>BSBK01003705.1:2057500-2122500 GCA_027943335.1 Chamaecyparis obtusa | reverse complement strand
TAAACCATGTCCTCAGCAACAAGGTTATCAGTACTACCACTGTCAACAATAACATCACAAAGTTTACTTCTAGACTTGCATTGAGTCCTGAACAATTTACTCCTCTGACAAGGTTCCTCCTTTGTACCAAGCAATGTTTGTCGAAGCAAAAAGTTCTCATATTCAGGTTGATTCTAAATGTTCTCATTCACCATAGCAGTTCGTCGGTCACCACATTTCTGTTGTGTACACTCAAAAGAACGATGGCCTTCTTCTCCATAGTTATAGCAAGTACCCTTAAAGATAATTCTACCTATCTTCTTCTTTGGTTCCACAGGTTTATGTTCATCTTCTGCATCAGTCCATTTCTCTTTCACCGAGTGATCAATCTTTTCCTTTCCTCAGGGATTACTATGTTGTTTCCTTTTCAACTTTTCTTTTGCCTTCAGAGCATACTAATAAGCATCTTCAATAGAATCAATCTTCAACATTCCAAGATCATCCTGAATATTGAATCTCAAACCATTCACATACCGAGCTACCTTTTCCTTACCAAGCTCTCGGTGTCTAGACCAAATAGTAAGTTTGTAGAACTCCTTGGTATAATCTTCAACAGACAAATCCTTCTGCTTTAGATTCTGCAACTTTTTAAATAAGTCAAGCTCATAGTCAACAAGTATAAACTTAGCTTTCAACTTAGTCACCATCAACCTCCACCGATTGATCTTCATTTCACCTTCATCTTCCCTATCTCTTTGAAATTCTTTCCACCAAAGGGCAGCATGTCCTTTCAACTTAGTCTGTGCCAGCCTCACTCTATGAGGATCTTCAATTTCTTCCAGCTCAAAGAAATTTGTAAGTTCACCGATCCATTCAATCAAATTCTCAGGCTTCAAAGTACCAGAGAAAGTAGAGACTTACATTCAGTAACCAGGACTTAACCAAGTACCAGATCTATGCAACCGAGTAGTTCTATCTTCACCAGATCTATCCCTCTGGTCATCGCCACTAGATCCAACAACTTTAAAGTCTTTAGTTCAGCTTATTCATAGCCATCCTTAGTACCAACATTTCGAGGTATACCAGTAATAGATCTCATGATCTCAACAATCATGTCGTTCTTCATCAACTCCATCTCAAATCTGAAATTTGATTTCACTTTCTCTGTAATCTTTGATTCCATGACATCACAGAGGTCTGCAATCGCTCTAGGGTCCAATCTCCTTAGAGACATCCTTAAAGATAAGAGAAACCCTTTGCAACAAACCCTCACTGATCACCTTGTGACAATCTCCAAGTTGTAAACAAGTCAGATCGTAACCTGCAATCTTGCAAACAACTAGGGCACAATTTCACAAGTTCAGTGCCACAGATCTGCAACATAGCCTCTTATGCCATATCCATACATCATCAAATTGTGTAATCAAGCATATCTCTTCAGATAGGTCTAGATAGAGAAAATTATCTCTTGTATGTTGTCCACTTCCAATCAGTTCACCAATGGCATCAAATATTTTAGCCTTCCTGTGATAAAACTCCACTCGGTAACCAGTGCTATTGAGCTGTGCAACACTTAGCAAATTATAGTTAAGACCTTCAACCCAATAAGCATTTTCACAAGTGATCTTATCAGTCAACTTAATCAATCCTTTACCCTTTACATGATGTTAATGAGTTTTCTTGCAGGAATCCTAATACAAGCCCTGAGTGCTTAAATGGAACTCTATGATTTCTAAACTCCTGATTCAAACAAGAAAAGACTAATTAACAAGGACCAAGTCCTTCTTCACTTCCAGCTCTTGGCTATAGATGGGTGTACCTATTCAGATTTAATTCTTCAAAGTATTACAACAATAGTTTATATGCTTGATACAAACCTAATATTCTCAGCTTTACAACATACATGAAAGTAAATAGTCATTGAATTTGATTTGATGATGAAAGATGTAGACACAAGCAATGACCAATGCCTTATTAATTGGGCAATAGAGTTAGATGAAAGTGAATCCCCAGAACTCTTATGATTTCAAAACAAATAAAACCTAAATGAAATGTCTTACAGATCATTCTCTCACTCCCCTACCCAGACATCAAATTCATACACACTGTTAAAATCTCAAAATTGTGCCAAAGATTTATTCACTCCTTGAGAGAAACTAAGAACGCAGATTCACAGTCACCTTGTAACCAACATATTAGAGTTCCTTACAAACTAATACGCAAGAATTTAAAACAATAGACATGAAGACATCACCAATACAGGATTGGGATTCGACTATTTTTCATTCAAAAATCCATGGTTCATTACAATCAAGAAAACTATGAAAACCTCAAAATTCAAAAGCTCCTAAGCCATAAAAATGCCTCTAAAGTGATTATTCCATCATCCCTTCAACAAAGGAGAGAAAAGAAAGATAAAGGAAAACATCAAAGTAAGTCCTCACTAACAGCTGCCAATTTTCCAAAATATCTTATGTTCCCTCCAATTCCAATCCTCTTTCACTTGGTCATCTACAACTGCCTTTGCAACCATTTCTCCCTCCAAGTGATTTGATTCTAAAAATGCTAGTCCATATTGCTCTTTCCTGCTACTTTGAAACTAAAATAAGCATTACCATTGGATTCCTCGTCTTCTCCTATTTCTGAAAACATATCATATGCCTATGTTCAGATAAAAATTAAGCTTCCAGGCATTAATTCCGTGAACAGGTTCATCATTTAAAATTTTTAATTTATTCCTAATGTGCAGACTATGTCTTTCAACTTGATTTTATATTTCACTTTTAAATCTGCCATTTTTTATTATTCCCGCACTTTTCTCTCAGAAGGCACCAGAACATGCCACTTGTCACTAACTGATTGGCTGCCAGATTAACCCAAGCCTTTGACTCCTGATTGGGAGATTGGGTGACTACAGTGATCTCCAGATCTCTGAATGACTTTGCTTAACCCTAGATTTACCTGAAGAACTAGCGAATGCACCTAGTCTCCAAGTCTCTAAAACAATCTGTTAACCATAGTTAGATCCAGAGATTACACGACAAGCCTTCAATCTCCAAGTCTCTGAATCTTCTGGAGATCACACAACCATGACAGTATCCAAGTCTCTGAATGCTCTTCTAGTGACCTGGCAACTGGGAAATCTTATGATCTCTGAATTTTTGCTCTCTAACCACTAGAATTCAGAGACTGCGCGACCATGCTAGTCTCTAGGTCTTTTAATTTTTGGCCTCTAACTGTCAGCATTGGGAGATTTGGTGACCATGCTAGTCTCCAAGTCTCCAGATTTTTCTTTGACTTCTTGGTTCAACTCACGATCATGCGACTAGGTGCCACATGTCCTCCTCCATCCAAATGTTGTTGTTGCTCTTCTAAAAAATTACCTATCTCTGGGCCCATTGACATGCTTCCCGAGGTGGCCTCCATGCACATGTGCCAATAGAGCCTCCTCCTCTCTTTCATCTACCTCATATATGTGCACCATTCCATTTAAACACTTCAAACTTCCATATCGGGATGAATGTGGGATTAATCTGGGAGAGATTTTTAAAGATTGCACTAAAATTTCTTTATAGTGCCCAGTTGGCATGCATTTCCATGCGGGCCCACAAGGCTAAGAGGTAGCCACAACCTTCTTCTTTCAATTTACATTGTATCTAGGTAGACTTGGATTTAAACAACCATTCAAACTCAAATGGGGCACATGTGGGATAAACCCACATGCACACCCCTTACCTTTTCTTTCTTCTGATTGCACGTGAACCCTTCATTTGCTTTGCACTTTCTCATGGTGCATAAGTCCTCTTGCAGACTGTTAGGTACCCCTCATGCTGGTAGTACCCATTTATTTTATACTTGCGCATGGGCCATGTGCCAACCTCCACACAGGTCTCCTTTTCATTTTTTTGTGCTCATTGGTAGCCTTCTCTTTTGTGGAATGGCTACTCACGAAACATCTCCAATGGTGTGTGAGCCTCCCTTAGATTGAAAAGTGTGCAACCTACCATTGAATGCGTAGACCATTTCCTTTTGAATTGCAAGCAGCTCCAAACCTCATGCACATACCTACGCCTCCCCTTGGAGTCCATTTATTTGGTGTGCATAGCGCACCCAAGCCAAGAGGTTCCTTCGGGAGATTTGGCACAAACAAATAACAAAATATTGCAAGCATGCAGCCTACATGCGTCCTCAAAGCAAGGCATGCTCAAAATGGTAGCCTTTGTGCCTTATGCATCTCAGTTTAATCCATATGCATTTATCTTGCACTGCTTCCACTATTTAGCTTAACTGGAAGCATTACACTCCATGCGTGCTCCTTCAAACAAGTGCACATTCCCTACAACATGTAGCCTTCACACCAAACCTGTGTCCCTCCTTTGGCATATGCAGATTTTATTCTATTTGTAGGCTGCATTAATTCCTTGCACAGGGATCATATAACTCACTTGGCTTTTCTATATTGTGTGCTAGTAGCCAACACACAAAGCACATCAGAAACCCATGCACATTCTCCTAGCTGCCCTACACAACTCATGCAATCTCCCTTTGTGCAAATTTAGTATTGTACAAATCCTCATTGGCTTGGCTAGCACTCACCACCCACATAAACATCTGCAGTGAAGTTTGGAATTATCTTCCAATTCAGCGCTTCCATTGACATTATTGAATTCTCCTGCTTTTGATTATGAAGGCAATATTCGTACAATTGGCAATGGCCAAATCTAGGAATTGTTGAGCCAATCCTTGTTAAAGGAATGATCAATTGGACTTGAAGCCCCAAAATTAGATATTTGAAAGCCAGATACCTTAGAGTTTGATATTGTACCCTGGTTTTTAAATACATTAGGAGAAACAGCATAAGGTGAGTACATAATTCCAAATGCATTTTTCACCTTTCCATTCAAATCTATTGATTTTGAAGGTCTCTTCATTCTTCTGCCAAAAAGAAATTTTGGTATCAATGGAGAGGAACTAGAGTTCAAACATTTTACTGAACTATTTTCACTTGTCATAAACATCTGGGGACCATTCATATTTTTCTCAACTAGCACACCAAATGCTTGATCATATTTAAAATCGGAGTTAGCACTCTCCTTGATTATTGCATCTTCTGTAGTTTTTTTTTTTTAAGAAAATGGTGGAGAGATGGTAATTGCTTTTCTATTTATAGGGAGAAAAGTATCATCTTCTATGGAGCATATTTGAAACTCTGCAGTACAAGCATCTAGAAATGCACTTTCCTTATGCAAATCTCCTTTGGTTTGTCTTGGTTGTAGGCCAATGTCTTCAATTGGCACGTGCCCCCTCTACATTGTAACGTTGGCTCCTACCCCTTTACATGCTCAAACATGCCTTCTCTTTCCTTTTATGTTAGTGATGGAGTCGCTCAAAGAATATAAACCATGGTGCACCGGAGATTTTAGTCTCACTGCTCACCTTTTTTACTTTTTCAAAATCACCAAATAACATCAACTGACCTCTGGAAACGGCTTCAAAAATTGACCAAATGGCCCCATCAGAGAGCACCATCAAAAAAATACCTTCATTCTCCACATGTAAGTACGCTGGTCAAAGGAGAACCCCCCCCCCAAAAGATTTGACCCCAAAGATGTGACTGAACAAATATGGCCACTCGGAACACTTGATGTCATGCCCCGCAAGGGAACTGGGGATGAGAACAGAGATTATCTTTGTAAAAGAAAACCTAAGTAATAATTCATGAAATTTTTTGAACTTTTAAAAGAATTATGTGAACAAAACTTAAACTTAGATTCCTCCCAAGGTTCCCTTCTATATTAAATGCATGATTCATTTAAGTCCATTAAGTAAACTAACAACAAGATTTTCTTCTCAAGCAAATTAAATCATATCATTATAAGATTCTTTATTAAGAAATACAAAATACTTTCATTTCCATTTTCCATTTTCGACCATCTATATTCCTAAGTAACCTTTATGAACAATATAAATTTTAAAGTAGATAGAATCATCTAAATCATTTAATACATTGTAAATATACTACATTTTATTTTTCAATAGCTTCACTTAAACAACAATAATGAAAACATACTACATAACTTTAAATGTAACAAAATCCTTTTCTTTTCCAAGATACATCTTATGCATAAAGTCCACATCTCCCTTTCCCTTTTCCTAAATCTACCCATTCCAAATACATCATTTTGAATTACATCAATTATTACATTGCATTCATCTCCTCTTGGGAGGTAACAATAATTTTACATCATGAAATATAATTACAAGCCTTCATTCTTCAAATTGTTACATAAACAAGCATGAATCTTCAAACACTGCATCCACAAAAGATACCTCAATAAAAACATTTACCATTTAACCACGTGGATACCAAAAGGGCCACTCCCCCATGCTAGGAGATAAACACCAAGGTCCACAAAGAAGGAATAGCTAGGCCAAACCTAGGGTTGGGTAATTAATCTTTCCCAAATAGCAAATAAAAGAAGATCAAAGTATAATACTTTCCCCAAAAAGGTTCTAAGGCTTGGTAGAAACTCTAAGAAACAACCTAAGTGAGTGTCATCACATAGCCCTCACTCCTTGGGTTGTCCTGGTACTAGCCACTCCGGGCCCTGACCCCCAAGTAGGCACATGCGGGATCAAATGTCTTTCGTACAAACAAGCACCATTTCGATCGTATCTACTCATAGGTACCTTCTCCCACTCCCATCCATAGCCTTTACTAGCACTAATGGCATGGGCGAGGTACATTTAATCTTTTTAATGTTTGAATCCATTCCCATTGCCATAAGTTTAATTAAGTTTTCACTTGTTAAATAACTCTTCAGTCGGTTATCTTGGTTCTAGCCACTTAGGGCCCGGCCCCACACCGAGAGCCACTCACTTGGTGTCATTAGGTTTTCTACTCTTAACCCACATATCACAATTACATCATACATGTAGTAACAACACATTATAAACACATTGAGAACTGCTACAAAGAATAGAAAATAATAAGATAGTTTATGGATGTTTAGGGAAATTAGGAACGTTTAAGGATGTTTAGAATGTCCTAATCCTCTTAGATAACTCTAAACCCTACACTGTTTCCTACACGCATCCTAACCCTATTAAGGCATCTAAATGCATTGAACATAACCTCCACCAAACAAGTAGTGGACAAAATTAAGGTTTACACAAAATTTCATATACCAAAAGATAATGCTCCCTAAATTTCATTCTAAACCTGAAATTTGACTAAGCCTGAAATTGACTAAGTCTGATTTTATTAAAATCTAAAATCTAGAAGTTGCAACTTAACTCCTAGGAAGCTGAAACCTATCCCAATCAATCTGAAAGGTACCTAATCCCTTTATACAAGTATAACTTAAAGTATAAGAAATTAAAGTACGTAAACAATTAAAGTACGTAAACTTATACTTAAACGTAAAGTATAAGAAATTAAAGTACGTAAACAATTAAAGTACATAAACTTATACTTAAATGTTATACTTGTATAAAGCGAAAACCTAATTACTATACTACTTGGCTTAAACATTATAATTGTTCAACTTCAACCCTAATACAAACGCAACATTTAAACATGCGTAAAAGACACAGGTAATAATGATTAACTTGGCCAAATGACAGAGACCCAAAACATGAGAATAAAACAATACCATACTCAGGATTCTATAAACTTGTATAAACTGCTGGCTAGTACAATAAAAATGACAGAATATTTCCATTGCCATGACAGAATATTAAAAATGGCTGACATAATAACTTTTGTATTGTATAAACGACACACACAGGATACATTCTTATTAAAAGGATAGAATACTGCAATAATATAGATTTTGTATAACGTATGGATGGCTGGCAATGTAATACAATAATGTATACATGATCAGCAAAAATACAATAATGTATTACAATAATATAATAATGCATCAACATTCTGTAATAATACATTATTGCATAATACATTAATGTGTCAACCTTTTGCAATAATACATTATTACATAATACATTAATGTATTAACATTCTACAATAACAGTACACAATATAATAATAATACAATAGTGCACCAATGTTTTGCAACAATAATACACAATGCTAAAGCAATCAAATAAATCTAAGACAACATTCATACTATAAAATAAATCTATTTCTCATGATGGATTCCAACCTGGAGTCCTGGGAAAATCGGTTGATGAAGGAAGATCAAATCCTCTCCAACTTTTCCAGCACGCCTTTGAATCCCTCTGCTTGCAATCTTCCAGCCTCTACTCGTAACAATCCAAATGCCAAACTCAAAGAATAAGGAAATTCTCTCCTCAAAAATATAAATTTTCCTACAATAATAATACTAATCTTCTTCTCGAAATCAACTCTTCTCCCAACTCCCCTACACAAGAAAGTCTTTCCTATAAATAGAATGGAGGAGGTGGTTGTACAGGTAATCCAACCGATGCAACCATCTCAACTATCCATTCGTTAATAGCTAATGGGATGTTTTGCAAATCCATTCCCGTAAAGGGAGAAATAAATTTTAAATAAGACTATATAATCTATGATTCCTAAATTTAAGGATGTCAAAATATAATCTTAAAAATAATTTACTAACTTATTTAACTATGGTAATAGAATTTACTAATCCTATTTACCATTTATAAGGATAACATAGATTTTATCTAAAATAATTTTCCTTCTCACTATTAATTTAATAATATTAATATATATATGTATTCATAGGCATATGTGTGCACCCATATGCTTATGGTACATATACCATAAATAAGACACATTATTACAAATATTAAATATTAAGAATAACATTATTATAAAATATATTATTTATTCATACACTAATCCACATTCTAAAACATATATTAGGTAGCTACTTGTGTGCTATAAATGTGTCACACTTCTATGGATCATTACATGCAAGGAAACTCAAGAATGAGCCCTCACAAATCGATCCATAGCTCCCTAGGCATGGAGTGCAAGGGCTTTTAAGAATGCTCTCAGCTAGAGCTATTTAGCCTATAACCTTGCTAGTAAACCATGCAATGGGAGATTCAATGAAGACAAGGGCAAGAATACCAATATCCTCAAGAATCAAGAATGAAAATGCAATGCAATGCTATGCTAGAAATAGAAATTCAAGCTAAGCTATGAAAGGAAATATGCAAGTGTTACAACCCAAGCTAATTAATCTATGTGAGCTAATCTAGAGCATAGAAATGAAGCTAATCTAAGAAAGCATAAA
Source organism: Chamaecyparis obtusa (assembly GCA_027943335.1). NCBI lineage: Eukaryota > Viridiplantae > Streptophyta > Pinopsida > Cupressales > Cupressaceae > Chamaecyparis > Chamaecyparis obtusa. The sequence continues at coordinate 2,113,270 of BSBK01003705.1, read as the reverse complement.
TATGAAGCTAAGCTAAGAATGAAAGAATGAGATGTAGAATGCAAGAATTGAGATGTAGATGCTAAGAATGCTCCAAATCTTCAAAAGCTCCAAAGTGACCTAGAAATCCTACAGCATAAAGTTAGCATAAAAAGTTGGGGATCTAGAATGAAGAAGAGAGCTCTCATTTTATAAGAAATGAAAAGGAATGGACCATGGAGATTAAGAGGCAAAAGATTTAATCAATGGTGGAGCTTAAAAGAGGAGCAATCCATGTGCACAAGTATTCTCCAATGAGAAAATAGGAGTTGACTTTTGTGTCCATATGAGACAAAAAGTGCTTTTCCCTTTTTTATAAAATGAGAATAATGCTTTATTTGTGCAACTTAGGATAAGAGGAAAAAGGGGGGGCTTTTTATTTATTAAAAGGGGAGGAAATATTCCTTTTAAATAAATAAAGACTTAGGATAAGATGGTTAGCCCATAGAAAATAATCGAATAAATGATAGAGCTAGGATTTGATCAAGAGCAAGTAATTTATGATTTAGCAAAAGGGGCTAATAGTCTAGGTGACCATTTTTAGGTGTATACACTACTAACATAAGTTAGATTTTACCACTATTTATTTAAAACATTTTATCATTACTATTGTCATAGACACTTTGTTATTATGAGTATTATAAAATAATACCATAAAATTATTCATTATTTATTGATATTAGAATCACATGATTTAATCACATGCCGACTCATTCCTAACGAGATATGCTAGTATAATAGTAGCTACTACTAAAGATAAATTACTAAATCATACCTTCAAATGAACAATAATCCATATCAATAATCTACTAACAGAATTGAACATACCATGAAGACAAGAACTAGCTACAAGATCCACAAATCCAACAAACTGAGAGATCACATAATACATCCACACAAGGGACTGACTCGGGAACTCCCCACCTAAGGATAAAAGGATCAAAGGTGAAGTTTCTTCTTGTGGAACCTGGTGATATCTCCATAACAACAACAACGATCAAGGATTTTGAGGGATTGCTCAGACCTATGAAGCCAGGTGGAGATAATACCAGGTACCTACAATCCTGCATCACCAAGAAGTGATACATATATATATATATATACCTATGTATATACAAATGATATATATGCAAGACCAGGATCAATACATCGTGTGGACCTCAACTAAGTGAGTAACTACAACTTCATCCTAAGTCATGAAAACACATCAGACACATATCCATAAAACATAAAACATCATGATAATGGTTAGATTCAAATCCTTGGGTTAGATCCATAAAACATATAAAAATAGATGGTTTTCTAATCTCATAAACATATAAATGATAACCATAAATGAGCATATCCATCATATCATCATCCACAAAAAATAAATGTAAATGTATAGTTCTAACCATCATAATAGAATGTCCAAGTATCACCATAGGAGAGGTATTACACTTGATCCTATCTGCACTGTCAAACTACACATAAGTCACTTCCAAAACTAACTCTAAAAACTCACCCACTAAAAATTTCAAGAACTAGAATCTTGGACACTGATGTACCCTCATACAAGGTACATAGATCCACAATCAACTCACTCGAAAGATCAAGTGGTCAATTAAAATCAAATGCCAAAGTCAGCACATTAGAGATATTTTGGATTAAAATAGTGAAACATGCACAAATTTAATTTGGAATTGGCCTAGGAAAGTGGTCAAATGGATTGGCAGAGACTTAGAAATATTTAGGCAAGTACACTCTCAAATTTATAGTATGGAACAACATTCAATTATGCTTGACCATGAACAAGGTGCAAACTAGGAGACCTCAAAGTAGGCCTTTCAGAAAATTGAACAAGGCACACTAAGAGAATTTTAACAATCTAAAAATGAAATGGCTCTGGCAAAGTGACTAAATGGGCACATGGGGAGCTATAAATTGGCATGGACTATTGGAGATTTTCCAGAAGGCCAGTACTAACTATATATTTGTCATTGATGACAACATAAGGAATGTAGCATGTGTGGAAATCTTATATAGTAAGGTTTCAGTATATGTTGCATGGACATGATATCATGGGCGCAGAGGTTAACTGTTAGTACAGACAGTTATAAAGCAGCTTGTGTCAACAGTGTTCCTGACAGAGTAATAGATAGTGTTCTATGTATGGTTGTCCACATAGTTATCAGGGAGCCTTGTGCACTTGGATATATGTTGAAGACATGTTAGTGATGTTTCAATTATGGATGCATGGTCTGATGATGAGCGCAAGTGAAGTTGTGCAGTCACTATTCACCAGTAGCAATTTCCTATGTTTATTCAAAAGAGTCGGTAGAGATTTTACTAGTTCTTGAGTTGCACCTATTTTTAGGGTATGCACCCTTGGAGTAAAGCTTAGAGAAGAGGTATTGATGTTCGGTTAAGAGTGCATGATTTAATTCAGCTTGAGGAGAAAGATCCAATTATTTTGGTAGAGCTGATAGTGTGTAGCGTGCATCTACATTTATCTTATTAAGACATGTCCCAGAATGTGTTGCATGCATAGTAGAGCCGACATAATGTTTATTGGAGTTTGTTATGGTTTCTCTATTATGATTTCAAGGTGGTTCTAATAGGCTAACTTGATTATATCATTTAGAAGAAAGATATTTATAGGCAGTCATTTGTGATTGCTTGAGTGTGGTTCATAGTTGATTAAGCAGAGTAAAATAGAGTGTGCAAAGTGTTGAGCCATCAGAGGAAGGTCTATGTGACCAAGTAAAGTATTTTTGCTACACATTGTAACTGATCTAGACAATAGGTCAAAGCGCAGTTCACCAAGATCCAGATATAATGTGTATATGTTATTCAGAAGGTTGTAGCCTTCACCCCTTTGAGCAGTGAGCTCTCGGATAGTGCATCCTCTCCACTAACAGGGACAATTGTAAAAGACTCCTAATAGGGTATGACCCTTCACCAGGTCTATTGTACTTAATATATTGTAAAGCTACTCCTAACAGGGTAAAGGATCTTCTAACAAGGATCATAATACACTAGTATAGAATATTAGTGGGTATCAAGTCCCACTGGTGTTTTTACCTATTTGGGTTTCCCCGTAACCAAAATATTGGTGTTGTGTTCATGTGTTCTTTCATTGTGTTTATGCTTTATGTTTAAGTATACTTAATTGAATAAAGAATTGAAACTTGTAGATAACTGATTCACCCCCCCCCCTCTCAGTTATCTCTTGGGACTGTTCCTAACAATTGGTATCAGAGCCAAGTGCCTCAAAGAGAAAGTTTAATAGCTTGAGGTTGATCAAATGGCATACTTTAGGAAAGAGAGTCCTAAGTTTGATGGAGAGAATAATTTTGATTGGAAGAACAAGATGGTGACTCATTTGCAGTGCATTGCTTTTGAAGTTTTTAATGTTACTATCAAAGCAGCCAAGATCTCTACCCTAGAAGATCTTACAAAGGATGATGCTACTGATACTCAAAAGGAATTGTTTCATCAGAATGCTATAGCTAAAGAAGCCCTTATCAGTGCCCTATCTGATAGTGAGTTTTCAGAGATAAAGAAGGTAGATACTGCCCACAAGATATGGAAGTACCTAGCAGACATTTTTGAAGGAGACAAACAAGAAAAGGATGCACGTAGAAAGACATGGAAGAAAAGATTCAATGAATTAGAGATGCTACCTAAAGAAAACATCAGAGCTTATAATCAAAGGATCAATGAAGCAGTTTCTAGACTCAGGAACAATGGTGGAGAGATCTCAGAGGAAGATATTATGGACAAGTTGATGACTACTCTCACTCCAGAATATGAAAGTAAGATCAACATCCTTGATGAGACCATGTAGCTTATAGCTAATTTCAAGAGAGAGACCTTGATCAGAAAAATATCAACTTTTGAGATTTCAAAATTGAAGACAAAACCTAAAAGTGAGATAGCCTTCAAAGTAACAGTTCATGGTAAGAAATCTACAAACACTTCTAGTAATTTTAATGATGATGATGAAGAGAAAATTTTAGATGATTTTATTGCTATAATTTCCAAAAGAGAAAAGAAAGGAAAATGAAAATATGAAGGTCAATTACCATTCAAGTGTTTTTCATGTAATAAGATAGGTCACTTTGCATCTAAGTGTCCTACTAGAGCTAGAAAGTTCAAAAAGGATTACAAGCCTAAGTACTCTAAGGAATGTTACTTTGCTGGAGATGGAGTTTCAGATGATGAATCTGGTGAAGAATAAATTGGATTCATTGCTATTGTAGACAAAATGAATAATAAGAAAAATCATAAAGATGAGAAAGAGGAACAAAAGCTAGCATTAATTTCCCAAGTAGATATTAGGATAGACTGGATTATAGATAGTGGTTGTTCACATCACATGACATGTGATAAAGGAAGATTTGTTCATCTGGACAAATACAGTGGTGGTATGGTTAGATTTGGAGACAACACTCCTAAACCAATAGTTGGTAGAGTAGCCATCACCTTGGATGGAAAGAACAGTACTGATGATGTTCTCTATGTTGATGGTTTGAAAATAACCTTCTCAGTGTTAGACAGTTACTTAGAAAAGTCTATCAGTTGGAGTTCAAAGATGAAAAATGCATCATTAACAACAAGGATGGTGTTATGATTTCAATAGGATCAAAGACAAGAGGTAATGTTTTTCAACTCAATTCAGAAGTAAGTTGTTTTGTTGCTAAAGTTGATGATAGTTGGTTGATGTGAGGAATTCATTTAAGAGCAAGCACAATTCAGCAGAGAACAAGTTGGATCTGATTCATACAGACCTATGTGGTCCAACTCAAACAAGATCATACTATGGTGAAAGGTATTTCATTTTGTTTGTTGATGATTATTCTAGGATGATGTGGGTTGTGTTCTTAAAGGATAAGTCAGAAGCATTTGATAAGTTCAAAATATTCAAAGCTAAGGTTGAGAATGAATCTGGACTAAAGATAAAATGTTTGAGATCAGAAAAAGGAGGAGAATTCACCTCTGACAAATTCTATGAGTACTACAAAGAGAATGGCATAAAGAGATAGTTAAGTGCACCTAGAACACTTCAATAGAATGGAATTGTAGAGAGAAGGAATAGGATCATTCTTGATACAGTGCACACCATCATGATAGAAGAAAAAGTTGCACACACCTATTGGAGAGATGTGGTTAATACAATAGTCTACACCATCAATAGAATTCAATTAAGGCCTAGCATTGACAAAATACCATATGAGCTATGGTTTGGTACTGTTCCCATAGTAAAATACTTCAGAATCTTTGGAAGCAAATGCTACATCAAGAGGGATGAAGCAGTAGGCAATTTTGATGCAAGAAGTGATGAAGGTATTTTCCTTGGTTACTCTACTAAAAGTAAAGCTTGTAGATGTTTCAATTTAAGATTGAAAAAAATCATTGAAAGTTCTCATGTTAAGATTGATGAAAAGTTCATGGTTCAAGAAAGATATTATGATTATCCACCCATGATTGAAGAAGAACCCAGACCCTCCACTAGTGAGATAGTTATTGAAGAAATGTTTGATAGTATTGATGTGTTATTTAATGACCCTAAGAAAAGTGAAGAAGAAACTCCTAAGGCTGATGAGTCAGCATCAACTAAAGCTCCAAAGTTTACATCTAGAAACCATTCCAAGAAAGACATCATTGGAGATCAAAATGGAAAAGTCTTAACAAGATCACAAGCAAAGAATTCAGCTGGCAGTGAAGCGACATGTTTACTATCTCAGATTGAACCCTTAAGTGTTGAAGATGCTTGTAATGATTCAGATTGTCATGATGCTATGAAAGAAGAACTTGATCAAATTATTAAGAATGACACTTGGGAAATGGTCCCTAGACCTAGTGATAGGAATGTGATTGGACCAAAGTGGATATTCAAAAATAAGATGAATGAAGATGGTACAGTAGTAAGAAACAAGGCAGGGTTAGTATGTAAGGGATATGTGCAAAGAGAAGGCATTGATTATTCAGACACATTTGCACCTGTGAGCATTTTAGAAGCTATTAGATTGTTTTTAGCTTATGCTACAGTAAAAAACTTCAAAGTTTATCAAATGGATGTCAAGTTAGCATTCCTGAATGGAGATTTGAAAGAAGAAGTATACATTGAGCAGCCAGAAGGATTCAGCTTATCGGATAGACCTGATATGGTATGTAGATTAAAGAAGGCCCTCTATGGACTTAAGCAAGCCCCTATAACATGGTATGAAAGACTAGATGGATACCTAACAAAGATTGGATTCAAGAAAGGAGCAGCAGATTGTAATCTATTCATTAGAGAGACATCTGAAGGTTTTTTACTTGTAGCTATATTTGTTGATGACATTATCTTTGGAGGTAATGACAAACTCAGTGCTGAATTTGCTAAGGAAATGCATAATGAATTTGAGATGAGCATGATTGGTCCTATCAAGTACTTTTTGGGATTGAATGTGTAGTCGATAGAGAAAGGTATTTTCATTAATCAATCTAAGTATGTGAAAGAAATTTTAAAGAAATTCAAGATGGATGATTGCAAGCCAGTAGAGACTCCTATGATTACTAGATGAAAGCTTACAAAAGAAGATGACTCACTAGAAGTGGATATAACATTGTACAAGTCTATGATTGGCAAACTTATTTATCTTACTCAGACTAGACCTAATATTTCCAATGCAGTTGGTATAGTTGGAAGATTTGTAGCAGAGCCTAAACAAAGTCACCTCATGGTAGTAAAAAGGATATTCAAATACTTACAAGGCACTATAGACTATGGTCTATGGTATCCTAATTCAAAAAATGTTGAGCTTCATGTGTACATTGATGCAGATTGGGTAGGATGTGTTGACGACAGAAAAAGTACATCAGGTGGAGTAGTGTTTCTTGGAGATAAACTTGTCACTTGGACAAGCAAGAAAAAAAATTATATTTCTCATTTAACAGTAGAAGAAGAGTATGTTGCAACAGCCTTGAATTATTCTACAAATGTTTGGATCAAGCAGATGATAAAGGATTTTGGAATTTAGATTGATTATCCTATTTTTATTCACTGTGATAACACTAGCACTATTGATATGTCAAAGAACCCTGTGATGCATGCAAAGACAAAGCACATTGAGATCAAGTATCACTTCCTAAGAGAGAAAGTGGAAAAGAAAGAAGTTAAGTTGGACTATGTGAATACCAAAGATCAGTTGGCAGACATATTCACAAAGCCCTTGCCTAAGGATACTTTTGAGTATCTCAGGGAGAAGTTGGGAGTAATTCCCTTCCCTAATACTGCTTAGAAGAAAGAAGGAAAGGCATCAGTCCTCAGGGATTGATGGAAGGTTGACTACTCTACCTCAAGAGTAGTACTGGTGCTTAAAATGAATGGTGCCCTTTGCCATTGATGTCAAAGGGGGAGTAATATATAGAGTCATGAAAAATAGGAGTAATATACTAAGGGGGAGTTGTATTCAGTTGTGACAGCAGTTCAATTGAGGAAATGAAGAATGTTGAAAATATTGTAGCAAATGGAGGATTCATCTTTGGGGGAGTCTTGAAGAGGAAATGGATAATTTTATAAAAGAAATATTCATTTGGTTTGGTGGTGGTTTTTCATTCTACATGTTTCCATCAATGCCAAAGGGGGAGATTGTTGGAGATTTGCCAACAGGCCAGTACTGACTATATGTTTTTCATTGATGACAACATATAGAATGTAGCATGCATGGAAATCTCATGCAGTAAGATTTTAGCATATGTTGCATGGATAGGATATCAGCATAATATCATGGGCATAGAGGTTAACTGTTAGTACATACAATTATATAGCAGCTTGTGTCAGCAGTGTTCCTAACAGAGTAACAAATAGTGTTTTGTGTATGGTTGTTTGTATAGTTATTAGGGAGCCTTGTGCGCTTGGATATATGTTGAAGACATGTTAGTGATTTTTTAGTTACGGATGCATGGTCTGATGATGAGCGCAAGTGAAGTTATGCAGTTGCTATTCGCCAGTAGCAGTTTCCTGTGTTTATTCAGAAGAGCTGACAAAGATTTTACTGGTTCTTGAGTTGCGCCTATCTTTAGGGTATGCACCCTTGGATTAAATCTTAGAGAAGAGGTATTGATGTTTGGTTAAGAGTGCATGAGTTAATTTAGCTTGAGGAGAAAGATCTAGTTGTTTTGGTAGAGCTGACAGTGTGTAGGGTGCGTCTACATTTATCTTATTAAGACAGGTCCCAGAATGTGTTGCATGCATAGTAGAGCCGACAAAATGTTTATTGGAGTTTTTTATGGTTTCTCTATTATGATTTCAAGGTTATTCTAATAGGCTGACTTGATTATATCATTTAGAGAAAAGATATTTATAGGTAGTCATTTGTGATTGCTTGAGTGTGGTTCATAGTAAGCAGAGCAGAATAGAGTGTGTGAAGTGTTGAGCCATCAAAAGAAGGTATATGTGACCAAGTAAAGTATTTTTGCTACACATTGGAATTGATCCAGATAGAAGGTCAAAGTGTAGTTCACCAAGATCCAAATATAGTGTGTATCTATTATTCAGAAGATTGTATCCTTCACCCCTTTGAGCAGTGAGCTCTCAAACAGTGTGTCCTCTCCCCTAATAGGGACAATTGTAAAAGACTCTTAACAGGGTCCAACCCTTGACTAGGTCTACTGTACTTAATATATTGTAAAGCTACTCCTAATAGGGTAAAGGATCTTCTAACAAGAATCATAATACACTAGTATAGAATATTAGTGGGTATCAAGTCCCACCGAGGTTTTTACCTATTTGGGTTTCCTTGTAACCAAAATATTGGTGTTGTTTTCATGTGTTCTTTCATTGTGTTTATGCTTTATGTTTAAGTATACTTAATTGGATAAAGAATTGAAACTTGTAGATAATTGATTCACCCCCTCTCTCAGTTATCTCTTGGGACTATTCCTAACATGGACACTCTCTCTCATGCCTACAACATGATGCAACAACCAACATGCAATGACCAATCACAGGGCAATAAATGCACTTCCTCAAAGTGGGCTTCTTTATACAATTCTGGACAAACATAAAATGTAGAATTCTGGGAACACCTCCAAAAGCCTATTCCCTAAACATGCCAAAACTGAAAATTAAAAGTTCAACCCCACTACATATGTCAAATGAAAGGAAATTAACACCCTACCCTAGTGGTTCATCATGAAAAACAACAGGCCCTATTTTACATGCATTTCAAATTAAGCAGCTTACAATGATTTTCAGGACACTAATTTCGACACTTAGACAAATTTTTTGAACATGGACTCAAAAACATAGACTAAATTTTTGAGCTCCAATAGTGACTCTGACTAGGGACGTGTGCCCTATGCAAGCATGCAGAGAATCCAGAATCCTTCGGTACATAGACCAATCAAACATTTCCTCTTTCTTCGAAACTCAGAATCCTCTATTGGAAGTAAACAACAACTGGAAGGAAAGCAACTATACATGATTCACACATATTTACAAAGGACTTCAAACTCTGTCAATGTGAGTCAGTATTTACCCCTATCAAAGATGTAATTCTCATTTGCACAAATCCAAGGTAATCTGAAAACATTTCTTTCACCAACAGGATCAATCACACTATTACAAATCTTCAACATACCATAAAAGAAATAACTAGTATGTTCACTGTCATTCAGCATTTGAAAGTCATTAGAATTCTAAGAATACTGATCATTGTGTAACATAAAAATGTTACCCTCTTCAAGGTTTCTAACCAGCTGCGGAGAAAAATACTACAGAGAAAAACACTCTGACTTAACTACTAAGCTGGACACATGCTGGCTTTCTTCAAAAATTTCTTGAACATCAAAATAAAACTTCTAAAAATCAAATCTATGCATACCATATGAATGTTCAAGTAAATCACCTTTAACCACAACTTGTGGCTTTAAATTCAAATCACTCTGAAAAATATCAGCATGATGGATCGGAAAGATGAAAGATTCAAATTCTACCTGATAACTTATACATTCTTCTTGATTCTTTTCAGCCTCTTTTAAAAATAGAACATCATTATTCATTTTATCATATTATTGAAAAAATGAACATACCTCTGGCTAAAACAAAAAATCAATAGTAGAACTTGAAACATCTTTCAGCTCTTCATGAAACATCTCAAAATGTGGCATGAATAAATCAGCAGGCAACCCATTACATACATCCTCATCTTGGCACATGTTTTTCAGACACACATCACTCTCATAGTGAACACTTTTAGCATTGCTAATCTCTGTTTGACAAGACATTGTCTCAATTCCATTAACAATATCATAACTATTAATGTCTACATCAAAAAGGATGACCTCCATTTCTGTTGAAGAATTGCAATCAATGTCAATCTCATAATCATAAGAAATGCTTTCATGGAATCTTTCATAGACTGTTTCATACAAATCTAAAAGTAGATCAACTTCAACATTTTCAACAAAATTGTCAATTGCACAATTTTTAGTTTCATATTTAGAATTATTCGAATCAACAGAAGAATTTGGAAATACCGACACTGATTCATTATCATAGTCTAAAAGCATTTCAAAATTGACATCAACATTTTCACAAACATCAAATGCCTCTAAATCTGAATTATAAAAACCATTTGAAAGACAAACTCCCTTGTGTTGCAAATCAAACAAAGAAGGCATCATTCTAAGCTCATGAGAATCATCATATTTATCAATTAAGCAATCACAAAGATCTCTTGCAAGACTTCTAATGTTATCATTGTTTCCTACAGCAACTTCATCATATTGCTGCTCTTGAACTATCATTGTTGAGAATTCATTTTCCCCCAAATTATCTAACTTATCATTATTCTGAACTCGAGGCAGACTATATTCATTGCAAACAACATCAGGCACAAAAATTGGACACAATCTTAAAGGATCAATTTGATCTTTGTTAGTTGAAATTACATCAATTGGATCATAGCATTCACCATGATTTTCATGACTTACTAGAATCATTGAATTAATGCCAGCACTAGAGAAAGCCATCTCATGCAATCTTGCATTTTCAGCACCTTGAAGCTTTGGCAATCCGAACCTTTTCACCCTTTATATATCCGATGGCAGCTGAAAAACATGATGAAGATTTTGTGGTTCCTTGTCTCTCAAAAAGTACCCCATCTTACTATCAAAGGAAGCCAAATAGATAACCAAAGATAATGCATCATGAGATCTACAACTCTCAGGAATTTTCTTTAGTACTTTCCCAAATCTGATATTGAAATCATTAACTAACTCATCTTTTCACATATGAATGTCGACAAGATCAACTAACAGACTATATTCATAAATGAATTCTCCATATGTTTCAATAAATGCTGATTGAAAATTCTTCCAAGAATAGATAGAATGGTGGGACAGAAATGAAAACCACTCCCTAGCACCTCCTACCATTGATTTTACAAACAATCTCATAATTACATATTCATGGTTGACATCAAAATCCTCAATCAAGTCCATGAATGCACTTAAATGTTTTTCAACCGATTCTTCTTTTCCCCCATTAAATTTGGGTAAGAATTTTTTGGTTTCTGGGGGTATTACATTTAGGTAGCCAGGAATTCCCTCAAAGTCAAAAGGTTAATAACATTTAAAAAATCTTCTATCACCTAGCTGGGATACCTTTTGTGACATGACTACATTAGGAGATACACAAGGCTGAGAAAATTTTGAATACACCTTTACTTTCTTTTATAAGTAATAACAACCTTGCTTATGAAAAATCAAACATAAATCCTTATGAAAATTTTGTTCATGGTAAAACTAACATATCCCTTTTCATATAAATTGCATACACCATCAAATATAGCAGCTGAATCTACTCAACATACTTGTATGCAAAGCACCATAATCTTTTCCTTTTTCACTTAGTGCTTATAATCACTAGATAGGGAACATTTTCTACACACATGATTCTCATAAAAACTTGGATATGAAAATCAGAATACCTGGGGATGATGTGGTAGCTGTTCAATTCTGATTTGAAGTCTCCTTCAAATCACTTCTCAAAATATTCATAGAGTCACCACCTCTTTGCAAAGGACAAAGTCTGGATCAGCTGAGAACCTTTTCTCGGTTCTAAACTTCCTTTACCAGCAAACACAACATAATTTCACAGGATACAACTGTCTGTTAGGATCATAAAATATATTACAAGAACATACTGGTCAAACAGAGATTCAAAATCGCCACTCACACTTGGTGAGAAAATATAATGATTTTTTGAAAATAATTGACTCTATGATCACTTAACCAGACTCTGGGATGATTCAGCCAAGCAAGGAAAAAGCATCTTAAACTTGGTATCCTTTATTTCTTCCCCAGTAGAGTTGCCAATTTGTTAGTGATTTTTCTTGCAGGAATCCTAATACAAGCCCTAAGTGCTTAAATGGAACTCTATGATTCCTAAACTCCTGATTCAAACAAGAAAAGACTAATTAACAAGGACCAAGTCCTTCACTTTGAGCTCTTGGCTATAGGTGGGTGTACCTATTCAGATCTACTTCTTCAAAGTATTATAACAATAGTTTATATCCTTGATACAAACCTAATCTTCTCAGCTCTACAACATACATGAAAGTTAATAGTCATTTAATTTGATTTGATGATGAAAGATGCAGACACAAGAAATGACCAGTGCCTTATTAATTGGGCAATAGAGTCAGATGAAAGTGAATCCCCAAAACTCCTATGATTTCAAAACAAATAAAACCTGAATGAAATTCCTTACAAATCATTCTCTCACTCCCCTACCTAGACATTGAATTCATACACACTATTAAACTCTCAGAATTGTGCCAAAGATTTATTCACTCCTTGATATAAACTAAGAACATAGATTCACAGTCACCTTGTAACTAGCATATTAGAGTGCCTTACAAACTAATACACAAGAATTTAAAACAATATACATGAAGACATCACCAATACAGGATTGAGATTTGACTATTTTTCATTCAAAAATCCCTAGTTCATTACAATCAAGAAAACTATGAAAACATCAAAAAACAAAAGCTCCTAAGCTAGAATACTGCCTCTACAATGATTATTCCATCATCCCTTCAACAAAGGAGAGAAAAGAAAGATAAAGGAAAACATCAAAGTAAGTCCTCACTGATAGCTACCAATTTTCCAAAATATCTTCTTTTCCCTCCAATTCTGATCCTCTTTCACTTGGTCATCTACAACTTCCTTTGCAACCATTTCTCCCTCCAAGTGATTTTATTCCAAAAATGCCAGTCCATACTGCTCTTTCCTGCTGCTTTGAAACTGAAATAAACATTGCCACTGGATTCCTTGTCTTCTACCATTTCTGAAAACATATCATATGCTTATGTTTTGATAAAAATTAAGCTTTCAGGGATTAATTCTGTGAATAGGTTCATCATTTAAATTTTTTAATTTATTCCTAATGTGTAGACTATGTCTTTCAACTTGATTTTATATTTCACTTTTAAATCTGCCAATTTTTATTATTCCTGCACTTTTCTCTCGGAAGGCACTAGAACATGCCACTTATCACTAGCTGATTGGCCTCCAGGTTAACCCAAGCCTTTGACCCCTGATTGGGAGATTGGGTGACTACATTGATCTCTAGATCTCTGAATGACTTTGCTTAACCCTAGGTTTACCTGGAGAACTGGCGAATGTACCTAGTCTCCAAGTCTCTGAAACAATCTCTTAACGATAGTTAGATCTAGAGATTACGCGACAAGCCTTCAGTCTCCAAGTCTCTGAATCTTCTGGAGATCACACAACCACAACATACTCCAAGTCTCTGAATGCTCTTCTGGTGACCTGGCGACTGGGCAATCTCATGATCTATGAATTTTTGCTCTCTAACTACCAGAATTTGGAGACTGCGTGACCATGCTAGTCTCCAAGTCTCTGAATTTTTGGCCTCTAACCGCCAACATTGGGAGATCTAGCGACCATGCTAGTCTCCAAGTCTCCAGATTTTTCTTTGACTGTCAGGTTCAACTTGCGATCACGCGACTAGGTGCCATGTGTCCTCCTCCATCCAGCTATCACCATTACTCTTCTACAAAATTACCTATCTCTGGGTCCACCAGAACACTTCTCGAGGTGGCCTCCACGCATGCACACCAACAGAGCCTCCTCCTCCCTTTCATCTACCTCATATGTGTACATCATTCCATTTAAACACTTCAAACTTCCATATTGGGATGAATGTGGGATTAATTTGGGAGAGCTTTTAAAAGACTACACTAAAATTTCTTTATAGTGCCCTGCTGGCACACATTTCCATGCGGGCCCACAAGGCTAAGAGGGAGCCACAACCTTCTTTCAATTTACATTATATCTGTGCGGACTTAGGGAGCCACATGCACACCCCTTACCTTTTCTTCTGGCTACGCGTGAACCCTTCATTTCCTTTGCACTTTCTCATGGTGTGTAAGTCCTCTTGCAAACTGGCAGGTATCCCTTGTTGGGACTAAAAATGCAACATGGATTTTGAGTACCATGTTAAAAGTTTACAGTTTGGAGCTCCTAAATGCTTTTCATGCATATGTACCTAGCTATTATTTTGAAGCCTATGAGGTGTCCCAAGTGTTTAACACAGTCCATTCAGTATATGCATGCATTCTCTGATGTTATTTTTTCATCCTGATTCTTTCGGTGAAGTCCCATTTTGAGCAAGTGTCAAGTTGCACAATTCTACCTAAGTGTCAAATAGAGTACAGTAGCCTAGTTTTCCTTTGAATATCTTATGTCCAAAAATGTTTCATGACCCGCCACTTTGAGGATTTTTAGTATGCATATCAAAGAACCTATGTTCCAATTTTCAAGTCTTTTCGAATTCGTTTGATTAGGTTTCGAACCCCTCAAAGTTGGTTGTTTGTTGTGTCATGCACTTGTGTAATTGTTCAGAATTCTGGAAGGGCCTATTTGACCAGTCATATCTTTGACCCAATTGACCCTATTGAGAAAATTCCTTTTGCATCATATTCCAGGGGTCAAATAATTTCAATGTTTCAATTTTGAGGTCATGACGAATCCCTTTGCTTAGTTTGCAAATGCGATTCCAAATACAACTTCTGTTGTTTTACAAGTTGTGAAATGTGCAGATTGATCCATACCCCTGTTAGTGACGTTATAACTTTTGATCTATGATTGGTGAGCCTAAACAGGTTGTACCACTGTGTCCTACTCTGAAAATGCTACAAGTATGCCAAGTTGAAAATCTTGATGAATCTTTTAGCATACTTTCGTAGGGTCATTCTGTATGCACAAATCAATGTTTTACTATGTTTCCCAGTTTGCAGTTCTGAGAGCCTATCTTTGCCTGATTGCCAAATGCACCCTGTTATTTTTCATGAGCCCTAATTATGGAATTGTACTCTCTATATGACAAAAAACAAATGCCTCTATTTTAGGATCCTGATGTCATGTTTAGCCTAGTTTTTTAAGCCAATTCCAAACCCGGTTTCTATATTTTTCATTGTTCTAAATTCTGAACTTATCTAATAGGCTAACTTTGGCATTTTATTATGATTGGCTTTTAAACTTTCTGAGGAATTTAATGATGGATCCGTACTCCTTGAGTAAGGGTGAATCAATGCCCAGGTTACCAGTTCTAGAAAGTCTCAGTTGGTCAGTTTTAAAAGCCGGTTCCAAAGCAACTTATGTTGTTTTGATAGTGCAGACATGCTATGTTTCTAAGTGACCATGTTTGTTCGGTCCTATCTTTCAGCTCGAATCCTTGTGAGAAATTTCCTCTGATAGGCATGTTGTAGTGTTGAAAGTGAACGTGTGTGCCCAACGCCACATCTCGATTACTTGATTTTGTTAGTTTTTAAAGCCACTCCCGGAGGCCAGCTAGTGTTATCTGACCAACTTTGTAGAAGTATGAAATTGAACTGTATGATTAAAATTTTGATGCACAGTTTGGTTTCTTTCCACTTAAAGGTTACATTGTGAACCAAGCTGAGGTTTCCTTGTTACATTTTGGATAGTAGCGGTGATGATCAAGTAGAATGGTATTCTGCGCAAGTGGACAACTTGGAAGGGTGAACAAAAGTTTTTAGTTCTTATCAACATTATATTGGTTTTTGTCATCCGCATGACTAGATTTTATTGGTGGTACATGAATGTCGATCTATTATATCCACTAGTTATGTTTCCTTATGAAAATCAAATACCACTATTTTGGCATGCAGTGTTCATCATTATGGTAGAAGATACAATGGTGCAATAAGCTGCAATGAATGCAAAGTTTGGCCATTTAATCTATTGAAAATGGGCAGAGGTCATAATGATCGCAAACAGGATTATAATCTTACATTTGAACTCACATCATTTGTTGAAAAGGTTCAAATTTTCTTTGCTACATTGAAAGCATTGTATGGCAAAGAGGTTTAGTTTGGGACATATGCTAGTATGGAGAGGGTTCTTGCAGTTGGAGATTTGTGCAAGATGTCAACGAAAACAAGAATGTGGTAAGCTTGCAAATGGTTAAAGAACCATTATTATAAAAAAAAAACAAATTGAATGCTTGTGTGAGTAGTTTTCAAACTCAGAGGCTCACGACATGTGATATAGAGAGAATGGAAAAAAGTTTGTAGTGAGGGGGCTGTGAGCAAGAGGTGGAAGCAGCCAAGACTTGAGAAGCAACAACTGCAATAACAACTTTCAAGCTTTATTATGATTTTGACATGCAGATCATGAAGTACAATACTTTGTGTGATTCAAACTGCAACTGGTATGTTGATTGTCTTTCATATTGCGCCATGGAAATTCATTCGGAGTAGTAGATTAATGAAGCGTGCAGAGCTGCCTGCGTATTTAAAGGGAATGAGGTTATCAATACATAGCCAAATTTAAATCAAGCATCGGTGTGAATAAAGACTGTGGTGGCTTACTATATAAGTTAAAAGGGGTTTAGAAATTGCAAGTGGAAGATTCATGTGAGGAACCAGGCAATGATTGCCAGTGCAATTTCTAAAGAAGGCACATGTTTCCTTAATGTTCTCACAAAGTAAAGTGGAGGCTTACGCAATGAGAGCCCACACTCTAGTTTGAGGGAGCTGCCTATATCAAAGTGGGGCCAGTGTTAAATTTAGTGGACAAAGGCCCACTGCACAAGCATGCCTTGTATGCCTTGCCTCACGCACAAGACCAAAATGAGCCTCATGCTTTATAAATGAGGGACTGGTGTTGCTTTCATGCTTGTGCACTGGCACATGAGATAAATGGTAAGATCCATGTGTTAATTCATACTAGCCCATGTACAAACATGAAGACACGGAACAAAATTAAGTACCTATGCGCAAGGGGAAGTGAGCTGTGTAAAATAAAATAGAGACCTGCATAGATACTAAAGATGCCAGTCCATTAAGTGTTGGAGCAGTATGTGCAAAGAATGAATGGAGATTCACGTAGATGCAATGGAAGACCAGCATTAGTTTGAAGGCTAGCATACGTACCTTGCGCATGGAAAGTGAAGAACTTGTGTATGAATGAGGAGCATATGCTAGCGTGCGCAACACAAGGAGGAGGCCGGTGAATTTAAAGTAGTAGCCCACACAAAATGACAATGAGCCTCACATGATATTGTTGGAGCCCAGTGTGAATACCCACACACTATTCTCAGGCGACTGATGTGTAACAAGAAGCTTGCATAAGGAAAAGATAATGGTAATGAAAGTACAGTATTTTACTATGTAACAAAGATAAAGAAAGATTTTGATAGTTATAAAGTCACAGGGATGCTGCTTACAGAATATGAAAGCAGTGAAAATGCCATTGGACGGGATGATACTCCTCTACATTGTGCTGCTTGAAATGGCAAACTCAGAATACACACAGTGAGTTATCCCACATTGGCTGGGTAGTGGTTAGTTTTTGTGTTTATAAGAAAAGACACTCCATAGCAATGTAAAGAAAGAACCAAGGAGGCTCTTGGTGGGCCCGCTTGACTGGAGCTTGCAATGCAGCGGTGGGACTCCCAATTTTGGCGCAAAGTGCAGGGAATGTTTTAAAAACTCAAACAAGTTAATCCCACATGCGTGCCAAAGTGGGTATTTATAATGAATATAAGCAAACGTCCTCACACACAAAGTAGATAAAATAGTGGAGGTTATGCATGCGACTGCTCATACTGGGGCTGCCTTGATTTCCATGCCCATGCTTAGGAAGAAGTAAATTTTGCAGGAATGTGATGAGGACCAGGTCAACACATGGCATGCTATCACGAGGTCGCTAGATAAAGCTAGTGGTTAGTGAAACATTCCAAGAATTGGAGGTAGTGGTCAATCAACTGCGTTCACGCAGTTGCCAGTTCAATTCGCAGTTAGTCCAGGCATTCAAAGAATAAGAGAGCACTCATCTGCCAGTTCTCTAAGTCATGGTAGTTAAGGCAGATGGATTCAGAGAATTGGAGAATGGGCCCATTCTCCAGATGAATTTTGGTGCAAAGTGCAGGGAATGCTTTAAAAACTCAAACAAGTTAATCCCACATGCACGCCAAAGTGGGTATTTATAATGAATATAAGCAAAAGTCCTAACACACAAAGTAGATAAAATAGTGGAGGTTATGCATGCGACTGCTCATATTGGGGCTACCTTGATTTCCATGCCCATGCTTAGGAAGAAGTACATTTTGTAGGAATGTGACGAGGACCAAGTCGACACGTGGCATGCTATTGCGAGGTCACTAGATAAAGCTAGTGGTTAGTGAAACATTCTAAGAATTGGAGGTAGTGGTCAATCAACTACATTCACACAGTTGCCAGTTCAGTTCACAGTTAGTCTAGGCATTCAGAGAATAAGAGAGCACTCATCCACCAATTCTCTAAGTCATGGTAGTTAAGGCAGATGGATTCGGAGAATTGGAGAATTGGCCCATTCTCCAGATGATAACCCAAGGTCAAGTTAAATTCCAAGAATTAGAGAATTGATTATTTCACGTGATCACCAAGTCTAACTGTGGTTAGTGGATTGACTTGGAGAATGCATGTGGTCGCTAGTTCTCTAAATGAGGATGGTTAAGCTATGGTTTGTCTAAGCAACTATTCACAGTTTGACAAGTGGTGGATCCTTGTGCCTTTTGAGGTAAAAGTGCAGAATAATATGAAAATATTATAAATTGCCAAACTTAAAGAATTTAATGAAATGATATAGTTCAGACTATTGACAAAATTGTAGAAATTTAAATGCCATGAGCTGCTTATGGATTAATAGCCTGGGAATTCATTTTTTGGCCAAACATATAAGTATTATATGTCATCAGAAAGGTCTCGGAATGAGGATTCTAATGGTGATGAGTATTTTCAGTTTCAGTCAAGTGTGAAAGAGCAGTTCAGGTTCAAATTCCAAGGACAAGAATCAGGATCAAATTAGCTTGAGAAATGATTGCAGAATGTGGTTCAGTTTGGGAATCAGTTGCAGGGCAGATGAGAGGAATGTTGAAGATATTTTGTACTAAGATAGACAGCTATCAGTTAGTTTTCAACTGACCACATTTTCTATATCTTAGTTTTTCTCTCATTTGTAAAGGAATGTTGAAATTTATGTTGTAGAGTAGCTTCCAGGCTTTTGAGTCTTGTGTTCTATGTTTCTTTGTCTTGCAAATGTACAGTTACAGATAAATGTTAATGAGAACAATGGAATCCCTGTTTAGTTCTTGTCTGATGTCTTTGTATGTATGGCCTCAATTCTTGTGTATTGACTTGTAAGGCATGTTAATATACCAGTTATAAGGTATCTATGGGTTTGAATTCAAGTTTCTTTCAATGAGAGAGTCAATCTTGAATACAAATTCTAAAAATTCTAGGTTTGCATATGAATTTGATGTCTAGGAATTGGAGTGAGAAGAATGGGTTGCAAGTCATTTCATTCAGGTTTCTGAGTTTGGAGTTTGGGTTTTCTGGGAATGCATGTTTGTTTGACTCTGTTGCCTAATGAATAAGGCACCTATCCTGGTTTGCTTTGTAGTTTTCATCATCAAATCATTAAATCAATCCATCTTTAATTTCATGTTTGAGAGCATTCATGTTTATATCTTGTGTTTCCTGAATACAAGTATTGTTAGTGATTCTTTGAAGAAATGAATCCATGGGTTAGCATGCCTGAGCTCAAAGCTCGAAGAGAAGAAGGATTTTATCCTTATTGTCACATTGGCCATTTTCCTAGTTCTTAGTAGATCATAAACATGGGATCCTATATAATACTGGTTGAGTTGAACTCCCATGTTTTACAAGTCTGATAACTATCCACGATCACATCATCATAAAGGGTTTTAGCTAGTGAGTTATATGTATGCAGATTTTAGTTTGTTTTAGGTACACCCATCTGAGTGTGTGGAACTTGAAGTAGAAGGAGGATCAAATCCTCATCAATTAGTCTTTCGTTGCCCCTCAATTTGCATGAACAAGTAGATTTGTGTTACTGGACAAAGATCCCCAGGTCTAGTTTTCATATTTCTCTTTTAGAGTTGAGGGATACAAGAAAAATGGCTAACACCCCTCATGCTAGTAGTCCCCATTTATTTTATACTTGTGTGTGGGTCATGTGCCAGCCTCCATGCAGGTCTCCTTTTCATTTTTTTGTGCTTATCAGCAGTCTTCTCCTTTGTGGACTGGCTACTCACGCAACATCTCCAATGGTGTGTGAGCTCCCTTAGATTGCAAAGTGTATAGCCTGCCATTGAATGTGTAGACCATTTCCTTTTGACTTGCAAGCAGCTCCAAACCTCATGCACATACCTACGCCTCCCCTTGTAGTCCATTTATTCGGTGTGCACAGTGCACCCAAGCCAAGACATTCCTCTGGGAGATTTGGCATAAATAAATAATAAAATATTAACCCTGCAAGCATGCAGCCTGAAGGCATCCTCAAAGAAAGGCATGCTCAAAAGGGTAGCCTTTGTGCCTTATGCATCTCAGTTCAATCCATATGCATTTATCTTGCGCTACTTCCACTGTTTAGCTTAGCTGGAAGCATTACACTCCATACGTGCTCCTTCAAACAAGTGCATTCCTTACAGCATGCAGCCTTCATGCCAAACCTATGCATTGATCTCCTTGCGTGACTTGGCTCCATAGTGTGACACTCTACAAATAAGAACACAGACCCTCTATTTTCATGTGAATACCAATATAAAACTCATGCACTGGATTTTGATTTTTTGTGTGCTTGCACTACCATTACACCATTGTGCAAGCTTCCTTTGGCGTTAGCTAATCACATCCAAACTAACGTGCGCCTCCTTGGGCATATGCAGATTTTATTCTATTTGTAGGCTCCATCAATTCCTTGCGCAAGGCTCATATAACTCACTTGGCTTTTCTATATTATGTCTTGGTAGCCAACACAAAAAGCACATCAAAAACCAATGCACATTCTCCTGGCTTCCCTACACAACTCATGCAATCTCCCTTTGTGCAGATTTAGTATTGTGCAACTCCTCATTGGCTTGGCTAGCATTCAACACTCACATAAACACCTGCAGTGAAGTTTGGACTTATCTTCCAATTCACCACTTCCATTGACATTATTGAATTCTCCCACTTTTGATGATGAAGGCAATATTCATACAATTGGCAATGGCCAAATCTGGGAACTGTTGAGCCAATCCTTGTTAAAGGCATGATCAATTGGACTTGAAGCCCCAAAACTAGATATTTGACAGCCAGATACCTTAGAGTTTGATATTGTGCCTTGGTTTTTAAATACATTAGAAGAAATAACATAAGGTGAGTACATGATTCCAAATGCATTTTTCACCTTTTCATTCAAATCTATTGATTTTCAAGGTGTCTTCATTCTTCTGCCAAAAAGAAATTTTGGTGTCAATGGAGAGGAACTAGAGTTCAAACATTTTACTAAACTATTTTCACTTGTCATGAACATCTAGGGACCATTCATATTTTTCTCAACTAGCACGCCAGATGCTTGATCATATTTGAAATCGAAGTTAGCACTCTCCTTGATTATTGCATCTTCTGTAGGTTTTTTTTTTTTTTTTTTAAGAAAATGGTGGATAGACGGTAATTTCTTTTCTATTTATAGCTAGCAAAGTATCATCTTTTGTGGAGCATATTTGAAACTCTATAGTACAAGCATCCAACAATGCACTTTCCTTACGCAAATCTCCTTTGGTCTATCTTGGTTGTAGGCCAATGTCTTCAATTGGCACGTGCCCCCTCTGCATTGTAACATTGGCTCCTACCCCTTTACATGCTCAAATGTGCCTTCTCTTTCCTTTTCTATTAGTGATGGAGTCTCTCAAAGAATATAAACCATGGTGCACCAAAGATTTTCATCTCACTGCTCACCTTTTTTACTTTTGCAAAGTCACCAAATAACATCAACTAGCCTCTAGAAATGGCTTCAAAAACTGACCAAACGGCCCTAACGGAGAGTGCCATAAGAAACATACCTTCATTCTAAACATGTAAGTACATTGGTCAAAGGAGACCCCCCCAGAAGATTTGAGCCCAATGAGTTGACTGAACGAACATGGCCACTTGGAACACTTGATCCTATCCGCACTGTCAAACTGCACATAAGTCACTTCCAGAATTGACTCCAAAAACTAACCCACTAAAACTTTCAAGACCTGGAATCTTGGACACTGATTTACCATCATACAAGGTACACAGATCCACAATCAACTCACCCAAAAGATCAAGTGGCTGATTAAAATCAAACACCAAAGTCAGCACATTAGATATATTTTGGATTAAAATAGTGAAACATGCATAAATTTGATTTGGAATTGGCCTAGGAAAGTGGTCAAATGGATTGGAAGAGACTCAGAAATATTTAGGCAAGTACAATCCAAGGTTTATAGTATGGAACAACATTTAGTTATGCTTGACCATGAACAGGGTGAGAACTAGGAGAGCTCAAAGTAGGTGTTTTAGAAAATTGAACAAGGCACACTTAGAGAATTTTAACAATCTGCAAATGAAATGGCTCTAGAAAAGTGACTAAACGGGAACATGGGGAGCTGTAAATTGGCATGGACATTCTCTCTCATGCCTAAAGCATGATGCAACAATCGGCATGCAATGACCAATCATAGGGCAATAAATGTACTTCTTCAAAGTGGGCTTCTTTATACAATTCCGGACAAACACAAAATGAAAAATTCTAGGAACACCTCCAAAAGCCTATTCCCTAAACATGCCAGAACTGAAAATTAAAAGTTCAAACCCACTACATATGTCAAATGAAAGGCAATGAACACCCTACCCTAGTGGTTCATCATGAAAAACAACAGGCCCTAGTTTACATGCATTTCAAACTAAGTAGCTTACATTGATTTTTAGGACACTAATTTCGACACTTAGACAAATTTTTTGAACATGGACTCAAAAAAATAGACTGAATTTTTGAGCTCCAACACAGGACATGGTGCATCATTACAAAACTTAACACTTCTACCTTTGTAATGATCTAGGGTATCAAATTTACTTTTGTCACCAGTCATGTGGTGTGAGAAACCACTATTAATAATCCATTTATCACCTTTGCTCACATAAGAAACAAGTGCAGTTTTCTCATCTTCATCATACTCATCTTTCATAGAAACATAGACTACTTCAATTTCAAAATCATCATTATCAATGTTAGTTTCTTCTTCAGAAATGTAACGGATTTCTTACCTTTATCCTTGTAGTCCTTGTACCTTCGTTAACCTTTGTTTTCTCTCTTGTCTTTGTACTTGCTTTCTCTTTCGTTATCCTTGTTATCCTTCTCAGGACATCTTGTAGCTATATGACCAACTTTGTTACATGAGAAACATATGATAGGAAGTTTACCTTTATACTTGCCTTTTCCTCTTTTCGATCTTCTGGCCATAACAGCTTCAAGATCCTCTAGTTCCTAATCAGAAGTGTCACTATCACTTTCACTCTCATTGATGCATCTTTCTTTTTCCTTATTAGATGTATGAAAAACCATTTGTGACTTGAATACAGATTCAACATTAGCAATAGTGAAGTTATCATAATTAAAAATCTCAAAAGCAGTAAGCTTACCAACAAGACTTTCTAGTGTTAGAGCATTACCAGGGTTACATCTAGATTCTTGAATTGCTAAAACTTTGATTGCATATATAGGATGCAAAGTTCTCAGTATCTTTACAATGACAATCTCATCATCAATAGTTCCATTAGCTCCTTTAATAGCATTTATAACCTCCTTTATCCTACCACAATATTGAGCAATATTTTCACCTTCTTGCATTTTCATTTCATTAAACTTATCTCTTAGGTTTTCATCTTTTTCCCATAGTACATTTATGTCACCACCATAGATGTTTGCAAAAGTGTCCCACTTTTGCTTTGCATTTGTGCAATCTTTAATGTCTTCAAATTTAGGATAGCTTAAGGTAAATGCAATCTCCAACATTGTTTGATTGTGTTCTTATTTAGCTCTCATCTCCTCGATAGTCAAAGGTGTAGCAGGTGTAACATAGTCATGTTCAACATAATATTTTGCTGAGTCACCAATACCAGCTAGACACAGTTTCATCAGACTCTGTCATGCAGGGAAGTTCTCCTTATTCAACTTTGGTACCTCCTTATACATCTTGATCATTTACTTTAAGTACCTTTAAACTTGTTCTCTGTAAGCACCAAGGCTCTGATACCAATTGTTAATATGATTTAGAAAGACAGAGAGGGGGGTTGAATCAATTATTCTCAGGTCTAGATGTATCAATTAAAAATTGTAAACACTTTAAAAACACAGATCTAATAATCAACACTACTTGATCACTACTGAATGTATACCAAAAATATATTATAGTGCAGTCCACTATCCAACAATATTTAACTTGCAAAACATAGAAATGTTCAAACCAAAACATTCACACAAGTATTAACACCAGGATTTATAGTGGAAACCCAATTTGGGAAAAACCACTTTGTAACATTTTATTGATATTTTCACTCTTCTGAAGTGAGCTCTATGAAAATCCAACCCTGTCAAAGGTTTACAAACACACTGCTAGGTGTGACCCTGTTCAAGGATTTCAACCACCCTGTTAGGAGTGTGTCTTGTTAGAGGACTTAAGTACATTCCATTAAAATGCAACCTTGATTAAAGGATTTATAAAATGACTATTAGGTCAACCTTGATTAAAGGATTTTGATTGATACAATGGTTAGAAAGTAACAATAATACTTGATCTGAAAACATACAACTCACTTTACAAATAACAGATCCAATTTTTACATATATGCTAGCTTACTAACTAAGTTCTATTTCCATCTCCATCACTGATCTTCTTGGAAATTCCTTCAAGCAATCACAACTCTGATAAACTCCTTCACCTTCATCCTTTATGCTTATTCATTCAATAACAACAACTCCAGCATCATATCTCAACCTCTCACTTAGGTTTCCTTAATACCTCTTTGATAGGTAGATCCATCTTTTGCTGCTAAATCTCCTCCATAGATCTTAGGGTTAGGTCAGATTCAATGAATCCTTCCAACATCATGTTCTTCATCCATACTTCTAGAAACATCTTTAATCTCTTTAATGGAATCATAATAAAATGGTTTACTGTAAATTAAATGCTCCATATAGTCAATTAATAAAGTCAACACGATTTACATAATCCTAGAATTCAAACAAGTCGGCTAGGAATCTGAATTCTTCCTCAAATGTAAATTACTGATGCTCGATCAATACTATGTTCAACTCCTCGGTCATCACTACGTATATCAATCATCTCTTCAAATTGTTTCCCTCGACAATACACTAATATTCAGTCAACACCGAATTTACTCAACATACACTCGCTCGGTTGACACTAACATCACTCAACTTAAACTAGATTTCTTCACTTTTTCTCGGTTAAGCCCACTTGTTTAGTCTTTCTTATTACTTAGATAAACAATAAATTATCTTATCATTGTGCCACATAATCAAGTACTCATTGAAGTATCAAATAACTCAACCTTTCTCTAGGTTCTATTGTTATCACCCTTACCCTAATCCTTCTCATCACTCAATAGATATAGTACTTTCTTAGATAGCAATAGTCTTACCTGTTAAGGTTTGACATCAATGATAATACAACAATTACTTCAATTATAGTTTCCAACATTTAGTGATCTCCCCTTTCATACCTTTCAACAATTGCTTGATCCGTACCAAATTTGAATAGTTCACTGCAGCTGCTACATACTCAGCTTCTGTTGTAGATTGGGAAATAAAGTTTTGTTTCTTGCTTGTCTAGGAGACTAATCCTTGTCCAAGAAAGAAAGCTCCATCATGCGTACTTTTCCTGTCATCAACATTTCCTACCCAACCAACATCAGTGTAGACTCTCAATTCAAATTTCTCATTCCTCTTATTGTATAATCCATACTCTTATGTCCCTTTCAGATATCTCAGTATTCTCTTCACATCCATCATCAGTCTTAGATAGTTTCTATCCAATAGCCATAGGAGTACCTACTGGCCTTGAATCCTCCATTCCAAAAAAATTCAGTATCTCTTTGACATATTTAGATTGTGTGATAAAGATACCTTTCTCCATCTGATAGACTTGTAAACCAACAAAGAATTTTATCTCACCAAACATAGACATCTCAAACTCAGTTTGCATCTCACTTGAAAATTTTAGACATAGGAAATCTTGTCCTCCAAATATGATACCATCTACAAAAATTTCAACTCACAAAATCTCTTTCCTTCTTCAACTTTCATGTACAAATTGCTATTGTCATTTGTCCTTGCAAATCCAATTTTTATCAAATAATTGTGAAACCTCTCATACCATGTTCTAGGGGCTTGCTTCAATCCATACAACACCTTGTTCAATTTGCAAACCATATTTTTCTTGTCTGAATCAACAAATCCTTCATGTTGTTCAATGTATACAAATTCTTCTAATATACCATTCAGAAATGGAGACTTGACATCCATTTGATATACCTTGAAATATTTGTAAGCAAAATATGCAAGTAGAGTTCTCACTCCTAATCCTACTATAGGGGTAAATATTTCCCCATAGTCTATTCCTTCTTCTTTTGCATAACCCTTGCATACTAGTCTTGCCTTATTTCTTGTAACTTGTCCATGTTCATTAAGCTTATTTTTGAATACCCATTTTGTTCCAATAACATTCTTGTTTTCTAGTCTCGACACTACAGTTCAGGTATCATTCTTTTCTATTTGATCTATTTCTTCATTCATAGCTTGAATCCAGTCTTCATTCTATAAAGAATCTTTTACTGTCATAGGCTCAAACTCACATAATAAACATGTAGGGTATTTCAACTTACTTTTGGTCAAGACTCCAGATTTCTTATCTGTAATGATTTACTCGAGCTTATGATGTCTTCCCACATATTTTTCCAATGTAGGTTCAGATTTCTTTTCTCCTTGGTCTTCAGCTTCATCATGAAAATTATCAAATTCTACTTTTGATTGCTCGACAACATCCTCCTAATGCTTGACAGTATCCTCCTGATGCTCAGCACCATCCTCCTGATGCTTGGCATTACTTACCTGTGACTCTGCATCTGGTGTAGGTGTGTTACCTACCTCTCCTTCTTCTATATAGGAAAAAGATCCATAATCTTTAGGTTCTCTTTTGTCTTCTTGTTTATTTTTCTCTGCATATTCATCAACTCTCACATTTACACTTTCCACAATTTTGGTAGTGTTAGAATTCAAACACTTATAAGCTTTACTCTTAGTGGAATAACATAGGAATATACCATCATCACTTTTTGCATCAAACTTTCCATTTCTATTATCCTTCAGTATATAGCATTTACTCCCAAAGATTCTAAAGTATTTCACATTAGGTGCATATCCATGCTATAATTCATAAGATGTAAAATTTGTACCTTTCTTGATTTGTACCTAGATTAAGGTATAAACAGCTATACTTACAACTTCTCTCTAGTATTTTTGTACAAAATTCTTCTAAATCATTAGTGTCCTTGCACAATCCATAATAGATCTGTTTCTCCTCTCAGCTATAACATTCTATGGAGGTGTTCTAGGTGTAGACATGTATCTCTTGATTCCTCTATCATTGCATAACAAATTGAACTCATTTGACATAAACTCTCCACCTCAGTTAGATCTCATACATTTCAGGCTTCTACCTATTTCCTTTTCAACTTTTGCCAAATACCACTTAAAAAATTGAAATGCATCAGATTTTTCTTTCAAAAACATTACAATCATCATCCTATTGTAATCATCAACAAATACAATAAAGTACTTAGCACCACAATAACTTTGTACACCCATAGGTCCACAAAGGTCAATATGAACCAAATCCGAAGTATTCTTAGAAGTAAATGTCTTGCTCTTGAAACTAGACATTGTCATTTTACCCAACTGACATTGTTTACACATCACATTATCAGGTTTCTTCAATCTCATCAAACCTCTAACTTTCTTCTTTTTACTAATATTTACCAGATTGTCAAATTTAACATGACATAGCCTCTTATTCCATAAAAATACATCATCAAATTGTGCAAAAAAGCATGTTTCTTCACATAGATCTAGATAGAACAAATTACCTCTAGTCTATTCTCCATTTCCAAATAGTTCACCACTAACATCAAATATTTTAACCTTCCTGTGATGAAACTCCACTTGATAACTAGTGCTATTAATTTGTGCAACACTCAACAAATTATAGTTAAGACCTTCAACCCAATAGGCATTTTCACAAGTGATCTTATAATTAACTTAATTGATCCTTTACCCCTCACAGGACATGGTGCATCATTACCAAACTTAACACTTCTACCTTTGTAATGAACTAGGTTTTCAAATTTACTTTTATCACCAGACATGTGATGTGAGAAACCACTATCAATAATCCATTTATCACCTTTACTCACATAAGAAATAAGTACAATTTTTTCATCCTCATCAAAATCATCTTTCATAGCAACATAAACTACTTCAATATCAAAATCATCACTGTCACTATCAGTTTCCTCTTTTGCAATATAACAAGATTTCTTACCTTTATCCTTGTAATCTTTGTACCTCTAGTGATCTCTATTATCTTTCTTATCCTTTTACTTGCTTTCTCTTTCCTCATCCTTGTCATTCCTATCAGGACACCTTATAGCAATATGACCAACTTTGTTACATGAAAAATAGATTATAGGAAGTTTACCTTTATATTTTCCTTTTCCTCACTTCAATCTTCTAGCCATGAGTGCCTCAAGATCATCTGGTTCCTCTTCAGAAGTGTCACTGTCACTTTCACTATCACTTTCACTTTTAACACATTTTTCTTTTTCTCTCTTAGATTAATGCAAAACCATTTGTAACTTGAATGCAAATTCAACATTAGGAACAATGTAGTTATCATAGTTAGAAAGTTCCAAAATAGTAAGCTTACCGACAAGACTTTCCAGAGTTAGAACATTACTAGGGTTGCATCTTGATTCTTGAACTGTCAAAATTTTGATAGTGTATATAGGAAGAAAAATTATCAATACCTTTCCAATGACAGTCCCATCATGAATGATTCCATTAGCTCCTCTAATAGAATTCACTATCTCCTTGATTCTACCACAATACTGAGCAATATTCTCACCTTCTTGCATTTTCATTTCATCAAACTTACCTCCCAAGATTTCAACTTTTTCCCTTAGTACATTTGTATCACCACCACATATGTTTGCAAGAGTATCCCACATTTTCTTTGCATTATTGCATTCCTTGATGTCTTCAAATTTAGGATAGCTTAAGAAAATGCAATCTCCAACATTGCTTAAATGCATTTATCTGATAACTGATTCACCACCCCCCCCCCCCCCCCCTTCAGTTATCTTGGTGGACTTTACTTTCTAACAATTGGTATCATAGTAGTAGGTCTTTGAAGGAAAAGTTTAACAAATTGAGGAGATCCATGGTGAATCATTTCAGGAAAGAAATCCCTAAGTTTGATGGAGTAAAATATGACAGCTAGAAAAAAAAGATGAAGACACATTTGTTATGTTTAGGACCAAGATATTGGTTAATCACAAATAATGTGAAGACTATCATTGAAGAAGGCAAAATTGAAGAATTTAATAATGAAGAAAGAGATATGTTCATGTGTAACATACTTTCTAGAGAAGCACTCTTGTTAGCTCTTCTAGAGAATGAATACAGTCAAGTAAAATATCTAAGGACATCTCATGAAATTTGGTTAGCTTTACAATCTACTTTTTTGATGGAGTAAAATATGACAGCTAGAAAAAAAAGATGAAGACACATTTGTTATGTTTAGGACCAAGATATTGGTTAATCACAAATAATGTGAAGACTATCATTGAAGAAGACAAAATTGAAGAATGTAATAATGAAGAAAGAGATATGTTCATGTGTAACATACTTTCTAGAGAAGCACTCTTGTTAGCTATTCTAGAGAATGAATACAGTCAAGTAAAATATCTAAGGACATCTCATGAAATTTGGTTAGCTTTACACTCTACTTTTGAAGGTGATGTACATGCAAAAAGAGTCAGATTACATAATTGGATATGTGCATTTGAAGATATAAGAATGATGGAAGCTGAATCTATTAGAAGTTATATTGGTAGAATGTCAAATATTATTGCAGGTATCAAATCTTGTGAAGGAAACAAGACAAAGAATGAAGTGATATGGAAGATTATAAAGACATTAAATCCTATATTTAAGCATACAGTGCAAATGATTGAGCAAGTTATACCTTGTAATGAGAACTTTACCCATGAAACTCTTCTTGGAAGACTAGAAGCAGTAGAGATAAGCTTGAGATAGTCGAGAGATCTACCTAGAATTGAGACAGCATTTAGTGCACTTAGTGTTACAAGTAGTAGTTGTTGTTGCACCAAAAGATTGACCTGTTAATGCCTGATACAATGACTAGACTTATAAAACACAGGAGGGTGTTAAACCATGTCATGAATCCCAAAGGGAGATGTTGGTGGTTAGTCCAACAATCCCCCCCTCAGTGTCACCTGAGGGGATTCGAACCTATGACCAAGCTCTGATACCACTTGTTACAAGTAGCAGTTGTTGTTGCACCAAAAGATCAACCTATTAATGCCCGATACAACCACTACACTTATAGAACACAGGAGGTTGTTAAACCATGTCACGAATCCTGAAGGGAGACATTGGCAGTTAGTCCAACACTTAGTATTTTCCCTACCTTGTCAAGAAGCATTAGTGTGAGTGGAGATTATGATAGTGGAAGTAGATCTAATGTCATGCCCCACAAGGGAATTGGGGAAGAGAACAAAAATTTGCTTTGTAAAAGAAAACCTAAGTAATGATTTGTGAAAATTTTTGAAACTTTAAAAGAATTACATAAACAAAATATAGTTTGACTTAGATTCCTCCAAGGTTCCCTTCTTATTTAATGCACAATTCATTTAAGTCCATTTAGTGTAATAACAGCTTGATTTAATTATTAATCAAACTACATCACATCATTTGTAGATTCTTTATAAAGAAATATAAAGTACTTTCATTTCAATTTGCCATTTAAATCCATCTATCTTCCTAAGTGTCCTTTATGAACAATATAACATTTAAAGCATTAATACCATGTAATAGAATCATCTAAACATTTGATGCATTGCAAATATTACATTTGTTATACTAGCTTTTCCTTTATTCATCAATGAGAAACATACTACTTTACTTGAAATGTTACAAAGTCCTTTTCTTTTCCAACATACAACATATACATAAAGTTCATGCTTTCCCTTTTCCTTTTTCGTAAGTCTACCCATTCCAAATACATAATTTTGAAATATATTAATGATTACATTACATTCATCTCCTCTTGGGAGGTAACAATAATTTTACATCATGAAAGATAAATATAAGTCTTCATTCTTCATAACTGGAACATTATGCAAGCATGAATCCTTAAGCACTGTAACCGCAAAAGATACCTTGATAAAAATATTTACCACCCAACCACATGGATACCAAAAGGCCCACTTCCCTATGCTAGGAGATAAACACCAAGGTCCACAAAGAAGGAATAGCTAGGCCATACCTAAGGTTGGGTAACCTTTCCCAAATAGCAAATGAAAAGAAAATCAAAGTATAAATATTTTCCCAAAGGTTCTAAGGCTTGGTAGAAACTCTAAGCAACAAGCTAAGTGAGTGTCAATGCATAGCCCTCACCCCTTGGGTTGTCCTGGTATTATCCACTCTAGGTCCCGGCCCCCAAGTAGGCACATGCAGAACCGAATGCGTTTCATACAGACAAGTTCCATTTGATCATACCTACGCATAGGCACCTTCTCCCACTCCCATCCATAGCCTTTACTAGCACTAATGGCATGGGGGAGGCATACTTTAATATTTTTAGTGTTTGAACCTGTTCCCATAAGTTTTAATTAAATTATCACTTGTTAAAATAACTCTTCAGTCGGTTATCCTGGTACTAGCCACTTAGGACCCCGACCCCGCACTGAGAGCCACTCACTTAGTGTTCTTAGGTTTTTTACCCTTAACCCACATATCAAAAATACATCATACATGAAATAAAACACATCATAAACACTTACATCAAAGAACAAGAAATTAAGAATAGGGGAGTTTAGGGATGTTTAGGAAAATTAGGAGCGGTTAGGGAGACCTAGGATAGTCCTAATCCTCCAAACAATCCTAAACCCTAACCCTACTTCCTACACACATCCTAACCCTATTAAAGCATCTGAATACACCATACAACCTCCATCAAACAAGAAATGAACATATATAAATTTTACACAAAATTCCATATGCCAAAACACAATGCTCCATAAAACCTTTGGTGCCTGAAATTTTAACTAAGTCTAAATTAAATTGAAAACTCAAAATCTAGAAGTTTCATCTTAACTCCTATGAAGCTGAAACCTATCTCAAACATCCTAATAGGTACCTAATTTCTTTATACAAGTATAATTTAAAGTATAAGAAATTAAACTTATACTTAAATGTTATACTTGTATAAATCCTATCTTGTCAACATGTGCTTGCTCGATTCACACTAACATCACTTGGCATATACTTCCCTTCCTCCATTCACACTAACTGCACTTGGCATAAAGTTGCTCAATTGACACTAACTGCACTTGACATAACTTTCTCGGTTGACACTAACATTTCTCAGTTGACACTAACAATTCGGTTGACATTAACTACTTGGTTGACACTAACTACTCAGTTGACACTAACAGCTCAGTTGTACTGATTGCCAAAAACTACAAAAAAATGACTGTCAGCTCCGACTTGCAGTTAAAACTGGGCATTATGGGGACTATGGTTGCCTAATCTGGGCATGACCCATTTGAGATTTCCCAGTTTACCTTAAGAAATGGCCATCAACCCATCCTATCTATACAAAAAATCTATCCTAAATCTGGATGAAGAAAGGTGGTGCAAAAATAGTTATGGAACAGAAGAGTTGAAACAAAAGTTCTACAGCTTGGAAGCACTCATGAACATTCTAGATAAGAAAGGAGATACAAGGAGAATACTAAGGAGTCTACAGACTCTTACAAATGCAGAAATATTCATATACATACAATATAGGAAATAATTCCATTTAAACATGATCCTACTCTCCAAATCACTAATACAGGCACAATGATATATATAACATAAACATTCTGCAATCTATATCAACAACAAATATACAGAGAAATATTCAACCAAATTCTTATCCAATACATATCATAAGGGAGATTTGTCTCTCAGGATGGATTCAACCTGGAGTCTTGTGGAGATTCAGTTGATGAAGAAGGATCCACTCCTCTCAAACTCTTCCAGCACTCCTTCAAATCCTCATGGGTGCAATCTCTAGCCTCTACTGGAAACAACTAAATGCCAATCTCAGAGAATAATGAATCCTCTCCTCACAAATATAATTTTCCTACAAACATAATACTCATCTTATTATCATTTCTTCTCAATTCAACTGATATTCCCAACACCCCCTCACACAGGAGATCCTTCCTATATATAGATTGGAGGAGGTGGTTGCACAGGTAATCCAACCGATGCAACCATCCCAACTATATTAGTTATTTGTTAATAATATGGTTTGTAAAACCATTCCCGTGAAGGAATAAACAAATATTATTTAATAGAATTATAAATCTATCTCCTAAATTTAAGGGTGGTAAAATAGATAATATTATTTTTAGGAATAATTTACTAATAACCATGGTAAAAGAATTTACCAAACACATTTCCATTAAAGAAATTAGCATAGATATATTATTATATAATAATAATTTCTTTTGCACAATCCATTAACAATAATATATGTTTATATATATGTATTCATAGGCATATGTGTGCACCCATATGCTTATGTGTACATATACCATAAGTAAGGCATAATATTACAATTATTTAAATATTATGAAACATATTATTTATTTATACACTAATCCATATTATTTACAAAATACAATATATATTTAGAATTTACCATAAGTTAGAATTTACCACTATTATTAAAACATTATTAATACCATAAATTGTTTATTATTATTGATATTAAAATCACATGATTTAATCACATACTAACTCATTCCTAACAAGATACACTAGTACATAAGTAGATACTAATAAAGATAAAGTACTAAATCGTACCCTCAATGAACAATAATTCACATCAATAATCTACTAATGAGAATTAAACATACCATGAAGATAATTAGAGCTACCATACTCGAAACCTCATTCTCAACGAATGCAAAAGATAAGAAATCATCTCCTAGATCCATAAAATCAACATACTAAGAGGGCACATAAATACATCATCCACACAAGGGATTGACTTAGGAACTCCCCACCTAAAGGTAAAAGGATCAGAGGTAGAGTTCCTTCCTGTGGAACCTGGTAATATCTCCATAACAACAACAATGATCGAGGATTTTGAGGGATCGCTCAGACCTATGAAGCTAGGTGGAGACAATACCTAGTACCTGCAATCCTACATCACCAAGAAGAGATACATGTATACATATGGATATACATACAAATTAGATATATGCAAACAAATGACCAGGATCGATACATCATGTGGACCTCAACTAAGTGAGTAACTATGACTTCAGCCCGAGTCATGAAAACACCTCAAACATGTATCCATGAAACATAAAACATCATGATAATGGTTAGATTCAAATCTTTGGGTTAGCTCCATAAAACATATAAAGATAGATGGTTTTTTTCTATTTTCATAAACATATAAATGATAACCATAAATGAACATATCAATTGTTTGATAAACATATCATCATCCACAAACATAAATGTAAACATATAGTTCTAACCATCATAATAGAATGTCCAAATTAGAAAGTCCAAGTATCACCATAGGAGAGGGTATTGCATCTAAGACTAAAGAAGATAGAAATATTGAGGAAGGAATTGTCTTGCTTGTGAAAAGAGAACCAGAAGGTAAGAAAATCTCTAAATGTTGGACTTGTCAAGAATATGGTCATTTTGCATCTAAATGTCCTAAAAGGGTAAAGAAGTATAAGAAGAACTTTAAACCCAGAAGATCTAAAAAATGTTACTATGCTAATGATGAAGAATTTGAGGCTAGTATGGAGAAATCCCTAAGTGAAAGTGATAATGAGAATGTGTTGGAAACATGGTCAGTGCTCCCCTCGGGATTCATGACATGGTTTAACAGCCTCTTGTATCTTCTATAAGTCTAGTGGTTGTATCAGGCATTAATAGATCGATCTTTTGGTGCAATGGCAACCGCTACTTGTAACAAGTGGTATCAGGGCTTGGTCACAGGTTTCAATCCCCTTGGGTAATGCTAAGGGGGAGATTATTGGAAAAATGGTCAGTGCTCCCCTCAGGATTCATGAAATGGTTTAACAACATCCTGTGGCTTCTATAAGTCTAATGGTTGTATCGAGCATTAACATATTGATCTTTTGGTGCAATGACAACCGCTACTTGTAACAGAATGATGATATAGGATTTGTAGAAATAAAATAAGAAAACTCTAAAACTGAAGCTAGAGAAGAAAAAGCTTTAGTTTCTCAAGTAGAAAAGAGAACTGATTGGATTATAAATAGTGGTTGTTCGCTGTCAATATGATTTAGAACAATAGAGAGGGGGGTGAATCAGTTGTTCTCAAGTCCATATGTATAAAACAAACTTCAAAAGCTTTTCTTTAAATCAGATCTAACAACCAAAACCAACTCGGTCATCACTAATTCTATAATAGAAACATATAACATTGTAGTCCACTACCCAGCTGTATCTAACTTGTAAAACATAGAAATGTTTAAATCAAAACATTCACACAAACATTGACACTAGGATTTATAGTGGAAACCCAATCTAGGAAAAACCACTTTGTAACATGTTACTATTATTTTCACTCTTCTGAAGTGAGCTCGGTTAAAAGCCAACCCTATCAAAGGTTACAATACACACTATTAGGTGTGACCCGGTTAAAGGATTTCAATCACTCTATTAGAAGTGAGTTTTGTTATAGGACTTACATACATTCCATTAGAATGCAACCTTGTTCAAAGGATTTAAACATATGACTGTTAGGTCAACCTCTGTTAAAAGGATTTTGACTGTTACAATGGTTAGAAAGTAGTAGTAGTATTGATCTGAAAAACATACAACTCACTTTGCAAATATCAGATCTAATTTCCATACGCAAATGCTAGTTTACTACCTTTGAAACTTTTCCATCTCCATCTCTGATTTGCTCGGAACTTTTCTTCAAGCAATCACCACACTTCTCCTTCAGCCTTTTCTGCTTATATAGTCAATAAAATCTACTGATCTTCCAGCATCCTCTTTTCACCCATGAACACACATATCTAGTGCTTAGGTTCCCTTAATACTTACTCAATTAGGTTAACTCATCTTTTTCTACTCAATCTCCTTTGTAGATCTTAGGGTTAGGTTAGATTCATTGAATCTACCTAATTTATGTTCTTCGGCTCCTTTTCTAGAAACATCTCAAATCTCTTAAAGATTTAAAATAAAACATTTTTTAGAGCATTCAATGCTTTCAAATAATCAATAAATAAAGTCAACACATTTTACATAATCTAAGAATTCAACAATGTCAGCTCCAAATTTGAATTCTCTTAAAATATAAAAATAATGATGCTCGGTCAATACTATGATCAACTACTTGGTCTTCATGTAGAAAGCTCGGTCATTACTAAAAAATATTTCCTTGGCTTATACTGTCTTTCTCAGCAATTAACTGATGTTCGGTCGACACTAGAATTTTTCTTAGCATATATTGACTCAGTCGACACTAACATCACTTAGCTTAAACATGATTTCTCCATTTTTGTTCGGTCAAGCCTACTAGTTTAGTCTTCAATCTTACTAAGATAAACAATACATTGTCTCATCATTGTACAACATAGTCAAGTACACTTTGTAGTATCAAGATAACTCAACCTTTCCTTAGGTGCTATTGTTACCATCCTTTCTTTCCCTCCTTCACAACAATACAATAGATATAGTACTTTCCTAAGTAGCAATAGTCTTACTAGTTAAGGTTTGACATCAATGACAATGCAACAATTGCTTCAATTGCAGTTTCCAACAATCTCCCCCTTTGGCATTGATGGAAACACCATATGATATCACCTGAATAACACATGGATTACCAACCAATCCAAAAACTTATCTGTCCATCAAAAAAAAAATTATAATATCCTTAGCTTCATTCTGATTCAAAATCTATTAGCCTCACTTATGTGATGGTCAAAAATATCCAGATCTCCCTCTATCCTGATCCTTCATCTCAATTCATCATCTCTCTTACTTTTATTTTCAGTGTCATGTGTTATTATATCATCTCAGTTCATCTCCCTCTTTGACAAAAATGCCAAAGCAGCAACCTAAGCATACATCCATTAGATGTAGATATTATCTATGCAACTCAGTGTTTCTCCCTCTGTCATCTTGCTTATGACTGATTCCTTGTCTTTTCTCTTCTTCACAACTCTAGGCCAGTCCTAAAGTGTGACAATCTTCTGCATCAATCTGTCAAATATTTTGTTGTAGCATATTTGATGCAATGCTCCTATCTTGACTAAGCAGCCTCAATTAGGGGAAGGACCCCTAATTGACTTCTCAAATACTCATGTGCTTCTTTAGGTAAAGCTTTAGTGAATATGTCTACCAATTGTTTCTTTGTATTCACATATTCCATTCAGACTTCTTTGTCTTGTACCAATTCTCTCAAGTAGTGATACTTGATTGCTATGTGCTTGGTCTTAGTATGCATCACTGGATTCTTAGAAATGTTGATAGCACTTGTGTTGTCACAAAAAATAACAACAGGTTCAGCTCTTGTCTCCTCTATTTCATTAGGTTCCTCAACAAGATTGTCAGATCCAGCTTCTGAATGCTCGACAACCTCTTCTTGATACTCGGCAACATTATCTTGTTGCTCAACATGTTCTTGTTCTCTTTTGGCACTATTTTCCTGATGCTCGGTAGCATCTTCCTATCACTCGGCATTGCTTACTCAAGACTTAGCATCAGGTGCAAGTCTGTTACTTGCCTCTTCTTTTTCTTCTTCAATATACACAAAAGATCTATAATCTTCTGGTTCTCTTTTGTTGTCAACTTCATTTCTTTCTACATACTCATCAACTTTGACATTCACACTTTCCACAATTTTGTTAGTGTTAGAGTTCAAACACTTATAAGCTTTAATTTTTGTGGAATACACTAGGAATATTCCTTCATC
Source organism: Chamaecyparis obtusa (assembly GCA_027943335.1). Taxonomy (NCBI): domain Eukaryota; kingdom Viridiplantae; phylum Streptophyta; class Pinopsida; order Cupressales; family Cupressaceae; genus Chamaecyparis; species Chamaecyparis obtusa. Next base: position 2,074,515 of record BSBK01003705.1, on the reverse strand, counting down.
ACTTTTAGCATCAAACTTTCCATTCCTATTATCTTTTAATATGTAGCACTTGCTTCCAAAGATTCTAAAGTATTTAATACTTGATTCATGCCCATGTCATAATTCATAGGGTGTCAGATTTGTACCTTTCCTAATTTGTACCGGGTTAAGAGTATAGATAGCTATACTTATAGCTTCTTTCTAGTATTTCTGTGCCACATTCTTTTCAATCAACAATGTCCTTGCACAATCCAAGATAGATCTATTTCTTCTCTTTGCTATACCATTCTATGGAGGTGTTCTAGGTGCATACATCTATCTTTTGATCCCTCTTTCATTGCAAAATAGATTGAATTCATTTGATGTAAATTCTCCACCTCAGTCAGATCTAAGACATTTTAGGTTCCTACCTATCTCCTTCTCAACCTTAGCCAAATACCACTTAAAGAATTAAAAAGCGTTAGATTTTTCTTTTAGAAACATTACATGCATCATCCTGGTATGATCATCAACAAACAAAATAAAATATCTAGCACCATAGTAACTTTTTACACCCATAGGTCCACAAAGGTCAATATGAACCAAATCTAAAATGTTTTTAGAAGTAAAGGATTTTCTCTTCAAACTTGACTTTGTCATTTTTTCTAACTGACAATCCTTGCACATCACATTCTCAGGTTTCTTCAATCTAGGTAGACCTCTTACTTTCTTCTTCTTACTTATTTCTACCAGATTATCAAAGTTAACATGACATAGCCTCTTATGCCATAACCAAATGTCATCAAGTTGTGCAACCATACATGCTCCTTCAGATAGGGCAAGATAGAACAAATTACCTCTAGTCTATTCTCCACTTCCGATCAGTTCACCATTAGCATCAAATATTTTAGCTTTCTTGTGATGAAATTCCACTCAATAACTAGTGTTGTTGAGCTCAGCAACACTTAGCAGATTGTAATTTAGACCTTCAACCCAATATGCATTTTCACAAGAGATCTTATCAGTCAGTTTAATCAAACCTTTTCCTCTAATAGGACATGGTGCATCATCACCAAATTTTACACTTTTACCTCTATAATGATGTAAGGTCTCAAACTTACTCTTGTCACTAGTCATGTGATGTGAACAACCACTGTCAATAATCCATTTGTCATTCTTGTTCACATAGGATATCAATGCAATTTTCTCATCCTCATCAGATTCATCTTTCATTACAACATAGACTACCTCAATTTCAAAATCATCACTATCAGTGTCAGTTTCTTCTTCAGCAATGTAACAAGATTTCTTACATTTTCCTTTGTAGTCTTTGTACCTTCGGTAGCTTTTGTCATCTCTTATGTCTTTATGTTTTCTTTTTATTTCTTCCTCTTTATCATTCCTATTAGGACATCTAGCAGCTATGTGACCAACTTTATTACACGCAAAACATATAATAGGGAGTTTACCTTTATACTTTCCTTTTCCCCTTCTCATTCTTCTAGCCATAAGAGCTTCTAGACCTTCAAGTTCTTCATCAGAAGTGTCACTGTTGCTTTCACTTTCACTTTCACTTTCACTTTCACTGATGCATCTTTCTTTTTCTTTCTTTGGCCTATTCAAAACTAATTATGACTTAAAATCAGATTCAATATTACCAATACTACCAACAGTGAATTTATCATAGTTAGAGAGTTCAAAAGCAGTCAGCTTGCCAACCAAACTTACCAAAATAAGCACATTTGCAGAGTTACATCTAGATTCCTAAATAGCTGAGATCTTAATAGCATATATAGGATGCATAGTTATTAGTACTTTTCCAATTATAGTTTCATCATCAATAGTCCCATTTTCTCCTCTAATAGTATTCACAACTTCTTTTATTCTACCACAATATTGTGCAATGTTCTCACCTTCTTGCATTCTTATTTCATCAAACTTACCTCTAAGACTTTTAGCCTTAGCTTTTAGTACATTTATGTCACCACCATAGATCTTTGCAAGAGTGTCCCACATCTCCTTAGCACTTCTGCAATCCTTAGTGTCAAAGGTACAACAAGTGAGACATAGTCATTCTCAATGTAGTACTTTACAGAATCACCAATACCAGCCAGATGCAGCTTCATCAAGCTTTGCCATGCAGGGAAGTTTTCCTTATTCAGCTTTGGTACCTCCTTCTTATACATCCTGATCATTTTCTTCAAGTCCCTTTAAACTTGATTTCTATAAACACCAATAATAAGCAACAGAGCTCTGATACCAATTGTTAATATGATTTAGACCAATAGAGAGGGGGGTGAATCAGTTGTTCTCTGGTCCAGATGTATAAAACAAACTTCAAAAACTTTTCTTTAAATCAGATCTAACAACCAAAACCAACTTGGTCATCACTAATTCTTTAATAGAAACATATAACATTATAGTCCACTACCCAGCTGTATCTAACTTGTAAAAAATGGAAATTTTTAAATCAAAACATTCACACAAGCATTGACACTAGGATTTATAGTGGAAACCCAATCTGGGAAAAACCACTTTGTAACATGCTACTATTATTTTCACTCTTCTGAAGTGAGCTTGGTTAAAAGCCAACCCTATAAAAGGTTACAATACACACTGTTAGGTGTGACCCAGTTAAAGGATTTCAATCACTCTGTTAGAAGTGAGCCTTGTTATAGGACTTACATACATTCCATTAGAATGCAACCTTGTTCAAAGGATTTAAACATATGACTATTAGGTCAACCTCTGTTAAAAGGATTTTGACTGTTACAATGGTTAGAAAGTAGTAGTAGTATTGATCTGAAAAACATACAACTCACTTTGTAAATATTAGATCCAATTCCATACACAAATGCTGGTTTACTGACTTTGAAACTTTTCCATCTCCATCTTTGATCTGCTCAGAACTTTTCTTCAAGCAATCACCACACTTCTCCTTCAGCCTTTTCTACTTATATAGTCAATAAAATCTACTGATCATCCAACATCCTCTTTTCACCCATGCACACACATATCTAATGCTTAGGTTCCCTTAATACTTCCTCAATTAGGCTAACTCATCTTTTTTCACTCAATCTCCTTCATAGATCTTAGGGTTAGGTTAGATTCATTGAATCTAACCGCTTTATGTTCTTCTGCTCCTTTTCTAGAAACATATCAAATCTCTTAAAGATTTACAATAAAACATTTTTCAGTGCATTCAATGCTTTCAAACTATCAATAAATAAAGTCAACACATTTTACATAATCCAAGAATTCAACAATGTCGGCTCCAAATCTGAATTCTCTTCAAATATAAAAATACTGATGCTCGGTCAATACTGTGATCAACTACTTGGTCTTCATGTAGAAAGCTTGGTCATTACTAAAAAATGTTTCCTCAGCTATACTATCTTTCTCGGTAATTAACTAATGTTCGGTCGACACTAGAATTTTGCTTGGCATATACTGACTCGGTCGACACTAACATCACTTAGCTTATACATGATTTCTCCATTTTTGCTCAATCAAGCCTACCAGTTTAGTCTTCAATCTTACTAAGATAAACAATACGGTGTCTCATCATTGTACAACATAGTCAAGTACACTTTGTAGAAGCAAGATAACTCAACCTTTCCTTAGGTGCTATTGTTACCATCCTTTCTTTCCCTTCTTCACAACAATACAATAGATATAGTACTTTCCTAAGTAGAAACAGTCTTACTAGTTAAGGTTTGACATCAATGACAACACAACAATTGCTTCAATTGTAGTTTCCAATAGTTCACATCATATGACTGGTGACATGAAGAAGTTTATAAAGTTTAACAATTATGATGGAGGAATTTTTAGAATTGGAAACAATGCACCTTGCTTGATAAAAGGAATAGGATCTATTACTCTTGATTGAAAGACTAACACTGATGATGTTATTTTGTGGATGGATTGAAACATAATCTTTTGAGTGTTGGACATTTAGTTGATAAGGGATATTTAGTTTGGTTTACTGAGAAATCTTGTGTGATCAAGGATAAGGATGGTAATTTGATTGGAACTAGATCAAGAACTAGAGGTAATGTATTTCAATTGAACCCTGTAGTGATGACATGTTTGATTACTAGAATTGATGATAGTTGGTTATGGCATAGAAAATTTTATCATATAAACTTTGATAACATTATCAAAGTAAGCACTACACTTGCAGTAGGAGATTTGCCTAAGATTATAAAACCTACTAACATGATTTGCAAAGAATGTGTTATGTCTAAGCAAAAGAGAAGTTCATTTCCTAGTAAGAAGTTCACATCAGCAGAGAAGTTGGAAATTGTTCATAAAAATTTGAGCAGTCCCACAAGGACTAGAGGATTCTATGGTGAAATGTACTTTATGATTCTTGTTGATGATTTTACAAGAATGATGTGGATTGCATTTCTTAAAGAAAAGTCTAGGGCATTTGATAAATTTAAAGTAATTAAAAACAAAGTTGAGAATGAATTTGGAATGAAGATTAAATGTTTAAGATTAGATAGAGGTGGAGAATTTACTTCAAAACAATTTAACACTTTTTGTGAATTGAATGGTATTAAGAGACAATTTTCAACCCCTAGAACACTTAACCAAAATGGTATTACAGAAAGAAGAAATGGATCATTAATTGAAGCAACAAGAGATATGTTATTTGAAAATGATTTGGTGAAGACATTGTGGAGAGAAGCAGTGAATACAACAATATATATAATGAATAGAGTGAAAATCAGAGCAGACAGTAATTTGTATCTGAAAGAAATTGAGAATGGTCTATTGGTTGTAGTTATTTTTGTTGATGATATTATCTTTGGTGGAGAAGGTGAAGCTAGTGATAAATTTGCAGATGAAATGAAGACTGAATTTGAAATGAGCATGATTGGTGGGATGAAATATTTTTTAGGATTGCAGATAACATAGAACAGTGATGGTATTTTCTTATGTCACACAAAGTATCTGAATGACTTATTAAATATATTTGGAATGGAAAATTGTAAGTGGGTTGGCACACCTATGGTAACTGGTCATAAGTTATCTAGCACAGATGAAACTCCTGTAGTTGAACAAAAGAAGTATAAATCTATGATTGGAGGATTGCAATATTTAACTCATACAAGACCAAATATATCACATGCGGTTGGAATTGTTGCAAGATTTCAAGCTGATCCTAAAGAGTCACATTATGTAGCAGTAAAAAGAATACTGAGGTAATTGAAAGGAACAATTGAATATGGATTATGGTATGAAAACTATGATGATTTTACCCTATGTGCATATATAGATGCAGATTGGGGAGGTAGTGTTGATGAAGAAAAGAGTACAAGTGGTGGAGCATTTTTCCTCGGAAGAAGATTGATTTCTTGGCTAACCAAGAAACAAAATTGTATTTCACAGAGCACAACAGAAGAAGAATATGTAGCAGCAACAAACAATTGTAATCAGATAATATGGATGAAATAAATGTTGAAGGATATTGGAATCAAATTTGATGAGACTTTTCTTATACACTATTATAACACAAGTAGAGTAATTATGTCTAAGAATCATGCATTACATTCTAAGACAAAGCATATAGAAATAAAGTATCATGTAGTGAGAGAGAAAGTTGCAGAGAAAGAAGTTAGACTTGAGTATATAAGTACAAAAGAGCAAAGTGCAGATATATTTACAAAGCCCTTACCTAAAGATACATTTGATTATTTGAGAGGTATGCTTGGGGTTATGCCCCAACCTACTTTTGAGAAGTGATGCATATTGTTGCATCAGTCTAGTAGTATATGAGCTCTATCTTTTTCTGGACTAGATGTTGGTACTTCCTCTATGGGGGAGTATGTGTTTTTTGAGTTGAGTCGTGAAGGACTCTAGTGAATGTATTTTTTTCTGTAAAGAGTCTTTTGACATTGAGGATTGACATATTGATGTTTTGTCATTGATGTCAATGGGGGAGAAGTATACATGAAAAAAATAAATATAAAATAAAAAGAAGGAAAGAATAAAAAAGAGAGAGAAAAGAATCTGTTGGAGGAGATGAAGCAATATAAAATGAAAAACCTAAAACATTTGATTGATGAAGAGGATGTGAAAAGATTGAAAGATTTGATTAATGAAGAGGATGTGAAAAGATTGAAAGATTTGATTGTTGAAGAGAATTTGAAAATATTTCATAGCAGTAGCATTGCAGTTTTGTATTCATGGAGCTTGGATGTTTTTTCATCTGTGTTTCCATCAATTCCAATGGGGGAGATTGTTAGGAATGAATGCTAAATATATCCTATGGGGGAGTATTTAGAGCCATTATTTTGTAGTTGTATGTTGCATTCATGATTTTGGTTGTCATTGATGTCAACATAGTGATCTACTAGAGATTAGCAGAGAAGCAGACAGTGTTTGAATTAGCACATGTGGAGTATTGAAGATCAAGCTATATGGAGTTAGAGACTTACTCTATATTGTTTCCTGAGATCATTCTCAAGATCACCTATGGAAATTCAATTATTCATGACATTTATGTGTAATTCAGTGGAAGCAATATTCAGGCAGTGTTCTCAAGAAGCAGCTTGTGGTAACTAGATGATATCTCCTAATCTAGATAGAATCTAGGCATGCAAATTTGTATAGCTGGTGAAGACATTATGATAGTGACATGGACATGATAGCATGGTCAAAGGTCACATGAGTGAAGAATTTTTTTATTTGGAAGCCAACAGTTTTTATGTAATTGTGAAATATTGTGTAACGTGTGGAGGTTTATATTTTGTAATTGGTTAAGCCTTGTTGGCTGACTCATTTGTAATTATTTGAGTGTGGTATAAACAAAGGATTGTTTTCCTTATTGTTTTAAGAGAGATGTGTAAGGAATTGTGGAACTAAGCAATATATGTTGTAATAGGATATGTGAATTACAGAGATCTAATATTGAGATTTGGTAAAGTAGTTGGTGCGGTTTGGCAAAGATAGAGGAGAAAAGATAAGTTGGTGAGATCATTAATTATTTGGTATTATTATATTTGAGTAATACAAAGATTAGTTGGATAGTGTGTTCAGTGATCTTTCCCTTGAAGCTATTTGGACAGTGGGTCCTTCTGCCTTCCATAACTCCTAACAGGGTTAGAATCTTTTAACAGGGATTCAAAGTCTCCTAACAGGGACTCATATGTACTAAATGCATTTCATAAGGCTCTTAATAGATTCTATCCTCTCACAAGGAATTTTTATATTGGTACATATTTTTTGGGCATCATTCCCATCAGAGTTTACTCTCTAATTAAGAGGTTCCCTAGTCAACATATCTTGTGTTATTGTGTTGTTGTGTAAGTTTATCTTTCTATGGTTGTTGATTACATTTCTTACATGGTTGAAATCTGTTATTGGTGATAAAATTTGTATTTATCTGATAACTAGTTCACCCCCCCTCTCTTGGTTATCTTAGTGGACTTTACATTCTAACAATTGGTAATAGAGCAGTAGCTCCTTGAAGGAAAAGTTTAACAACTTGAGGAGATCCATGGTGAATCATTTTAGGAAAGAAAGCCCTAAGTTTGATGGAGTAAACTATGAAAGCTGGAAAGAAAAGATGAAGATAGATTTGTTATGTTTAGGACCAAGGTATTGGTTAATCACAAAGAATGAAAAGACTATCATTGAAGAAGAAAAAATAGAAGAATGTACTAATGAAGAAAGAGATATGTTCATGTGTAACATACTTGCCAAAGAAGCAATCTTGTCAGATCTTCCAGAGAATGAATACAATCAGGTAAAATATATAAGGACATCTCATGAAATTTGGTTATCTTTACAATCTAATTTTAAAGGTGATGTACATGTAAAAATAGTCAGATTACATAATTGGATATGCACATTTGAAGATATAAGAATGATGGAAGGTGAATCTATTAGAATTTATATTGGTAGAATATCATAGATTGTTGCAGGTATCAAATCTTGTGAAGGAAACAAGACAAAGAATGAAGTGATGTGGAAGATTCTAAAGACATTAACTCCTATATTTAAGCATACAACGTAGATGATTGAGAAAGTTATACCTTGTACTGAAAACTTTACCAGAGAAACTCTTCTTGGAAGACTATAAGCAGTAGAGATAAGCTTGAGACAGTCAAGAGATCTACCTAGAATTGAGACAACATTTAACACACTTAGTGTTCATCCTACCTTGTCAAGAAGCATTAGTGTGAGAGGAGATTATGCTAGTGGCAGAAGATCTAAGACTGAAAAAGATAGAAAGATTGAGGAAGGAATTGCCTTGCTTATGAAAAGAGAACCAAAAGGTAAGAAAATCTTTAGATGTTGGACTTGTCAAGAATATGGTCATTTTGCATCTAAATGTCCTAAAAGAGTAAAGAAGTATAAGAAGAACTTTAAACCTAGAAGATCTAAAAAATGTTACTATGCTAATGATGAAGAATTTGAGGCTAGTATGGAGAAATCCCTAAGTGGAATTGATAATGAAAATGATGATATAGGATTTGTAGCAATAAAAGAAGAAAACTCTAAAACTCAAGTTAGAGAAGCAAAAGCTTTAGTTTCTCAAGTTGAAAAGAGAATTTATTGGATTATAGATAGTGGTTATTCACATCATATGACTGGTGACATGAAGAAGTTTATAAATTTTAACAATTATGATGGAGGAATTGTTAGAGTTGGAAACAATGCACCTTGCTTGATAAAAGGAATAGGATTTATTACTCTTGATGGAAATACTAACATTGATGATGTTTATTTTGTGGATGGATTGAAACATAATCTTTTGAGTGTTGGACAGTTAGTTGATAAGGGATATTAAGTTTGGTTTACTGAGAAAACTTGTTTGATCAAGGATAAGGATGGTAATTTGTTTGGAACTGGATCAAGAACTAGAGTTAATGTATTTCAACTGAACCTTGCAGAGATGACATGTTTGATTACTAGAATTGATGACAGTTGGTTATGGAACATAAGATTTTGTCATATAAACTTTGATAACATTGTGAAAGTAAGCATTACACTTGCAGTAAGAGATTTGCCTAAGATTATGAAACCTACTAACATAATTTGCAAAGAATGTGTTATGGCTAAGAAGAAGAGAAGTTCATTTCCTAGTAAGAAGTTCACATCAGGAGAGAAGTTGGAAATTTTTCATATAGATTTGACCGGTCCCACAAGGACTAGTAGATTCTATGGTGAAAGGTAATTAATGATTCTTGTTGATGATTTTACAAGAATGATGTGGATTTCATTTCTTAAAGAAAAGTCTGAGGGATTTGATAAATTTAAAGTAATTAAAAACAAAGTTGAGAATGAATCTGGAAAGAAGATTAAATGTTTAAGATCAGATAGAGGTGGAGAATTTACTTCAAAAGAATTTAACACTTTTTGTGAAGTGAATGGTATTAAGAGATAGATTTCAGCCCCTAGAACACCTAACCAAAATGGTATTACAAAAAGAAGAAATAGATCAGTAACTTAAGCAGCAAGAACTATGTTATTTGAAAATGATTTGGCGAAGACATTCTAGAGAGAAGTAGTGAATACAACAATATATACAATGAATAGAGTACAAATCAGAGTAGACAGTAATTTGTCTGAAAAAAATTGAGAATGGTCTATTGGTTGTAGTTATTTTTGTTGATGATATTATCTTTGGTTGAGAAGATGAAGCTAGTGATAAAATTTTTGATGAAATGAAGACTGAATTTGAAATGAGCATGATTAGTGAGATAAAATATTTTTTAGGATTGCAGATAACACAGAATAGTGATGGTATTTTCTTATGTCAAACAAAGTACCTGAATAACTTATTAAAGATATTTGGGATGGAAAATTGTAAGCCGGTTGGAACACCTATGGTAATTGGTCATAAGTTATCTAGCACAGATGAAACTCTTGCATTTGAACAAAAGAAGTACATATCTATGATTGGAGGATTGCAGTATTTAACTCATACAAGACCAGATATATCACATGCGATTGGAATTGTTGCAAGATTTCAAGCTGATCCTAAAGAGTCACATTATGCAGTAGTACAAATAATACTGAGGTACTTGAAAGGCACAATTGAATATGGATTATTGTATGAAAAATTTCATGATTTTACCCTATGTGCATATACAGATGCAGATTGGGGAGGTAGTGTTGATGAAGAAAAGAGTACAAGTGGTGGAGCATTTTTCCTTGGAGGAAGATTGGTTTCTTGGCTAAGTGAGAAACATAATTGTATTTCATAGAGCACGGTAGAAGAAGAATATGTAGGAGCAGCAAACAATTGTAATTAGATAATATGGATGAAACAAATGTTGAAGGATATTGGAATCAAATTTGATGAGCCTGTTGTTATACACTGTGATAAAACCAGTAGAGTAAGTATGTCTAAGAATCATTTATTACATTCTAAGACAAAGCATATAGAAATAAAGTATCATGTAGTGAGAGAGAAAATTATAGACAAAGAAATCAGACTTGAGTATATAAGTACAAAAGAGCAGATTGCAAATATATTTACAAAGCTCTTACCTAAAGATACATTTGAGTATTTGAGAGGTATGCTTGGGGTTATGCCCCAGCCTACTTTTGAGAAGTGATGCGTATTTTTGCATCAGTCCAGTGATATATGAACTCTATCTTTTTCTGGACTGGATGTTGGTGCTTCCTCTATGGGGGAGTATGTGTGTTTTGAGCTGAATCATGAAGGACTCGAGTGAATGTATTTTTTTGAAAAGTGTATTTTGACATTGAGGATTGACATATTGATGTTTTTTCATTGATGTCAATGGGGGAGAAGTATACATGAAAAAAATAAATATAAAACAAAAAGAAGGAAAGAATAAAAAAGAGAGAGAAAAGAATCGGTTGGAGGAGATGAAGAAATATAAAATGAAAAACCTAAAATATTTGATTGATGAATAGGATGTCAAAAGATTGAAAGATTTGATTGATGAAGAGAATTTGAAAATATTTTAGAGTAGTAGCATTGTAGTTTGGTATTTATGGAACTTGGATGTTTTTTCATCTATGTTTCCATCAATGCCAATGGGGGAGATTTTTAGGAATGAATGTTGAATATATACTATGGGGGAGTATTTGGAGCCATTCTATAGCAATTGTATGTTGCATTCATGACCGTGGTTTTCATTGATATCAACACAATGATATACTGGAGATTAGTAGAGAAGCAGATAGTGTTTGAATTAGCGCATGTGGAGTATTGAAGATCAAGCTATGTGGAGTTGAAGGATTACTCTATATTGTGTCCTGAGATCATGGTCAAGAGTGCATATAGAAATTCAATTTTTCATGATAGTTATGTGTAATTCAGTCGAAGCAATATTCAAGGAGTGTTTGTGAGAAGCGACTTGTGGTAGTTGGATGATATCTCCTAATCGGGATAGAATCTAGGCATGTGAAGTTGACAATTGATGAAGACATTATGATAGTGACATGGATGTGACATCATGGTTAGAGGTCACACGAGTGATTTTTTTTTTTTTGGAAGCCGATTATTTTTATGTAATTGTGAAATATTGTGTAACGTGTAGAGGTTTATATTTTGTAATTGGTTAAGCCTTGTTGGCCAACTCATTTGTAATTATTTGAGTGTGGTATAAACAAAGTATTTTTTTCCTTATTGTTGTTAGAGAGATGTGTATGAAATTGTGAAATTGAGAAATATATATTGTAAGAGGATATGTGAATTGCTGAGATCTGATATTGAGATCTAGTGAAGCAGTTGGTGCACTTTCACACAGACAAGGGAGAAAATATAAGTTGATGAGATCAATAACTATTTGGTATTATTATGTTTGAGTAATACATAGATCATTTGGACAGTGTGTTCAGTGATCTTGCCCTTGAAGTTGTTTGGACAATGGGTCCTTCTACCTTCCATAACTCCTAACAGGGTTAGAATCTTTTAACAGGGATTCAAAGTCTCCTAACAGGGACTCATATGTACTAAATGTATTTCATAAGGCTCTTTAAATAGTCTATCCTCTCACAAGGAATTTTTATATTGGTACTTCTTTTGTGCGCATCATTCCCACCAGGGTTTACTCTATGATCAAGAGGTTCCCTAGTCAACGTATCTTGTGTTATTGTGTTTGATGTAGTGCAAGGTAGGAGAATCCCTGATGGAGATTTCCTAGCCCCCAGAAAATAACCACATAATAGAATATAATAAAAATACAAAGATTTAGAACCACACAATGCCAAAACTCATAATAGAATCATTATGTTTTCATCCAACATGCCCAGCTGTAAAGCCTTCCGGGTTACGGCCAAATACAATGAAATTACAATAGAAACTCCATAAGATCTCACAAGATCCAAACTAAACCCTAGCTATCCCAGATCCACACACTGGTAGGAACCCGCAAGGAAGATCTAAACTTGTGCTTGTAAGCCCACCAAGCAATCCCCTTGTTTCCCAAGCTGTAGCCACTAGCTCCTCTCAAAACTCGCTCCTCCACCTCTTCCTCTTCTCCAAGATGGATCATCCCTAAAGACTTCCCCCACAATCCCTACTTATACCAATCTAAGCCACAGGTCAGCCTCGAAAATAAATTAAATACAAACACATAAATTAAATGCCACAAGTCGGCCAACAACAACAATTAAATTCCCAAAATTGATGTTTTAGTAAAATGATGATATCTCCTAGCTCCAGATGAATTAGAACTCATTCTTCAAACCGTAGGTAGAAATATAGGCCCTCTTCAATTTCTTAAATTTTCAGCCTCTAACTCTTTGTGGAAAATTACTTATACAGCCTACAATAGGCACCAAATTCCTAAGCAAGATTGAGCTCCTCCTAGGCCATGCTGAGCAGCCAAGACCATGCCAAGTTCCATTAGATACATCAAAGCCAATTACCCAAGACCCAAGTAGGTTTATCCAACTCTACCAAACCCCTCACATATGAAAATAAGTCCACATGTCTCCATCAAATCTCCCAAACATGCAGGATAGCCAACTACCCTGGGATGCTCTTGCATCAGACTCCCCAGGTGCGAAAAGAAGTATGCCTCATACTTTGATGCTAGATGAAATATTTGCAACCATCTTCATCTTCACCAAAGGCTTCCACTCCAACTGGGACAATAGAATGAACATGCAAATCATCCAAATCTGCATCCATCTGTCAACAACTAGAATCTCAACCATCCAATCAACATGCTCACTCCCAAGAACAAACTGAACATAGTGCCTCACCAATATTCTATGAAGCGGATCACTACCAACAAAAAAAAATATCCTCAAACATGAAATCCATGTCACCAACATGTAAGCTCAAATCCACAATAGGAGCAACATGTAAATCCTCAACCATGTCAACACCAATAGATCCACATCAGGAACATACAGATCCGTAGTATCATGTAGATCCTCAACCACATCAACAACTAGTGAATCCACACCAGCAACATCCATATCAACAACTTCCATATCACAAACATATGGATCATCACCCTTAGCAACCTGATTATTCATGACCAAGTGCTCCACAATTTCCATGTCAGACTCAACCAATTGATCATGAAAACCAATCCTCAATCACAGCATCAACAAGGTTAGGAAGCTCCATAGAAACATCCACAAGTTTCTCCACAAGTTCCACATCAGCCTCCACACACTGATCAAAAAAACCAACTTCCATATCGACCTTTCTATGCCCTCTTCTCTCTCGAACAAGTCTTCTAACCGGCCAGACAACTCACTTCCTGATCGGTAGACTCCAGCTCCATGTTTCAAGATCTCTCAAACTCTCTTATGAAATTTATCTAGAGATGGATCACTTCTAACCATCCCTTCCTTAACTCGATTAGTCAATCTAGCTTCCAACCGAACACAAGTCTTTGAATATTCTTCTCTGCCACATCATGGAGTTTTGCAATCATCTTAGGGTCCAATCTTCTTAGAGCCATCTTCTAAGATCTTTGCAAACCCTCTGTAGCAAATCACCAACTAGATCCAACCTTTTCTCTAATACCACTTGATGTAGTGCAAGGTAGGAGAATCCTCGATGGAGATGTCCTAGCCCCTAGCAAATAACCACACAATAGAATATAATAACAATACAAATATTTAGAACCACACAATGCCAAAACTCATAATAGAATCATTATGTTTTCATCCAACATGCCCAGCTGTAAAGCCTTCTGGGTTACGGCCAAATACAATGCAATTACAATAGAAACTCCATAAGATCTCACAAGATCCAAACTAAACCCTAGCTAGCCCAGATCCACACACTGGTAGGAACCCCCAAGGAAGATCTAAACTTGTGCTCGCAAGCCCACCAAGCAATCCCCTTGTTTCCCAAGCCGCAGCCACTAGCTCCTCTCAAAACTCGCTCCTCCACCTCTTCCTCTTCTCCAAGATGGATCATCCCTAAAGACTTCCCCCACAACCCCTACTTATACCAATCTAAGCCACAGGTCAGCCTTGAAAATAAATTAAATACAAACACATAAATTAAATGCCACAAGTCGGCCAACAACAACAATTAAATTCCCAAAATTGATGTTTTAGTAAAATCATGATATCGCCTAGCTCTGGATGAATTAGAACTCATGCTTTGAACCGTAGGTAGAAATATAGGCCCTCTTTAATTTTTGAAATTTTCAGCCTCTAACTCTTTGTGGAAAATTACTTATACAGCCTGCAATAGGCACCAAATTCCTAAGCAAGACCGAGCTCCTCCTAGGCCATGCTGAGCAGCCAAGACCATGCCAAGTTCCATTAGATACATCAAAGCCAATTAACCAAGAACCAAGTAGGTTTATCCAACTCTACCAAACCCCTCACATATGAAAATAAGTCCACATGTCTCCATCAAATCTCCCAAACATGCAGGATAGCCAACTACCCTGGGATGCTCCTGCATTAGTGTTTCTATGTATGTTTATCTTTCTATTGTTGTTGTTTACATTGCTTACATGTTGAAATCTGTTAATGGTGATAAAAGGTTTATTTATTTGATAACTGATTCACCACCCCCCCCCCCCCCCCCCCACTTTACAATTATCTTGGTGGACTTTACTTTCTAACAGTAGGTAGCATTTCTTAAAGAAAAGTCAAAAGAATTTGAAAAGATTAGATTGCTTAAGAATAGAGTTGAGAAAAAATTAGAATGAAGATTAAATGTCTAAGATCTAATAAGGTGGAGAATTACTTCAAATGAGTTTAACACTTTTTGTGAAGTGAATGGCATTAAGAGACACCTTTTGGCACCTAAAACACCTGTGAAAAATGGTATTGTTGAAAGAAGAAATAGCTCGGTAACTGAGGCAAAAATATTTATGTTATTTGAGAATGATGTGGTAAAGATATTTTTGAGAGAAGCAGTAAACACAACAGTATATACAATAAATAGGGTGCAGATCAGAGCAGACACCAGATAAGACTCCCTTATCAATTATGGTTTGGACATGCACCATTAGTAAAGTACTTTTGAATCTTTGGAAGTAAGTGCTACATTAATATAGATGATGACATTCATAAGTTTGTTCTGAGAAGTGATGAAGGTATGTTCCTTGGTTATTTATTGAAAATAAAATCTTATAGATGTTTTAATCATAGAATTAAGACTATTGTTGAGAGCAAAAATGTTAAAGTGGATGAAAAAATCATAATTTAGGAAAGAGTACTTGATTATGATTTAGATGAAGAAGCCTATCCTAAAACTAATCAAGAGAATGTTGAGTTGTTTATTGAAACTAACAATGATTTGTAGAATGAGATTCAAGATATGGAACAAAGAGAAGAACCAAGATTTGAACCTAGAATTGAAGCAAGAGTTGAAACAATAACACCAAATAAGAATTTGATAATGAATCACCTAGCTTATCAGATTATTGGTAGAAAAGATAAAAGAGTTATAACAAGAAATAAGGTACATGAAGAATTGTGTTTGTTTTCTCAGATTGAACCTAAGAATACTGATGAAGCTTGTAAATATGATCACTAGATTCAAGAAATGAAGGAAGAATTGGATCAGATCGAGAAAAATAACAATTGGGAATTAGTTCCCAGACCTAAGGACAAAAATGTTATTGAAACTAAATGAGTTTTTAGAAACAAGATGAATGAACAAGGTGAAGTTGTAAGAAACAAGAAAGACTAGTATGTAAAGGATACTCACAGAAAGAAGGTATAGACTATGAAGAAATATTTTCACCTGTTGCAAGAATTGAAGCAATAAGGATGTTCTTGGCTTATGCAATTTATAAGAAATTTAAGTGTATCAGATGGATGTGAAGTCTACATTAAGCAGCCTGGTGGTTTTCCTTTGACTCAAGAAGGATATATAGTTTTCAAGTTGAACAAATCACTATATGGACTAAAGCAAGCACCTAGAACCTAGTATGCATAGTTGGATAAATATTTGGAAAAATTGGGATTTAATAAAGGTACTATAGATAAAAACTTATATCTAAAAGAAATAGATAATAGTCTACTAATTGTTGTTATTTTTGTTGATAATATAATCTTTGGAGGTGAGGATGAAGCAAGTGATAAATTTGTTGATGAAATGAAGAAGGAATTTGAGATGAGCATGATTGGAGAAATGAAATTTTCTTGGGTTTGCAGATTATGAAGAATAATAATGGTATTTTCTTATCTTAAACAAAGTATCTGAAAGACTTATTGCAGATATTTGGCTTGGAAAATTGTAAGCATGTTGGTACATGTAATACCCCCAGGGAACCCAGGAGAACTTAAACTAAAAATGCAACTAAGTTTGCAGAGAAATTTTTTTTTTTAAAGTTAACAATCAACAACATCAAAGTTATACAATGTGGAAGCAAAACATAGCAATAAACAAATTACATAGGTTACAACTCTCAAGAGTTCCTTGACGTAGATTATGAAAGAGTTAATTAATTAAAATAGATAAGATATAATTATGAATCCCAAGAATACATCTGAAAGATAAATACAACATCATATACATGATAACATAAATACAATTGGCACCATAAGGTAACCATAATAATCTACATCCACTGCACATGTCGCAAGGAATGTAATATAATAACGGGAAAGAAGTACAACATGAC
>BSBK01003705.1:1672500-2052500 GCA_027943335.1 Chamaecyparis obtusa | reverse complement strand
TCTAAGAGTTTTCATTCTTCTGAGATTGATTCCCCCTTGGAATCACTAGGTTGAACACCTCTCTGACCACCATGACCCAACGCTAGATTTTCCTCTGTAAGGGTAGCCTTAATGGTGGCATCTTTGAGGGTCTTAGGCTCAAAGAGTAGAATATTCCCAATTATGCAAGAATTCAACCCCCCTAACAAAGTGTTGTACTAGTAAGGCTGTATCCTATCCGAAGCCAACATACTATTTGACCTCAAAGAATTTACGCTCATACTCACCCACTGACATAGTCAACTATCTCAGATTGTGGAACTGATCTTCTCTCTATCTCCTCCACTGATTAGAAAGGAAACGCTCTTAGAAATACTCCAAGAACAACTCCATGTAACAGTATCCATCTGAACTCCCAACTTCTCCTCTTCTATCTTCCACCATACTGCTGCAAAATCAATGAGCTACATAACTGCATACCTGGCTTTAGTATTTCTACTAAAGGGATGCATAGAAAAACTTCACTCCAAAGCTATGAGCCAAGTCTTAGCCTCTAGTCTAGTACCTTTCCCGTCAAAGGGAATAGGTCATCCCCTCATTAGATCCCTCATATGGTTTGCTACCACAACTATAGGGTCCACAGTGAAGTTCTCCTTAGAGGGCTCCTAGATCTCTCCCTCTTCCTCTCATCCCTCTGAGAATAATGGGAAGCATCCTACTCTACTCTTCCCTTCTCATGACCAAGACCATCTAGAATCACTTGTAGAGCTATCTCATATCAGGACCATCCTGATGATCCTCTTCATCTCACCCCTAGACTGTTGCTGGTGACTCTCCTAACTGACACTCGTAGAAGGGCTAGGTTTTCTACCCCTTCCATAGTCACCAATATAACCTCTACCACGACCTCTAGCAGCTCTAGTCATAGGCATGATTCCTGCGTCATACAGAGATCCAAAAAAAACTCTCAACATAACTCAAAACAAAAACAAAAGATAATATAAACACAATGCAATGGTCTAAAAGCAATATTGTTATATGTCTATGTTTAGTTTCAATTTTTAACAATTTAGACAAGTAATGTGCACACAACTTCCTAGAGTTCCCAGTGTAGAATCTGGTGCTCTAATACCAAGTGTAATGCCCCACCAAGGAACCCACAAGAACTTAACCTAAACATGCAACTAAGTTTGTAGAGCAATTTTTTTTTTAAAGTTAACAATCAACAACATCAAAGTTATACAATGCGGAAGCAAAAAAAGCAATAAACAACTTACATAGGTTACAACTCTCAAGGGTTCCTTAACGTAGATTATGAAAGAGTTAATTAATTAAAATAGATAAGATATAATTATGAATCCCAAGAATACATCTGAAAGATAAATACAACATCATATACATGATAACATAATATAATTGGCACCATAAGGTAACCATAATAATCTACATCCACTGCACATGTCGCAGGGTATGTAATATAATAACTGAAAAGAAGTACAACATGACATCTCTAAAAATTAGATACAATGATACAAGAAAAAGAAGAATGATAACACATCTCCATCAATGAAGATCAAGAAGGAACAACTACCATAGGGATCACCCAGGATCACCCAACACTGGTACATGAACGTCAAAGTCTCAAATGGTAAAAGAATCACTACCAGCCGACCTCGTGAACCTAAATGCTCCACTCCCACTTTGCTGAAGAGATAACATCATATCCCACTTGGATAACAAACATCAACAGAACAAGCTAAGGAAGGGATCCTGAAAGCTTCTAACTCAAAGGGTACAGAAAGACAACAAGGAAAAATATACAAAACCAGAGGCAACCAACACATGTAGGAAACCTAAGATGCATAAAGGAAGTGTCATCACACAAGCCAACTCTAAGGTTATCCTGGTAGTCTCTTTAGACCCCGGTGCCCTAGTGACTCTATGTGGCTTTAGTAACCACTCGTGTAGACAAGGTACTAACTATGCCATATCTAGTCCACAAAGGCGGAAAGCATCTTCTCACTCCCATCCTAGTCAAACTCAATCAGGAACTCAGGCATGGGCAAGGCATATAATATCTTATTAGGTTCATTTTAACTCTCAATGTTATTAATTATCACTCATTAAACTACTTGTAAAAGGATCTCTTGGTAGCCACTTCTGGGCTCCGACACCAATTACAAGCCACTTCCTGCTATACACTCAGATGACCTACCCTAGGGTTTCACAAGATCAAATATAACCCTGAGTTAACACAACTCATGAATCACAATAGCTAGATCCAATAGTGACAGAAACATGCAAAACCAGAATCATCCTAGAACAAGTTCACTGACACAACAAAATATGCAAGGCAAACAAATAAGACAATCCAAACACCCGATATACCTACCTCTGGATTATATCCCCAAAAGTCAACTACAACCCCTAATAAACAATCCAAGATAAATTGCCCAAGGGCATCTAAAGTCTTCATGATAAACCAAGTTTGCTAAAGATTGCATTACTTACATACACAAGAATAAATAAATCAAATTCACATAAGATTTATCTCATCCTAAAACTAGGAATAGATATAATTAATTAAAAGAAACATGAAATAAATCTAGCTTTTTAATGACATCTAGTAATTAAATAATCTAATTAAAAACATAATTTATCCAATTAAATTCATAATCAAATTAAGTAAATATGTTAATAAACCAATTTATAATAATTAATGTACAAACACCAAAAACCCTGAATTATAATTCTCATTATAAACATTTAATAATTAAATATATATATATATACCACAATTACAAAAATTCTCCAAACATAAGTATCAACTCCACTAATCCCCAACAAAGATCAAAACCCTAATCCATTTGGGCTTTCTAATAATTTTTCTACAGATTTCACAAAGTCTTCATACCTTTCAAATTAGATAGGCAAAAATATTCAGATTGAATTGCAATAAACATTTGAAACTAGCAGGCATGAGGAAGACATGCTTTACTTTCCTACAGAGATCTGAAAAGAAATAACCATAATAAAATCAAAACCTACCTCAAATCAAATTATACAGATTCAACGATGTCCAGAACGAAGAAATAGAATCCAAGCTTTTTAAAGAGCTCTCTCCAAACCTGTCTCCAAATTTCTCCTCCAAAACTGTGTAATCGAATAATGGCTAAACTCTCAACACATAAAGGAATTTCCTTTCACATGCCAGAGTTCAAACTCGACTCCAAGAGAGCTTTGCATGAAAATAAACTCTAGTTTACAGTTCAATTTCAGTTGAACTAGAGTCTTCTCTCCACTTTGACTTTTGTTGAAAGCACATAACCAAACTTTAACTTAAATCATTAATTTAATTTCATTCAATTATGAATGTGCAGCTTAATGCATTTAAATAATTAAAAATTAGAATATTTAGTTTGCCACAATTATCACATGCTAAATTAACCTTTAATTTAATAAAAACATTTTAAAAGAACATAAGTTAATTTTTATGATTAAATATTTCAAAGGTGAAGATATTTAATTAATTCTCATTAATTAAATATTTCAACCACACCCAATGATTGCATATAATTAATTTATTGCTTTTACTAAACAATAGAAATAATAATTAAGCTAAATAATTATATCTATTTAATTACTAATTAAATAATATCCCACAGCTAAAAATAAAATGATCCAAATATAGAAATCACACCAAACACCACAAATCCAAAGAATCAAAAAGACCTAAGGACCCACATCCATACTCAAGGACAAGGGTACAAACTCACGCTAATTGGATGAGTTTGGAAATGGGTAGGAAACACAGAATCTTGTCCCCTATTTCAGGACAATATTAGGCTTAGGTTAGGATTTGGAACTGAATATTATCTCACCTTTTTTACCATTGAGATTAGTGATAGGGCATGCTTATCCTGACAATTCAGGGAAGTCGATGCCCTGTACCTGCAAGCCTGCATAAGAGACAAGCATGTGCATATATATAGAGAGAGAGAGATATAACAGACAATGGCAGGGATTGGCCGATCGTGTGGATCTCGCAAGAAAGTAACTACGACTCCATCCCTCAACCACATCAAGCACATCAAGTAGAAATATAAAAGCATACATGAACACCATACACATGCAAGTATGGGGTAAGTATAATCATCATTATAAATAACATTTTGAAACAAGTATAACATCATCATAAGTAACATCATATAACTGAGTCAATATAATCATCATAAACATCCATTTATTAAAGATTCATCATGAAGTGACATACATCCAAAATCATAATAAAATTGAAATATCAAAGCACACATACAAGTGGCCTAAAAGAGTTTGGCAATGATAACAAAAAAGAAAACTATGGAGGGGTACTACAGTACACCTGTGGTAACTAATCATAAGTTATCTAGCAAAGATGAGACTCTTACAGTTGAACAAAGAATATACAAATCTATGATTGGAGGTTTGCAATATCTAACTCACACAAGACCAGATATAGCTAATGCAGTTGGAATTGTTGCAAGATTTCAAGCTAATCCTAAGGAATTATATTTTGCAACAGTGAAAAGGATATTCAAATATTTGAAAGGTACAGCTGATTTTGGGTTGTGGTATGACAAATAAAATGACTTTTCCCTAGGTGCATATACAAATGTGGATTGGGGAGGTAGTGTGGATGATAAAAAGAGTACAAGTGGTGGAGCATTTTTTCTTGGAGGAAGATTGGTTTCTTGGCTGAGAAAGAAACAAAATTGTATCTCATAGAGTACAATAGAAGAAGAGTACATAGCAGCAGCAAATAATTGTAATCATATTTAATATGGATGAAACAAATGTTGAAGGATATTGGAGTTGATTTTAATGAACCTATTATCATACATTGTGATAACACAAGTACAATAATTATGTCTAGGAATCCTATGTTACATTCAAAGACAAAACACATAGAGATAAAGTATCATGTTGTAAGAGAAAAAGTTGTAGAGAAGGAAGTCAGACTTAAGTATATCAGTACAAAGGAGAAGATAGTAGATATCTTTACAAAGCCTTTACCTGAGGATACATTTGAGTATTTGAGAAGTACTCTTGGGGTTATGCCCCAACATACTTTTGAGTAGTAATGCAGGAAGTTGCATCAGTCTAGTAGTACAAAACACTATGTTTCCTTTATCTGGATTGTATGCTGATGGTTCCTCTATGGGGGAGTATTTTTGTTTGACCTGAGTCATGAAGGACTCTTGGTAAGAGGCATTTTCAAATAGTGTCTTTGGACACTTAATTTGGTTAAAACTTTTTGAGCAGTAAGATTGATCTAACATAAAGATGCCTTTGTCATTAATGTCAATGGGGGAGAAGAATGCATGAAAAAAATATCCTAGGATTGACGAAGAGGATTTGAAGTGATTTATGAAGAGGATTTGAAAAGAAAAGAGAAGAGCAACAGAGTTACATTTTGGTATTCATGGAACTTGGATGTTTTACATCTATGTTGTCATCAATGCCAAAGGGGGAGATTGTTGGCATGAATGCTTAATATGTCCTATGGGGGAGTATTCTAGCATTATTGGAGTGATCACATGTTGCATTCATGACTGTGTTTTTCATTAATGTCAACATACTGTTTATACTGAAGATTAACAGATTTTGAGTTAGCGCACACACAAAATTGTAGATGAGGTTATGCGGAGTTGAGGACATGTTTTCATAGTGTCCCGATGACATGGTCAAGAGCGCATATAGAAATTCAAGTATTTTTGTCAGTTATAAGAGATCTAGTGGAAAATGTATTCTAACAAAGTTCCTAAGAAGTGGTTTGTGATAATCAGATTATATCTCCTAACAGGATAGAATCTGGACAAGTGAAGTTACATAGAGGTTTAAGACATTGTGAAGGAAACCTGGCTAATTCATCATAGTGAGAGGTTGCATGTGTGAAGATTTAATAATTTTATGAGCCGATAGTGTTATGTACTTATGGAAATATTATGTAACGTATAATGTTTTACATTTTGTAATTGGTGAAGCCTAATTGGCCAACTCAATTATGAAATATTGAGCATAGTATAAACCAAGGATTTTTTCCTTAATTGTATGAATGATTATGTGAGAAAACAAGTTTTGAATTGTGACATAATCTGAGTAATCAATCTAAGGGATTGTTATGTGATGTGAAGTGTGTAGATTTGGTGTTGAGATCTGAAAAGCATTTGGTGCGGCATAGGCACAATCAGAGGAGAGAAGGAAAGTTGTTGAGATCAATTATATTTGGTATTATTCTATTTGGATAATACAGAGATTAGTTGGACAACGAGTTCGTTGGTCTTTCCCCTAAAGCTATTTGGATAGTGGGTCATTTTGCCTTCCATAACTGCTAACGGGGTTGGAATCTCCTCATAGGGACTCAAAGTCTCCTTGCAGGGACTAATATGTACTAAACATATTTCATAGAATCCTAACAAGGTCCATCCTCTGACAAGGAATTTTCATTTTAGTACATCTTTTGTGAGAACCATCCTCACTAGGGTTTTCTCTCTGATCAAGAGGTTTCCTAGTTAACAATTATGGTGTCATTGTGTATGGTTATCTTTTTATGGTTGAGCTTATGTTAATCTCATGTTTCAAATCTAATAAGGTTAATAAGAGTTTTTTTAATCAGATAACTTATTCACCCCCCTCTCAGTTATATTGGTGGACTTTACTTCCTAACAGTACTTTAGTTTCATTATGTGAAATATTTATATGGTTATTGTACTTAATACATTAAATTATATTTATGTGTGTCTATGTCAAGGAATACTTGAGATTTATAATCTGTATACTATTTTCTCAAAATAGTATGGTTTCATCAGCATATTTCCTATAAGTAGTTGGTGGGAAGTCTAGTTATTTTAGCTCCTAAGACATTTCCTAGCTCTTGGGATCTCATTATAGTTCTTCCCAAAGCTTCAGCTATGATTATAAACAAAAAATGTGATAAGGGATCTCTCTACCTTAACCCTCTAGAGATCTCGAAGAAACCTTTTGGATTCCCATTAATTATGATTGATATTATAGGATTATATATACATTCAAATATTAGATTGATCCATTGATTGAAAAAGAAAAATGCCTCCAAGAACTTACATAGGAATCTCTAGTCTATTTTATCCTAAGCTTTTTTGATATCTAATTTAACAAGCATACTTGATTCAATTTTTTGTCTGGATAGAGTGAGTAGCTTCATGGGATATTATAATTCTATCGTAGATAGACCTACTTAGAACAAACCATATTTTTTCCTCAGATATTATATTAGGTAATGGTACCTTTATTCTATTTTCTAATGCTTTAAATAATACCTTACAGACTATATCACATAAAGATATTGGTCTAAAATCATCCAAACTTTTAGAAATCTCATTTTTGGAAATTAATGTTATAAAGGTGTTAATGATTTCTCTCAGGAATATCCCTAAGTTCCTTGCTCCTTATGCTTCTATCATCTCATCTCTCAGGAAGTACCAACATTTTTTAAAACAAATGTTGAGAAATCATACGGGTTAGGGGCCTTATCTGGATGTAGTTGATTAAGGGCAGTCTCAATTTCTTCTTTGATAAACTTTCTCATTAACTTTTTGTTTCATTTTGTTGTTATCAGCTTGGGTATATTTTTTAGTAGTCTTGATTGATCCTCTATAATGTAGAGGTACAACCTCAAAACCCTTAGGAGGATAATTCACTCAACTAAGGTACATGAAGGGACCCAAACACCAATGGTTTCCACATGTATCTTCACCTTCTTGGGACTCTCAATGAACTCAACATATAAATTGAACCCCCATCCTATCCTTCACCATCCTCATTGAGTGAAAGTGATTGGATGAACTTATGAAAATAATTTTGTCTTCAAAAAAATTCATGATGGGACTCGGTGTAGATAGGATTCGGTATAGAGGACCATTCAGGTGAGAACTAGATAATCAGTCTAGGATTTAGAATTAAAATATAAGGTTGTGGGGATCATCTAAGAATGCCAAGGGAGAGAATTTTCTAGCATTTCTAGTCACCCATAACCAATTATGGCGTGATTTAGCAATAAGACTTATAAAACCAAGTAGCCCTCCTTATGTTGGTTTCCCTCTATTTCTCAAGAACTCTACAAAGGACTTGGTATTTAAATTGTATAGATTTGGATACCCTTTTCAAGGTTATAGAAGGCTACAAAAATAAATTTTCCCACTTAAGCTCAGTAGGCATGGTTTCATTGTGGTGTCAAACCTAAATAAGTCTAATTAGGCTTACCTAAAGAAGCAACTACCTTTTAAAGGATTGATTCAGGCCTCTAATCACTTGTTGTATTCTAAGGGACCTAAAATATTGCCAAATATTGATCTTCAGCTTCTAGGACACCTTGAATAGAGGTTGTGTTGCTAATTCCAAAGTTCTGCTTGATGAACACATTGAGATGTTCACCTAGGTCATTAGTTTCCTTCTGCCTTCCTACATGCTATGCAAAATAGAAATAAAATACATAATCCTACCTTGAATCTCTCTGAGAGCCATGAGCTGACACTCTTGGGAGTTTAATTTATAGCCATTTCTAGCTCAAAACCCTTACTACAGGTTACAGTCAGACCCACCGGTACAAAAACCATGATAACTCATGTCTCCCTCTCACTTCAAGGCCTCAAATAACTTGAAAATGAAATCTAACTAGATGATTTAAGACATACATGTAAGACTCTTCACATATGTAGTTGTAAAAGGCTATACAAAAGGTTGGTAATGGTGAAAATTGTAGGAAAATAGTAAGAACTAATTTTATTTTTTCTTCAAAAATTAAATACAAAGCTTTTTCCTTCATTTTTTTGAAGGATCTCAAATAGTAACTACCAAGAAATCAACACAACACACCCTTGGAAAGAACTTGCAATGATGCAAATTTTACATTTTGACATATGGAGCTCCAATGAAAACCTTTTCTTTGGTTTTTTCCCCACTATTTTGAGCACATACCAATATCTTTGCTAAAAATAGAATTCATAACTCCCTACTTGTCCTAGGTGGCTATAGGCTCAGTGAGCTTATAGGGTTTCCACCTAAGCTTTTCCACCATATATGAGGACTTTATGGAAAACTTACACACACTACTAAAAGACTCATATACACAAAAAACAAGACTTCCTACATTATTCAATCCTATATGATCGATGAAAGCATTGAGTGCTTGATTATGCATGATTTAGTGCTTGATTGTGCTCCTGCACCAAACTCTCTAGTTTGTTTGATCTTAGGTACACTTTAGATAAGTTTCTCCAATGATAAACCATACTTCTTGATTTGAAACTCATCCATCCAAATGGCCTCTGATGTTGGCATGTCCTTCCACTTGATTAAGTATTGGGTATATTGTCTTCTCCTTGTCCCCTTGACTTGGGTATCCAAGATATTTTCAATCTGAGGTGGAGTCATCTTAGGAACCTCATGAATGTCAGCTTCTACCTTTTCTTTTTGTAAAGACTACTTTTTTATCTCTACACCCTTGTATGGAGTGAGGTCACACACATTAAATATAAGAGATATGCCAAAATCTTATGGTAGTTATTTCTTGTATGCATTTTTCCCATACTTAGATAAGATTTGAGAGGGTCCCACCTTTTTAGGTAATAGCTTAGTGTGCTTGAACTAAGGTAATCTTTCTCTTCTCAAATAATCCCATACCGAATCACCAACCTTAAATTGCAACTCTCTTCTTTTCTAATCAGCAAGTTGTTTGTATTTGTAATTTGAGTTCTCTAACTTCCTTTTAACTTGTTCTTAGACTTCTTCAATAGCTTCAACAAATATCTCTCTATATACACTAATTGGAGCTAAATTAGGAATCTCTCTAAGTTCAAGAACTCCTCTTGGGTGCATGCCATATATAATCTAAATGGAGACTTTCATGTGCTCCAATTAACTACATCATTGTATAAGAAATCTTCTTGTACAAGTATGGTGTCTCACTTCTCTCCATGTTGCTTAGTAAGACATCTCAGCAAGTTTCCTTGGGACCTATTAAACACCTTAGTTTGACCATTTGTTTGAGGATGGTATTCGGATGAGAAAGACATATTTGTACCAAGTTTCTTCCATAGGGTTCTCCAAAAAGTGGCTAACAAATTTGACATCTCTATCAGATACAATTCTTAAAGGAAGCCCATGTAGTCTAACTATTTCTCTGAAAAACAAATCTGCAATATAAGAAACATCATTGGTAGAGTTACATGGAAAGAAATGTGCCATTTTTTTGAACCTATCTACCACAACATAAACACTATCATACCCTCTTTTTTTTTGGGTAATCCCATGACAAAATAAATACTTATGTATTTATGTGGTCTTGAAGGAATGGGTAGGGGTTGGTATAATCTTGCATTTTTACTCTCCCCTTTACCTTTTTGACAAATACTACACTCTTCCACAAAGCTCCTCACATATGTCTACAACTTAGGCCAAGACTAGTGTCTTCTAACCATCTCTAAAGTCTTATCTAGTCCAAAGTGACCAGACATAGCCCCACTATGTTTCTCTTGTATGATGTTGGTTCTCATAGAACACTTGGGTACACAAAGTTTTCCACCTTTGAATAGTAGTCCCTCTTGAATTAGAATATTCATGATTATATTTATCATCCAAGTTAGTACATTCTTGATAAATGTCCTTAAAATAATTTCCATCAGTATAAATGTGCTTCAAGGCTAAAATCCATACACTTTCCAATTGAATTTTAGAGATAGTTAAGGCCCTTCTACTTAAGGCATAGACAACCTTATTGGCAACTACCTTTTTATGATTTGTGGAAAAGGTAAAATTTTGGAGTATTTCCACCCATTTTATGTTCCTATGATTGAGTTTATCTTGGCTATTGATGAAACTAAGGGTCTGATTATCAGTGAACACAATGAACTCTTTAGGTAGCAAGTAGTGTCTCCACTTTTTAAGGGATTGAACAAGGGCATACATTTCAAGATCATAAGAGGAATATCTTTTCTTGGCTTCATCAATTTTTCCACTAAAGAAAGATTTAGATATGCCTTCTTGAATAAGTACACCTCCTCTTATCTTCCTTGACTCTTTCTTCCTACATAAAGTTCTTCCAAGATAGTGCTTCTCCCTTCAATCTTAACTTGGCTATCTTAACCTTCTATACTTCTAAAATCTTCTCACAATCAAAATAGTTTTCCAAAGCTTAAATTCACTCTATGATTGTCTCTTCTTCCATCTTACCATTAAAATGGGTACTTCCAGTGATTTTCCTCCCAATGCCTGGAGTGCTTTTATAAAATGCTTCTCTTTTTCTAGTACCTTTTCATCTTCATCTTCAAGGATTTCCTCATCCTCATCATCCTCTTTCACCAACTTTTCTTCTCCCTTATTTTCAACTGCACTTTCTACTTGGTCCAATTTGTCTTCAAGCTATGCAAACCTTTCCCTCAATGACCCATTCTCTTCTTATTGGTCTTCAACCCTTTTAGCTAACTCTGCATTGGTCACCATTTTGTTTTCTCCTACAAATTCCCTATGTGACATACAAAAAAACCTTATAACTTAAGAACAACAAATATTTTTGCTTCGATACCAAAAATGATGTAGAGGTACAACCCTAGAATCCTTAAAAGGATAATTCACTCAACTAAGGTACATCAAGGGACCCAAACACCAATGATTTCCATAGGTATCTTTACCTTCATGGGCCTCTCAAGGAACTCAAAATATACATTAAACCCCCATCCTATCCTTCACCATCCTCCTTGAGTGAAAGTGATCAGATGAACTTATGAAAAGAATTATTCCTTCAAAATAGTGCATGATGGGACTCAGTGTAGATAAGACTCAGTATAGATAGGACTTGGTATAGAGGATCATTCAAGTGAGAACTAGCAACTCCATCTAGGATTTAGCATAAAAATATAAGGTTGTGGGGATCATAAAATTCTAGGGGAGAGAATCTTTAAGCATTTGTGGTCTCCCATAACTAGTTATGGTGTGATTTAGCAATAAAACTTGTAAAATTGAGTAGCTCTCCTTATGTTAGTTTCCCTCAGTTTCTCAAGAACTCTACAAAGGACTTGGCAATTAAATTATAGATCTGGATACCCTTTTTAGGGTTATAGAAGGATATGTAAAAAAGGCATTTTTTGACTTAATCTTGGTAGTCATGGTTTCACTGTGGTGCCAGACCTAAATAAGTCTAATTAGGCTTACCTAAAGAAGAAACTACCTTCTAAAGGATTGATTCAGGCCTCTAATCACTTGGATTTTTTTGAGGGACCTAAAATATTGCCAAATCCTAATCTTTAGCTTTGTAAACACCTTGGAACAAAGGTTGTGTTGCTAATTCCAAAGTTCTACTCGGTGAACACATTGAGATGTTCACCTAGGTCATTAATTTCCTTCCGCCTTCCTATATGATAAATAAATGGAAATCAAAAACATTAAATACATAATCCTATCTTGAATCTCTCCAAGATCCATGAGTTAACACTCTTGGGAGTTCAAGTTATAGCCATTTCTAGCTCAAAACCCTTACTACAGGTTACAACCAGACACACTCATACAAAAACCAGGATAACTCTTGTCTCCTCTCACTTCAAGGCCTCAAATAACTTGAAAATGAAAGATAACTAGATAATTTAAGACATGCATGTAATACTCTACATATGTAGCCATACAGGGCTATAAAAAAGGTCGATAATGGTGAAAATTATAGGAAGACAATAAGAACTGATTCATTTTTTCTTCAAAAAATGAATACAAAGATTTTTTCTTCATTTGTTTTTGAAGGATCTCAGCCTGTAACTCCAAAGAAAGCATCACAACATCCTTGGAAACTGTTATAGTCAAGTTGAAGCAAAAAGACAAGTTTTTCACAAACTTGCCAAGTGGCAAAAACTTGCAATGATGCAACTTTTTCATTTTGACATATGGAGCTCAAATGACAACCTTTTCTTTGGAGTTTTTGCACTATTTCTAGCACACACCAAAATATTTGCTAAAAATAAAATTCATCACTCCCTACCAGTCCTATGTGGCTAAAGGCTCAGTGAGCTTATAAGGTTGCCACCTAAGCTTTTCCACAACATATGAGGACTTTATGGAAAAGTTACACACACTACTAAAAGACTCATACACACAAAAAACAATACTTCCTACATTATTCAGTCCTATATACTCATTTATGCCTAATTTAGTGCCCAGTTGTGCTTCTGCACCACTCTAGATCTACCCCTTTATTTGTATTCAACACATTCTAAAAGAATTTGATAATTAATTTGATGATATCTTATGGTTCTTCAACTAATCTCCCTTCCTCATTCCTAATTTTGGTTATTTTGTTAATACTATTTCTTGATTTGGTGTTGTTATGAAAAAAATTGGTGTTTGTGTCTCCTTCTTTGAGCCACATTTCTCTAGATTTTTTCCTCCAATATATTTCTTCTTCAATCACTATATCATCATAGTTCTTTAGTAATTTTTTTTCCTTTAAATAATTTTTTTGATCCATACCTTTCTTTATTACTTCTTCACTAAGTTATTCCATGTATTTCTCTATTTTCTCTTTGGTAGCAAAGATATTACCAAACTATTCTCTATTCCATTTTAACAGTTTCCCCTTAATTATTTTTATCTTGGAGGTTAAGAAAAATAACTTTGAACCTATGAATTTATCCTCTTTCCACCATTTCTCAATCATACAAAAAAATTAGTTAGCATGCATCCACATCTTCTCAAACTTGAAAGGGCACTTTCTTGATTTTAGTTCTTCCAAAATAGTAAGTTGGACTAGGTAATGATCTGACCCTAGATGCAGAAGAATCTTAGTCTTGAGGTTGTACTTAAAATATTTCATGTTTCCTTTGAACATAAGCTTGTCCAACTTTTTAGTAATTTGACTAAACCCTTTATGTCTATTATTCCAAGTGAAAGTTTCATTGTCCATTTTTATATCCATGCTATTATAACTATTAGTCCAATCCCAAAATTCTATTAAGGAATGAAATTCCTTCTTTATACCCCCAAATTTCTCTAATAAGTTAGTAATGGAATTGAAATTTCTGCCCAAAATACAATTCTAATCTAGATTTAAGGAAAACATATTTCCAATCTCATCTCATACTTCTTTCTTTTTCCTATTTGGTATTGATCTATAGACATTAAATAGTATAGAGGTCAGGTTGCTACTTAGACATTTGATTAAAGCACATTGTGAATTAGTATTTTTGTATATTATTGTCACTAAAACTTTCCTAGGATCCCAAATGATACCTAAGCCTCTTGAGTCACCTTTTGTAGACACCACCTCCCATTTCCAACATCCTATTCTTTTCCTGAACTCATCACTTTCCTTATTTTCCAATTTTGTTTGTTAAGCCAGGATTATCTCTTCCTTAGTTGAAAACATGAAAAATTTTAATAAATTTTGTTTGTTAGGTACATTCACTCCCCTAAACCCTCATGGAAAGATAGGAAGGAAATTCCCCTTCTCTACATTAAATAGAGATGTTATTTTAGTCTAGTCTGTAGTTGATCTATCTATCTTTCTTAACTTTGTGAGTGATTTCCTACCTTTTTTTTGGAGATTTGGCATAGTTGGGGTTGACCTTAATTGGGAAGCTTTGGAAGATTCCAAGAGTGGAAGAAGCCTTCTCCAATCCCATGTCTTCTTTTTTTATTTCCTCCTCATTTTTTAACTCCTCATTGCTCTTCTCACTCTCTCCATCCTCTATGTTAACTACCGCAAGGGCCATATTGCCATCTAGGATAGGGTGATTTTCAGCCACATTTTCCAAATCTATTTTATATTCCTCTCCTATATTTATCCCCATAAATACATAAGAAACTTTTATCTCTTCTGGAATTTCCAATTTAGCTACAAGTACTTGTTCCATAATATTATTTCTATTAATTCTAGATTAACTTGAGTTTCAATTATGCCTTGTTCACTCATAGGGAAATTTATCTCCAAACTATCATCTTGATAATCTTATATTATAGATATCTATTCCTCCACTATGCTAAAAATATCTTCAAACTCTATCAATATAGATTCCAAAATAAAAAAATTTAGCTGCAATACCTTTACTCTTCATATCATCTTTATTTTGGCTTGTTACTAAGTTCATAGATTTTTCCTCTGCCTTGTTTAAGTGAATGGAAAAACCTCCCCCATTTTCTTTAAGGATGATGTTCATATTTGGATATAAAATATGTCTAAGGGAGATTTGGGTGTTAATTTTATGTTGTTTATTCTTATCATTTCTCCTAAATTTCAATCTTTCTCTCAGCATAACCCTAGAATCATTTATAGGACCAAAATAAAATTTTGGACAAATTTCTATGGATTCTAAGTATGTGCTTACTATTGGAAAGTGGGGTTTTGGGGAGCTAGGGATCACTTGATTTTTTTCATTGATGGAAACACTTATGCTGGAGTGATCACATGCAGAGAGTTTTGATATTGGAGTCACAGTCATGAAAATGACTAAGTACAGAATTAGGACAGCAATGTGCTATGGAATAGTTTTGGTCAGCCATGATAGTATATGATGTATTATGGCTTGAAAAGATAATAGAAGGTATTTTGGGATATTTATATGCTTCAGTTAATTTCACATGTATTTTGGTGACCTGATCAGTGAGATATGGTGATCTGAAGGTATGTGAAGACAGAGAATCAATATAACAGGGAATATGAGCAGTTGTGAAGATTAAGGAAAGGATAGTGGATATGGTAACGTGCTAAGTCAGATGGATAAATTATTTTGCCAAATCTTTGGTAATATAAGATCACCAACTCTATGTTTATCATTTACATAATTTATTATTATGTTTTGTATGGTATTTGTGAAGCCAACTAGATGACAGATTTTGTATAAGTATAGAATGTTTTGTGGTTCGCAATATGGATGGATGAGATAATGAATATGATATTGATAATGATGATGCAAATCTAAGAGAAGAGAGTAGATGTGAGATCAATATGTGACAGAGCTACAACTAGAACTATCTAAGTAAGGAAAGTGCTTGTATTATTCATTTTGGAGAAATCTTTTGAGATAGTATTTTAATTATAAGAGTTGTATGCTCACCACCTTTAACCAAGTGTTTTGTATCCCCTAACAGGGTTTTGCATTCCTCTAGAAAGGAAACATACTATGTAAAAATCAACTCCTAATATGGCTAGATCTCCTAACAAGGATATAATATTTTAGTACATAGTTGTGGGTATCATCCCCACTAAGGTTTTCCCTTGGCTAGGGTTTCCTCAAGAAAAAATCATGGTGTCATGAGTTATTTGTTGTGCTTATATGTTCTTTTCATTTTAGTATTATTTTAGTTTATTTATAATTTGCTTAAGTTTAAATTAAAGTGCAATAATATTGATTCACCCCCCCTCTCAGTATAACCTAATCCTAATAATCGGTATCAGAGCTTTTGTCCCTTGGAGAGAAAGCCTAACATCTTAAGGGAGATCATAATGGATTCAGAAAGTTTTCAAGAGAAATTTGAAGTAGCACTTGAAGATCTAGACAAAGAGAAGGCTGAGAATGGTGTATTGAAATTTAAAATGAGAAGAGCATAAGGTTTCATCAGGAAACTAAAGGAACAACTTAAAACTTCAAGAAATCATAAATAAGACCTTATGAACAAGATCCAGGAAGATTCAGACAATGATACATTAAATCAAGTGAAGAAGTTGGAGCAAGAAAAAGAGAAAATAAATCTTCTAATAATAAAAGAGATTCAACATGAAAAGGGTGCAAGGAACAAAGTTGAAGAGTCACTAAAAGATGAAAATGAGTAGATAGGACAAATGAAGATTGAACTTGATCACTACAAGGATAAATGTCAGGAATTGGAGAAGTACAATCAAATCATAAAAGGAGAACTCACTCAATCTAAATTGCATATTGAGAAGTTGCACATGAGCAGTGGTAAAATTGATGAGCAAAGAGCAAGACAAAAACCTAAAAGAGACATGACTAGAGTTGGATTCAATGAAGCAGAATGTTCTAAGACCAATGAAGAAGAAAATGTAGGGAAGACTAAAGAAAGACCTACTCATGAAGAACCTAAAGAACAGATGAGACCTTTTAGAGGTAGATGCTTTAGATGCAACAAAGTTAGACACATGAAAAGAGATTGCAAAAGTAAAGGTACCTCTAAACCCTTTTCCAGTTATTGTTATAAATTTTATGAGTATGGACACAACAAAGAAGATTGTAGAAAAATAGATCAGTCAAGGTATAAAAAAGATTATGTCATAGATGAGTCAGCAGCCAAGGTTACATATCTTAAATGCAATAACTTTGGTCATACTGCAAGATATTGTAAGATGCAAGTAAATTAGGAAAGAAGGAGACCACCTATATGTTACAAATACAACAACCTTGGACATATAGAAAAGTTTTATAGATACAATGGAGAGAACAATAGAAGAGGACCAAGACAACAAAGTGGACCACCTCCTGTGGTTATAAGGAAGAATGTTGGTGATAGTGGAAAAAGTCTTAATGGGTAAATGGATGAATTTGAGAATCATTTCAAGAAATTAGAAAGCAAAGAGGATGACAAGATATGAAAGGTGAAATAATTCAATAAGGCATTGGTTCAAGGAGAGACAGTAGAAGATGATGTGTCTTCACATGATGAATTCTTTGAGACATCGACCTAGAAGGCCTCATGGCCTTAGGGGGAGCATTGGATGCAGATATCAAAATATATCCAACCCCTTTATGTGTGGAGTAAGCTCATGAGAGCTTAGGTATGATGTGTACAAACACTGTGGAGTCTATGGTTGAGAGCGCAACACTTGGAGATCCATTTTCTATGTTCATAAGTTTTGTGTTGACTAGACAACATGCGAAGTTGAGCTACCAGTGTTTAATGCACTTACTCAACTTGCGAAGGATAAAAGAGCCTAGAGAACATCATTTTAGTACCATTTTTTTATCAATGACTAAGGAGAGAATATTTTTGAAGCATTGCAATCATCTAGTAGAAAAATTTCATGACCGCGTGAAGAAAAGTGTCAGATTCAAGTGTATTTAAGCTATTTAGATATATACTCATTAAAAATTTATGGATGCACTAGTTATCTTTGATGTTGTGGATAGACCTAGGTACAAGTTAAAGAGACATCCATTTAAATCTTGTGAGGATGATCTGGAAGGAGCTTTTTCACAAACCCTTGCTGGCGTATTGCACGTAGAAGATATTAGGGCTTATATTCACTGCAAATATGAGATCATAGGAGATGTGAATATTTATAGTGAATTGGATGATATGATAGAAGAAGATGGATCTATGGTAGAGGAGTTCAAGCACCTAGAAATTTAGTCTATCATTAAGCTAACCCTACTCACAAAATTCATGGAAATAGAATGGTTCAAGATTATTCTTAGTAGAATCCATGATCAATTCATATGGATTGGAGAACAACTAGTGAAAATATGTGCATAGATGATCCATCACATAACTAGATTAGATAATGAAGGAGCCCTTCATGTAGTAGAAAAGAACTTAAGGAAACAAGTGGAAACCCTAACACACTCAAAATGGGATAAGAGGGAAATGAAAGTCAATGACATCTTCCAAAAAGATGTTAGATTGGTGGCAATGATATTGGGCTAAAAAAAATACTATAGCAGTAGATCAAACTTTTTTTCTTCTTGTGTTATCATGATGGCCTATAGGATGGTCAAGGAAAATAAGAAGTATAACCTTTGTAAAGTATTAGCTCAGCAGTTTCTAGAGAATGTAAAGGTGATAAAGAAAGATAGGACTAAAGCATTCAAGTTTGGGTCCTTGTTGGTTCACATGTATATACATATCATTCACAAGTTCCCTAGTATGCACCATGGGGCATGGAAAGACAATGTACCCACTGGAATTCAGATTTTAGAGAGTTATAGAAGACAAGAAAAGAATTGGGTTGATGGTGAACTATTTGCTTGGACCAAGATACTATAAAGGTAGATGAAGGAAAGGTATAGGATACCTAAATATATAGTTGAGAAGTATGAGGACACTATCTATTTCATGGTTGAAACTAATTGTGTTTTTTTGAGGTAGTAGAACCAAGGAAGAAATGGTATTACCCTATGGGGTATGAAGTTAGTTCTAAGATCTTTACTATGCAGATAGAGCATGTACTAGAAATTGAGATAGACCATACTGAGGAAAGATGGGGAAATTATAGGGAGAAGTCAAGAAAGATCAGAGAAGAACAAGAGAAGGTAATAAGGAAGATAAAAATTAGTAAAATTATGGAGGATATTACTGTAAATGTGGGAATCAATAGGGAGCAGTTGAAAAACATAAGAACAAAGATGGAAGCATCTTAAAGCATAGCTATTGATGCACCTACCCCTTCTGAGGTAGAGAAAATAGTAAGTCCTATAACATAAATAATTGACTTATCTCCTACACATGACAAGACTGTTGAAGAAACTATACCTAAAAGCATTCCAAGAAGATCTACAAGATCTTCTAAGCAGGGTAGTCCAAAGGAAAAAGAGGTAGTAGAGGAAAAGAAGAAGAAGGAAGAAAAGGTAACTAAAAAAGAATAGGAAAAAGTAGTACAGAAGGATCCACAAACTCTATGGAAGCTAGACCTTAAATCACTACAGAAAAGAGTGATAAAAGATGGTAACTTGAAAATAGTGGACATATATTATGAGAGGTATGATTCTGAGAATTAGGCAATCATTGAAGATACTATCATTGAGTATCTATTGACCTTTAAGAATAATTTGTTGGAGATTGAAGGAAGTATCCCTAAGGAACTATACAGTAAGTTGTAGATCAGAAAGCAATTGACACAATTTGAAGATGAGAATATAAGGAACAAAGCCATAGAAGACGTGATACCTTTTGTCTCTATCCAAGAAAGGGAGAGGATAATAAATGCATTGATAGCTCTATTGAGGACAAAGGCTAGACTATTAAAAATCATGTCTAGAAAGTACGATGAAGTGATTGAGGACACTCAAAAGGCATTAGATCAAATCATTATGAGAGATATGCCAAATAAAACCCCACCTCCTAATGTCACCAAGCCTACATCTTTGGGATTAGGAGAAAGTTAAAAGGTAGCAGATGTTAGTGAGCAAGCTAGCATGCAACCAAACTTCTTTGTCTCTGGTGTGCTTGAGACCCTTGACACTTTGCATGATGTGAATGATCCATTTTTGTATAATTTGGATAGTACGATGGACATTGAAGAACAAGGATAGGTAGAGGAACATAAATCAGAGGAGAAAAAAGAAGAGAAGATATAGTAAAGGAAGGAAGAAGAGATTAGAACATAAAAGGTAGTTGAGGATAGAATGGAACAAAAGATAGAACCTGACACCTCGTCCACTTTATTATTGGGAAGTATGGCCAAACTGGTAAGTGTTGATGTAGATAGCATGGATGAGGATGAGCTTATGAGGCTATCTATCATGGCCTTTACCAAGCCTAAGGAAAGGTCAGTGCAGAAAGCGGACAAAAGAATAAAAGGAATGACTAGGTATGTAGAGATAGTAAACAAACTACTTCCTACACCAATTGATTTTCAAGGTAAGGATGAAGTAGAGAACCTAGGCATGGCTCTAGATAGCTTTGACAGTCACTTTGACTCATCGATAAAGACTACAGAAGATAAGGTAGAGAAGAGATTCTTGGAGAAGAAACTAAGAGAATTATGTCAGTCCATCTCATGGGACTTAGACATTCTCAAGGCTACTACTCTTAAGGCTAAGAGTTGTGTAGAACAAGGCAAAAATATTTATAGTTACTACATATGTCCTTATAGTCATGTAAATAATATTGAGTAAATTATATCCATAGATAGGGCTACACTTGACAATATGATGAAAAGTTGTGAAACATCTTCACTAACTATGATTGAAATGGATAAACAAGCATCCAAGATGTTGGACAAAATCAATGTATTGGAAATGGAGAAAGAGAGATTGATAGATAGATTTGGCTTTTTGAAGAGCCTGATAACCCCTAAGCTTTCAATGCTAGAGACACATCTATCAGAGATGGAAAAGGTGGAAGGATCAATGTATATGTCTCTACCTACTGAGCTGAAGGAAGCAGAGACAACAGCATATGCATTGAATAGATTGATCCATGTCAGTGATATTTTGATCAAATCATGGGTTGAGGAAGTGAAGACCTTGGAAAACTCTTTCCAAGATGTCTTAAAACTGGTAAGTAAGCACTTATAAGTCTTTTTGTCCTTAATAGATTTTGAAATTTTGTAAGTACCTTTTCCATTGATGTCAAAGGGAGAGGAAGAGAAGATAAAAATGAAGAGATGAAGATCAGAAAGGAAGAGAAAGAGAAAAACGTAAAGATGTAAATTAAAAAAAAAAAAAAAAAAAAGTAGAAAAGAGGAAAAGAGAAAAAGTAATATAGATAGTGCTTTAAATGCTTAGTCATTTTTCACTAAGTGTTGCCATCAATGCCAAAGGGAGAGATTATTGGAAAGTGGTGTTTTGGGGCACTAGGGATCACTTGAGGGTTGTCATTTATGGAAACACTTATGCTACAGTGATCGCATGCAGAGATTTTTGAATATATGAATATAAAAGCTTGAACACAATAATGGCAAATGTAAATCAAAACCATAAATGTAAATCCAAAACCTCCATGATTGTATGCTTGGAATCCACCTTGATAGAAGAATGAATGGATCTAGAAGATGAAGAAAGGATGTTCAAGGAATATCACACCATCATGATGGCTAGATTTAGGGCTTGAATGATGAATCTTGCATGCTTGAACCAAATCCCTTCAAAGGCTTGAATGCTTGAATCCTTGATCTTCAATGGAGAACTTGAATGGAGAAGAGGACTTGAATGCTTCCTTGGAATGCTTGATGAAATTTTTTCTTGATCTTGCTTGAGTGCTCATGAATGATTGATAGATACTTGATCATGAAATTGCTTAGTGAAAATGAGAGGAGGAAGGCTTCCTTTTATAGTGATCTAGGGCACAATCCTCTAGAGGAGGCCAACATTGGAGAATTAAATCCCAATTAATCTTAGCCCCTAGAAATATACCTAGATTAAATGTAATTTAAGGATTTACCATCCTAAAACCTGAAATGGCCGACCCGGAAGTGAGAAAATAAATCTTTCCGAAATCTGACACTCGAAAATCATGAGACCTTGAAATTTGAACCCTGGATCAAGGATGAGGTAGACCCCACCCTAGGTCAAGGTCGAGGTCATCCCTGGCCTAGGTCAGGGTTAAGGTCATCATTAACCCTCAAGGTCATCTTTGACCTTGAGGTCAAAAACCTCAGGACTTCAATCCAGAGTTCTAGGAAATGTAGAAAAATAGTGAAAACAGGTGGAGAGAGAAGCAGAACAGGGGGAGAAAGCCAAATCCGTGAAAAGACCGATCAAGGTGTTTGACATGACCCCAGACCAATCACTCGAAGGGCTAAATGCTCTTAACATGGAAGTGCTTCCATTTTAAAATGATACATAAATATATGTACATGCTCATCTTTTATGCAGGATTTCAGGTACTTGACATTGATTTCCCTAAATTTCCAACAGGAGTGTTCCTTATTGCAATATCTCAATGGTAAGAGAGGGGAGATAATATACATGTCCAATACCAACCTAAACCATTAATTATCCTGAAATAGCAGAAAAATATATAATTTTCTACCTATCTGAATTTGTCAAGGTGACGTAAATTCGTGAATCCTTCCTTTAGGCTTGATTGTTGCATTTTGGTTTAATCAGTTGTGCTTTATGGTTGCATGTCATATGGTTTGATGTAGTTTTGGTATTAAAATGGATTGAAGAATTAATTAAGATTAATTAAATGAGATTAAATAACTACACCTTATGATACATTAAAATATTAAATTTAAGATTAATTAATTAGTTCTCATTAATTAATTACTTGTGTTTAATAAATAATTTAATTGTAAAGTCAAAATTAATTAATTGAAAAATTTAATAATTATTAAATAAAAATTAAATTTAAATGTACAATTTGAGTTAAGTGGTTATTAGTTGATTTGCATATTTTAAATTAATTAAAATTAAATCATGCAACTTCAAAATCACTTTATTATAAAAGTAGAACTCAACCTTTTAAAATCAAGTTGAGTTAAAGTGACTTAAAGTTGACGAAATTAAATAAATAATTATTTTAATAAATTAAAGTTGATAAAAATGATGTCGTAGTTGAATTCTTCTTTTTATGATTTGGAGTTTAACAACTTTATTATTTAAAAATAGTTGAGTTCTATTTTGTTATTTTGGAGTTCCATTTTTTCAACTCGAGGTTCTGAATTTCTATATTAGAGAGCTTAGAGACCATGGGAATTATTTAATCAAGTTTGAAGAATTCTCTCTTGGCAAAATTTTGGAGGATTAAAGTTTTTGTGTTATTGAAAGCTTTGGGTTGTCAAGATTTAGAATTGATTTTTTATTCAACTTTGTGTATTAGGGTAAGGTTTTAAAGTCCTTAAAAGTTGTTGATTGAAATCATTGTCTTCTTCATGTTTTACTAGATCTTGTATGTAAATTATGAGTGTTAGTTAACAATATGTGTCTCTTTGATAATCAAGAATGTTAAAGAATTTTTTGGAAGGAAAATTTGATTAGGGATTTCTTTAAACGTTTTCTTTGATTGGTTTTCAATTATGACCTTTCATGATTTTGAGGGTTTTGAAAGAGTTCATTTTTTGAGAAAATGCATGCTTTTGAAATAGAAATATAGATATGTGTATGTAAATAATATAGATTTGCATGTGTGAAAGATAGATATATTCAATTGTGTGTTATTTAGGAAAGATATATTCAGTTGCATGTTATTTTAGGAAGATATATTCAGTTGCATATTATTTAAGAAGGATATATTCAGTTTCATGTTATTTAAGGAAGATGTATTCAGTTGCATGTTATTTAAGAAAGATATATTCGCTTGCATGTTATTTAGGAAAGATATATTCAGTTGGATATTATTTATGGAAGATATATTTAGATGCATATTATTTGGGAAAGATATATTCAGTTGCATGTTATTTATGGAAGATATATTCAGTTGCATGTTATTTAGGAAAGATATATTCAATTGCATGTTATTTAAGGAAGATATATTCAGTTGCATGTTATTTAGAAAAGATATATTCAGTTGCATGTTATTTAGGAAAGATATATTCAGTTGCATGTTATTTAGAAAATATATATTCAGTTGCATGTTATTTAAGAGAGATATCTTCAGTTGCATATTATTTAGGAAAGATATATTCAATTGATGCAATTTATTTAAGATATATTCAGTTGCATGTTATTTAAGAAATATATATTCAACTACATGTGATTTAAGGAAAATATATTCAGTTGCATGTTATTTAGGAAAGATATATTCAGTTGGATGTTATTTAGGAAAGATATATTCAGTTGGATGTTATTTAAGGAAGATATATTCAATTGAATGTTATTTAGGAAAGATATATTCACTTGTATGTTATTTAAGAAAGATATATTTATTTGCATGTAGTGGTATTCTATTTTTTTTAAATTATTTTTTAAAAAAAATAAAAAATTTGAAAAAAACTGTTTGGAATTTGCATGTAGCAATATTCTATATTTATAAATTCTATTTTTTTATAAAAAAAAATTAAAAAAATGCATACACAAAAATTCTTTTAGAGAAACAAAAATAAGAATAATAATGATATATAATTAAATATTATTTGATGAGAATTTAATGTTGATGTGTTTAATATTAGAGTTTTTGATTGTTGTCTTTGATTGTCGGTATGGGTAGCATTAAGTTGGCTTTTAGGAATTGTTATAAGAGGCTTGGGGTTTTACCTTTTTACTGTGACATAAATATTTACAGTGTTTGTAATGTGATAATGGTTTCAATTTTTTACCCAACCTTTGTTCATTTTAAGCTTATTAGTTTGTGAACTCTTAGAGAGAGTATGTTTTTATGATGTTATGGTTTGAGGACCAATATGAATTTTGTGATGTTTGGTTTGAGGACCAGTGTGTGTTCTTGTTGGCATCTATGTAACCGATATTTGATCATTCTACTTTTATGAGATTTATAAGATTTATTTGATACTTGTGAGCTTAGGGTAGGTTATCCAGGTATTAGAGGGGAAGTGACTTTCTTTGGAGGTGTCGGAGCCCGGAAGTGGCTACCTGGGTATCCTTTGCAAGTTACTTAATAAAGTGATAACTTAAATACATTGAAAG
This sequence comes from Chamaecyparis obtusa, assembly GCA_027943335.1. Taxonomy (NCBI): domain Eukaryota; kingdom Viridiplantae; phylum Streptophyta; class Pinopsida; order Cupressales; family Cupressaceae; genus Chamaecyparis; species Chamaecyparis obtusa. The sequence continues at coordinate 2,027,265 of BSBK01003705.1, read as the reverse complement.
TTTTAAAATAAATTAATAAGATGTATGTGTTCCTCACCCGTGCCTTGAGTGCTAGTACAGACTAGGATGGAGTGTGAGATTATGCTTTCTGCCTGCGTGGACTTGGATATAGCATAGTTGGACTTTGTCTATATGAGAGTTTACTGATACTGCATAGAGTCACTAGTGGGCCAAAGTCTAGAGAGATGGTTAGAATAACTCTAGAGTTGACTCATGTGATGACACTTCTGTTTATGCATCTTAGGTCTACTACATATGTTGGTTGTCTCTAGGATTAGTATGTTTGACTTTTCATTTTTATTCGTACATCTTGAGATAGAGAGCCTTCAGGATCCTTTTCTTAGGTGTTGTATTGTTATTAGATTTTGGTGTTTATTATCTGAGTGGGATCTATTGTTATCTCCTTAGCCCGGTGGGAGTGAAATTTTTGGTTTCACATGGTCGGGTGGTAGTGATTCTATTACCATTGAAATTATGACATCTATGATGGTGCTAGATGATCCATTTTTTTGTTTCCTTCTTCTTGTTCTTGTTGCAGACTTTCTCTTATATTTCATATATTGTACGTACTTTATTCTTGGTTATCATTACATACCTTGTGACTTGTGTAGTGGATGTGTGGTTATTGTGTATACTTTATGGTGTATGTTATATTTATGTTTGTATTTATGATCATGTATTTATTTTTATTCTCATATGTGATATTTAGTACTTGTAGTCATTCTTAGTAATTAATTAACACTTAAGTAATTCTACGTCATGGAACCCTTAGGATTTGTAATCTGTAAATGAGTTACATTTATGAGTATGTATTTCCTTATGTTATATTTCTTATTCAATATTTTTGTAATCACTTAAGAAAAAAATATTTTGTAAACTTAGTAGCATGTTTTAGGTTAATTTCTCTTGGATTCTCTAGCAGGGCATTACACTTGCTATCAGAGACAAAGTTTCTACACTAGTAACTTTGGGAGTTTGTATACCCATTAGATGTCTAGTTGTTGAAAACACAAAACAAAATTTAGACATATAACTCTTTTGTATTTTAGACTATTATTTATGACCCCAGGGGTATGATATTAGACTTTTATGTTTCGATTAGATTTTATATAAGTGTTGCATTAACTAGGTTTGAATGAACTTCTCAACTTATTATTTGATGTAGATATGAATGTGTGCTTTATAAAATTGATTACTAGATTTTTTTATAGTAATAAATGAATAAAGATTTAGATCTATAAAAAAATTTATATAATGAATGATTGATTAATGCAATTTTCATTTTATGCTTAAACTAGAATTATATTGCTCTTGATGACTATATATAATATCCTTATTTTCTGGCTTGTTTTTAGATATCATTTTGTCTTTTGTCTTAGTAGGACACTTCATGATTGAGGAATGCATATCCTTATTTTCTTGTAGGTTTCTAGGAGTAAGCTGAATTCTAGGAGAGGTGGATGTAATACCCCTCCCATAGTTTATTTTTCAGTTTAATTGGACAGATTCTTTTAGGTCACTTTTCATGTGGGTATTATATCCTCTGATAGATTTGATTTTATTTATGTTTATGATTTTATTGACCCCATAATTACATTTTTATGGTTGGCGTGTATGTTTTATATTTTTGTTTGATGTGCCTGATATGGTTGAGGGATGAAGTCGTAGTTACTTGCTTGCGAGATCCACACGATCGACTGATCCCAACCATTATCTATTATATATTTATAAATGTATGTACATGCTCATCTTTTATGCAAGATTTTAGGTACCGGGCATCAACTTTCTTAAATTGCGAGGATGAGTATGTCCTATCGCAATATCTCAATGGTAAGAGATAGGAGATAACATACAAGTCCAATATCCACCTAAGCCATTAATTGACCTAAAATAGTGGAGAAGTATCTAATTTTCTACCTATTTGGATTTGTCAAGGTGACGTAAATTCATGAGTCCTTCCTTTAGGTTTGATTGTTGCATTTTGGTTTAGGCAGTTTTTATTCATAGTTGCATGTCATGTGGTTTGATGTTGTTTTTTTGTTAAAATGGATTGAGGAATTAATTGAGATTAATTAAATGAGATTAAATAATTACGTCTTATGATACATTAAAATATTAAATATAAGGTTAATTAATTAGTTCTCATTAATTAATCACCCATTTTTAATAAATAATTTAATTGCAAAGTCAAAATTAATTAATTAATTAATTAAGAAATTTAATAATTATTAAATTTAAATTTGCAATTTAAGTTAAGTAGTTATTAGTTGAGTTGCATATTTTAAATTAATTAAAATTAAATAATGCAACTTAAAAAACACTTTATTATAAAAGTATAACGTAACCTTTTAAAATCAAGATGAGTTAAAGTGATTTAAAGTTTAGGAAATTAAATAAATAATTGTTTTAATAAATTAAAGTTGATTAAAATGATTTCGTAGTTATTTTCTTATTTCTATTATTTGGAGTTAACAACTTTATTGTTTTTAACAGTTGAGTTCTATTTTGTTATTTTGGAGTTGCATTCTTTCAACTTGAGGTTCTAAATTTCTATATTAGAAAGCTTGGAGACCATTTGAGAATTATTCAATCAGGTTTTGAAGAATTATCTCTTGACAAAATTTTGGAGAATTAAAGTTTTGGTGTTTTTGAAAGCTTTCAGTTTTCAAGATTTAGAATCAATTTTCGATTCAGCTTTGTGTATTAAGGTAGGGTTTTTAAATCTTTAAAAGTTGTCCATTGAAATCATTGTCTTCTTCATGTTTGATTATATCTTGTGTGTAAATTATGAGTGTTTGTTAAAAATATGTGTTTCTTTGATAATCAAGAATGTTAGGGAATCTTTTGGAAAGATAAATTGATTAGGGTTTTCTTTAAAAGTTTTTCTTTGATTGGTTTTCAATTATGGCTAGTGAAGGAGCACCTAGTTAGTGAAGGCTTACTCCCTGAGTGTTTTGGTTTTTACTTGACCTTATCCAAGTAAAGAGAATAATAAGACTCCAAGAAAGTCTAGTAGTTAGGAAGATAGACTAAATTTTGTACTTGCCACTAAGTTGCCACTAGTGGATCTTAGGTTGCCAAGGTGGCCAAATAGGGCCTAGAGTGTAAAAATGCTTAGAGATAGGTTATTAAAGTTGATATTAAGATGTTTTGAGTCTTAGATAGGTTTGAGATAGGTTTAAGATCAGTTAGATCACTTTGAGGATCTCTAGCAAAAGTTGCTAACACAAAATGCAAAATTTGTCAAAGTTGCTCGAGCAACTTTGACAACTTTTTTATTTTTCGGGCAAGAAATGTTAAAATACCCTAAATGTTAGTTAGGGATCAGACCTAGGTATTTAAGATAGTATTTAAGGATTTATTTGAAGGAATACGAGATTAGATAACTTGGAGACATAGTTCCCAAGGTTGATTTAGTTATTTTTATTCTCTAAGTTTCATGACAGTCTATTGAAATCTGAAGCTTATCACTGCAAATGTGATTGAAAAGACTTGTATTTATGTAATTCCATTTCCTTAGAGTATTTTTATATTTTTTTAATAGTTTACAAAGTTTTTTTTCTAAATACTTAATTTTTTGTTTATAATCCTAAACCCTCATTGGACTATGTATTACCAGTTTGAAGGGTTACGGTGAAAACATAGTTCCACCATGACTTCCCTCCATGATAACTTGATGGTTCATAGAGGAAGTAAAGTAGAACCTCTTTATATAATGTCCCAACTTTTACAAGTGCTGAAAATGAATGGAGATGAGTTTGAAGGCTTTCCCTAGGTGAGACAAGGTGTCCCTATTAGAGAAAAGCCAATGACAGTTAATTAAACAATGCAGGGTTGGACTAGAGAATGGTATGTGTGGATTGGAAAGCAACATTAGAGATTTAATGAAGCCCTAGAAATAGTGTTTGATGTTTTTGGAGTTGAAGTTGACAACCTAGCTGAGTGACCTAGTCAGTTAGGCCTATTTTCTAAGAAGGAGGCTCAACAATTGAAAGGTACTGTATGGACACTTGTGAAACCCTAAACCTCAAAAATATTTGATAATTCCCAAAAGGGTATCTAGATCCTAAATCACTTTTGGGGCTCATTTGTAAATTTTTAGAATTATTGGGCTAAATCAGTGTTCAAAGACCTAGTTGCGGTTGATAGGGCTACAAGCCCAAAAACTAGGAATCCTTGAGATCAGTAAGAAACATCCACCTAATTGATGATATTTTCCATTAGAAGAATGAAAAATCACTTGAAGTCAATGGATTCAAAACTTCACAAATTTAGTGATAGTCATGGTGAGTGTAATGTGAGCTTACCCTAGTGAGCTCAAGAAGGAGAAGTGGTAACACTAATTGATAGGAAGATCCCAAAGTTGGTGGGAAGGATTGGTAGATTCTTCCAAGGTGAGAGGGTGAAACAAGATACCCCTAAGTGGTCTAAGAGTGACCTTAGTGATTGAGCTTTCTTGGCTCAAGGATTTTTTGAGGACTCCATATCAATGGTCTTCCATGGTTTTGAAAGAGTTCATTTTTTTGAGAAAAATGCATACTTTTGAAATAGAAATATAGATATGTATATATAAATAATATCGATTTGCATGTGTGAAAGATAGATATATTTAGTTGCATGTTATTTAGGAAAGATATATTCAGTTGCATATTTTTTATACGAAGGCGTAGACACCTAAAATCCCTTTGCCAAATAAAAATATTGTATTTTGCAAAAACCCCTATTGACATAATCATTTATTAATTAATTAATTATTATGCCATTATCCTCTCCTATTTTAATTAAAGACATTTAATTAAGGAACCCTAGCCAAAACATTTAAATTCAATTTGAATGATATTCCCTCCAATTCATTAATTAATAGTTAATAAATTATGTCACAATCCTTAAATAAATTAAATATTTATTTAAAGCCTAAAACCCTAGAAACTTCTAGAAAACCCTAAACCTATCTACCCTTTTCTAATCACTCCCTAACCTAGCTTAGGGAGGGATTCCTAACCCTCTTAGGATAATCCACCCTCATTTGACTTCTAGTAAACCCTCATTAATGACTTTGTAAGAGTCATTAATGGCCCCTTACACCCTTATTTATGGCTCTTATAGCCATAAATAAGAGCCTATGTCTCCTCTTCCATCTTTCTTCCCTAAGCACACTTCTATAGTGTTTCTCACACATATGTGAGAAATCCTTAACCCTCATCCCCTTAACCATACCTCTAACCATACCCCAAACTCTACCCCTTACCTTGACTCTGACCCTAACTCCCCTTTCTAACCCAAGATCATCCTCAAATCCTATAAATACTCTTCATTCCAAGAGAAAAGAACCAAATTCACATCCTTCATATTAAGCATTGTTATCATGCTCATTTACATCTAGACTTAGCTTAAATTCTAATTATGTTGGATTTAACTCATTTCTATGCTTTCTTAACTCACATTAGATTAGCTTAAATGGATTAACATAGCTTATTCCAGTGATTTTCATATCATTTTCATCATATAACACTTATATTTGGTTAAAATCATCTTAGTATAAGCATTTGTAGCTCTGTTCTGTATTCAAAGCTTCATTTGGATCCTTGGGGCTCTAGGGGCAAATCAGGTTTACCATACCTGATTCTATGCCACTATGGGGTATCCTTGGCCCCTAAATGATCCTAAACCTTCCTAAATAGCATTAGGGACATGCTCCTAATTTTTCAAGAGCACACCCACATCCCTAATCTAAGAGAAAATCAAACTATGACAAGGTGCTCTCGTTTAAGCTCCATCTAAGGTGTCTTTGCAAATAGTTTTACTATATGTTAGGCATATTCTATTTAGGATAATTTTTGAATGTCTATGCATGTTTTAAATAGTTTAGGTTTGCACTAATCACATTCTGGCACGTCTAGTAGGACACCACAACGCTTCACAACTGCCTTTTTTAGGGTTTTTGAGCCAAAACCCCACTTTTTTTGGAAATATCATCCTATCTAGGGTATATTCTCATATCAGTAAACTCCCTAGAATTTTTTTCTCATATTTTAACTTATTTATTCTTGTACCAGTGGTGCCCATTACTTGTATGGGACTTCTACATGTAATTTAGGCCTTTTTAAAGCCTTTTGGCCCTGTTTGCTTGTACCAGGAGTCAAAGTTACTTGTATGAGCCTCCATCCTAACTTTTAAGAGTAAAGGAAATAAAATAACCTTCCTTTTTTACTCATATGGGAAACATGGGGCATGTGTAAGGCCTTAAACTTGGGTTTAGTTGATTTTTAGGGTTCATTGGGCCCTCTTGGTGCCTCTAAACTTCAAATTTTTGGTTTCTAACTCCATGATTTTGCAGGAACTCATTGGAAGAAATAATATCACCAAAAAATCAAGGCCTTAAGTCTCATTAACCCTCTTTCATGTTTAGGAACTTAAAAACTTCATTTCTTGGGCTTAAAATGAACTCTTAGTCACTCTCGAATGCCTAGAAAGCAAGAAATTGTGCATTTTTCCTAAATGAATCAAAACTAATCCTAATCAATCAAAATCAATTTTAATGTTTAATTATTATATTAAAATAATTTAATTCATCCAAACTTTAATGCTTAGGGTTTTTATGCAATCTAGGAACACTTCAAACTTTGAGTGCTTAAAAAGGACTAAATCTGCATGTCTTTCCTAAATAATTCCTAATCAATCTTAATCAATCCTAATGGTTCCTAAACAAATATTGATGCATTTATCTTGGCTAAAATAGACTTCATTTGCAAAATATTGAGTTTTTTTAAGGTTTTATGCATTCCTAAGGCAATCTAGGAACACCTAATTTTGGCTCTAAAGTTGAATCCTAAAGCACCAAATCTTGAATGATCCAAAAGAAATGAATCAAATTCAAGTATCAAAAGTCATTACACTTGATTCATAAACAAAAACACAATCTTTAATGCACAAAGTGAAAACAAAGCAACTTCATTTCATTTCAAAAGTTCAATTTGGGATCCTAAAGAGCAAACTCAATCTTGAATGCAAAAAGGGTAAAAAACTTGCAACATCTTTTTTAAAAAGATTTCTTGCTTTCAAAGAATGAACAAGTCAAAATCCTAAACATATGTGTTTGCAATTCTTGGTTTCAAAAACACTTAAACAATTTGGAAAAGAACTCTCCATGGTGTGCTTCTAGGAGATTTCTTTCAATTTTACAAATCCTATTTAGACTAAGTGGTGTAAAATAAACTGAACTTGGACAAGTTCATTTGTTCTACTTCTAGAGAGGCCTGTCTAGAGAGAAAAGTGCTTCCTCTTTTGAGAACAACCTCAAACCGGTACTTCCTCACCCGATATAGAAACAAAGCATTGAGCAAACTCTCACTTCATCCCCTCAAGCTCAGGCAATGCATGTTGATGGTAGCCCAAGGTAGGTGAATATCCCTACTATTTTTGTATGGTCAACTAGGCTCTTAAGTAAGTCACATGCATACAAACTAATTGGAAGGACACCACAGACCAAATTAGGCACTTGTTAATTAGAGGCTTCATGATCTACTCCAAAAGGTATCAAAATATTTATGCAAGGACTGATCCAAGTGGTTTTCCAAATCACCTTAAGATTACTCACCATCTGTATTCCTTTTTTGGGATACCAAGCTATGGGAAAAGGTTTTGATACTAGCCTATCTTTTAGGTAATTCTTGTTTGATATGTTTTCAAAGTTTCAAACTCAATGAAAAACATCTATTGAAACATACACAAATGAAGATTCCCACACACACCAAATCCATTTTCCATGTCAATCCAATCCTCCAAATCTAGAAGTCATCCAAGCTTTCATAATCTTGTCATCTGAGTCTCCTAATCATGGTCTTCTGGTCATCTTTCCATTCTTTTCCTCCTTTCCTCCACATATCCTAGGTTAGTAGAGTCATCTTGGTCATCCGCTATCCTATTTTTCATCTTCCTCTAGAGTCATTCTTTCCTCCTATCTTGAGCCAAATCCAATCCCATTCTGGGTTTCTCAATCATCCTAAATCCAAAGTCTTAGTCTTCCTTCCATCTTCATCCCTCATCCCCATCCAACTCATCTACAAGTCAGCATGTCTCAAATCTATTATGATGAGTTTGGTTGTCATATCTTTTATCCCATAGTGTCCCATTCCAATGATGATGAAAGTCTTGTTGATCATGATGAGTACTTTGAAAACCTTAGCAAGCTTGATCCAAACATCTCCCACAATCCAATTATTCCTCCAAACTACCCCATCATTTATCCATGCATATACACTAGTTCTCCTTATCCTACCTTTGACAAGGGAAATCCACTATCCTATTCATCCATATCTTCTTCCTCTTTCATATCCACCTATACTCGGCATGCATCCTTCCTACCTCCATATTCTTACATGGTCATATCTAAAACACCATCTTTCCACAATAACACTACCAACTACATCCCTTATCCAAATCCTCCATCTCCTTATCCTCTGACCCATTTTCAAATCCAAGATCCTAGTCTTCCAATCCATTACCCTAATCCCCCATCCTATCTTGATCCACCATCCACTATATCCTACTTTAATCCCACATCTTCCATTCTTACCTACATTTCCACAAATCCCCTACCATAAGAAGAATGCATCCCTCAATCTTCTTCATATCCCATATCTCAATCCATCACCCCTACCTCACCAAATAGTCAATCAAGTTCACAATATTCCTCTATGCCTACCTATGTGAACTATCTATTCATGCCATTATCCAACTCCTCTTTAGCATCATCATCCCCTCAAGAAAGTTCACAATCTTCCACCCCACCTTCATGTGTGTACTATCCTAGCTCCCCATCTCCTATGCATTCTAATTCTTCACCACAACCTCCATCACGAAAGTCTCCCAGGAGTTTTATAAGGAAGCCAGCGAAAAATCCCTTTCCTAAAGTTGATGAGCCATGCCATCTCACTCCTCATGTGAAGCCATCAATAATGATACCCACCCATCTCTTGCATCCATTGATCCTCTTCTACCTATCCCATCCCTTATCTGTCTTCCATATATCCCACTTATTGATCCTCTTCCATATCCTAGCATCATTGAGTCCATTCCATCTGTTTCCTCCATCCAATTCCCATCCACATCTACTCCTCCTAGCATTATCCAAAGCACATCTAATGGGCCTCATGAGTTCACCCTTCTTCCTACCATCACAATTGTATAATCTCCCATCCTTTCATCCATACCATCTAAAGAGTTCACCCTTCTTCTTGCCATCACAATTGCAGAATCTCCTATCCTTCCTTTCATGCCATCTAAAGAATCCATCCATAAATCCTCCATCGTTCTATCCACACCAATCCCATCAAGTCAAAATCTTGTCCAAAAGCACGTTGAAATATCCATCAAACTAAATCATAATCCTATCCCTTCACTCCATATTCCTTCCAAATCCTCCAACCCAAGATCCTATCATCCCAATTCCTCCACTTCAAGATCTCACTATCCTACTTTCTCTATTGTATGATCCATTACTCCCATCCTCTCCTCCATCTCAAGATCCATCACCATCTCCCAATCTCAGTCAAGATCCCATCATCCCACTTGATGATCCTCCAATCCAAACTATTAAACTACCATCACTCTATCCCCTTGGTCCACTTACATTTGTCAATAGCGCCCCACTCAAAGTGGAATAAATGTGTTTCATGTCTTCTACCCTGGCACCTAGAACTGGATGTTTATCTTATTCCCCAAGTCAGAAATATCCTTGTTTGCAAAAAAATACTCAAGAAATGGAATTATCAAGGTAAAGGCTTGGGCGGCCATGAACAAGGAAATCTAGAGCCCATACAGGACAATAAACATCTAAAATCATGTGGTATTGGTCACACATCTGAAGACACTTCCTCCATAAATGTTGGTACAACTAAATCCATATTCAAGCATCCTTGCAAAAACACCATTTCATCCTCCCATTCTCCCTCCAAAGAATATAATGTCATTCCTCCTCCTTCATCATTGCAACTGAAAATAACCTATCACATTCCTCCTTCCTCCTCCAAATCCATTTTGGTTCCCTATAGCCCAAAATCTACCAGCCCATATCCTCCACCTACCAAATCCATTTTGGGGTCTTACATCCCAAAATATCATCTCTCATCTTATCCTACTCAATCCTTCATCCACCATAAAACTCCCATTTCATATATTCCTAGTCAGGATCAACAAAGGCACATTCCCACATCTCCTATCTACCAATCTCCTCCCATCTCTCCATTCATATCTCCTCCATCCCACACATCTCCTCATATTCCTTCCAATCCTCCTTTCAATTTGGATGCCAACTCAAAAATGCATAAAGGAAAGTATCCACAAAGATCCAAAGATTTCCATGTCCACTCTAAAGGACATGCTCAAGCAAAGAAAAATCCAATCAAGAAATCCATAGCATCCCAATGGCCATAAAGGCCCATCAAAGCAAAAGAAAAATCCAATGCATTCCAATGGCCACAAAGGCCCACCAAAGCTAAAGAAAAGACTATGTGGATCCCAAAGCAAAAAGATGCAATGCATCTAAAAGAAACATCCATAATAGCATCCAAAGTTGCTAATCCACCACCTACTCATTCTTCTCCTCCATCTCCTAAATCCATTTGTGGGTCCCTATGTCCCAAAATCTCCTAGCATGAATCCTCCATCATATCCACATCTACCCTCCACATCCCATCCACTTCATCCACCTACCTCACAACATGTACCAATTTTGGTCCTGACAACATCTCCCTATCATGCTCACTTTCCATCATTCCATCCAAACACTTTCTAGCACCATATCTCTCATCCCATCCATGCCTTTGCATAATCCATCCATCCTAATAAGAGTGTACCAACATACAGTCAAATTAGAAAGTCAGCGACAAATCAGAATGTCAAAATAAGTTAGAAATTTTTTTTTAAAAATAAGAAAAATATCAAAAAAAAGAGAAAAAGAAAATAAAAACATTCATCCAATGGTGAAAACTTGGCAATTCAAGCACCTTGGACAAGTACCATGATGAAAACATGGCAACCAAGCGTCATGTGCAATCCCTCTATCCAGTTCCTCTCTGTAATTAGGGCCAACATTTCTTCTAGAACATCCTATCCAACATCTCCTCCATCCCATTTGTCTCTTACCTCCATCATCCTCTTTTGGATCTTGATAACAAAATAGAGACCACCATGTATACATGCTTTTGGGAACCTTTTTTTCCCTATCACATCTTTTAGCTGCCTATCCTCTATCCACCTCTTATTGTAAACTTCCATCTACCTTCCTCATCCTCTTGTCGTCTTATTTTCCAATTGTAGCCCTGCCTAATGCCTCTGAATACATGAACTATCCTAAGTAGGGGGCATCTTATTTCTTAGTGACATATTCCTTGGAGATCCATCCAAACCCTTATCTTCCATCCAAATATTCCTCCATCCAAATCCTCATCTTCCTCCATCCAAATCCTTCAGCAAATCCTCTATTTTTGGGCCTTATTTTTCTTGCTAATATTTTATGGCTATTTTTCTGCTCGGTATGTTGTAACCAATTCTAACCCTAAAGCAGAAAAATCTTGTATAAAACAACTTAGGGTTAGGTATTTCATAATGATGTATGGTTTTAGTACTTACAGCAAGATTGAGGTGTAAGGGATTACAGATTATAATCAGGTTGTAATCACTAGATAATAAAATATTGGACTCGTTGTTGGTGGACATAGCCCAGGGATTGGGTGAACCACATTAAATCTTTGTGTCTTGTGTTCTCTTCTGTGTGCTTTATTATTTTTTGATATTGGTTATACTTGCATGTAACTATTATTTCTATCTTGTTAATCCTAACAGTTCCTTCATCTAAATCCTCAGCATTCCTCTATCCAAAATCCTTAGCAGTTCCTTCATCCAAATCCCCAAGCATTCCTCTATCCAAACCCTTAGTAATCCTCTATCCAAATCCCTCAGCATTCCTCCATCCAATCCCTCAACATTCTTCTATCTACATCCCTCAACATTTTCTCCATATTTCTATCACCTAGTACCTCCCTTGTCATTGATATCTAGCTATAGGTTACCCCCATGCAATCCAAGGCCATCCCATCCATATCCAAACATTTCTAGCAATCTTCCAACATCTGCAAATCCTATTTGTATCCTCTGGCTATCCAAAATCTGACATCAAGTCAACCTATCCAAGCACATCCTTAGTCTTGTTCCTAGTCCTGCAATAAGCCTTGATCTCAATCCAATCATCATCATTGGGACGTTTCCTTCCCAAATCTATTTCATTTCAAGACACATCATCCATCATCAAGCTTATTCACCATCAGTCCATCTTGGCTTTCTATCCTAACTGGGGCATCCTCTTGCATATCTTTGCAACATCAACTTCAACCCTAGATCCCTTGTACACCCTATCTTGAGTCTTATACCTTTGCGTCAGTTGTGTCTCCACCTAAGCTCATTTGCACATATGTGTCTTTAGGTCTCATCCTCTATGTCAATTAGCCCTTAAGTCTGATGAACATATTGTCATTGATGTCAAAATTAGAAGCATATGTAATGATAGCATGAAGGGAGCAGAAAATTAATATGAAGAACAATCGAGAATAGTGAACTATGAGTGCACTCAAATGACTATATTACTTGCCTTATAAATGAAGATAATGTGGACTTAAGATACTCAGCAACCATATATCTGTCTTACTGTTGATGTGAAATGTGAAGTCTACAAGACTGTAATTCAGTAAATAAATAGTAGCTAAGCATTAAAAAGTAGTGACTACAACAATCCAATACAATAAGGAGAAGGGCATCATATAGACAGCAACTATTATCAAGAGAAATTAAAGCAAGAGATTAATTTCAGATATAGCGCAAGGATCTAAACTTGTCTATAACAATAAAGTTATCAAATGTATGTGGCAGTGGTCATTTTAAGAAGAGGCTCTAATCACCATGAGCAACAACAAAATAAGTATTTGTAGCAATGAATATACAACAACTCATTATGAGCATTGATGTTAAGAAAAAAAACAATTATATTGCATATTGACTATTTTGAGAAAGTCAAACTATATTGGTGAAAGTTGACTATATTAAGAAATATTGGTATGGTGCCTTAAGAATTTTCATAAAAAGAATCAACAGTAGATATTTGTTATAAAACAATGACTATAGTACAAAGAACGGTGATTTCATCATTCCACAGACCTGAATGAAACAAGCGATGAAATAAATCAATGCTACATCGTAAAAGTTATAAGGTTTGAATACAAATAAAAGCATTGATATCGAAAGTGTATTAAAATGGCAAAACATTTGCAAATGTTAAAATTGAAAATAGAAGTTAATATGATACGAGTATATTATTATCTAAGATGTATCATTTGTAGCGGTTGATCAAAAATTGAAAGATTATTATACAGCGTCGAAGTTATATGCGGAGATGATGTAATATTATCGAAGGTAGATATTGAAGGCATTTGTAATGTTATATGTGTCAAATATTTTATGCAATGGCAGATATTATCATTTAAGGTATCAATGATATTGAAGACATTATCAAAGGGATTAAAAGATTAAAATTAAAAGGCTTTACAATAATATAAAAATATATGGTATAAACGGTAATGAAGGATTAATAGAGTTTTATTAAAAGAAAGATTAATATTGTTTTTAAATAAAGAGACACCTTTTCGATTTTAAAAGTCATAACTTTTAAAAAAAGGGGACATAATGTTTCATTCAATAATATGAATATATATATTCAATCTTATTTTGAAAATGAAAAACATGTCAACATGTGGAAGAAAATAAAAAGGAAGAGTAGTGAATATGATAAAAAAGGGAATTAAATGATTTTATATATATATTCTGATTTTATTCTGATATATATCATGCATATACAGTAAAGATGATATTATTCTGAAGATAAAGGGAGAGTTATTGGCTGACTAAAGAGACTAAATTGCATCCATCATCAGTTGAAGAAAGCAATAGTATCCAAGTGGAAGAAAGTTTGAAAACAGTGAGTTGGTATCTGGACAGGGGGAGTTGGTGCTTCCAATAGGTCGGTGCCTGCAAAGTGTGGGAGTTGGTGCTCATAAATTTAGAGGTTGGAGCCTCTAGTAGGTTGGTGCCTACAAAACATTGTAAAAGAACAATATTATATAAAAGATAATTATTTTGTGGTTTTCTCCCGTATGGGGTTTCCACGTAAATATTGTGTTCATGTGCATAATTGTTTATTTGAGTAATTGAAGTTATCTTTGAATAAAAGCATTTAAATTTGAAAAGGTTATTATACTGATTCACCCCCCCCCCCCTCTCAGTATAATCGTGTGCTCTTCAAAGTCATCGTGACCTATCCAGCTAAGCCCTTCAACAATCATCCCTTGGTCCTTTTGAGGTTCGAATGTCTTACCTATCTCTTGTCATAGGAATCATTATCCAGTTATCCACCATCCACTTCATGCCATATCCTTTGAGTCTACTTAATCTTTATCCTAAATTAGAATCATACCAACATTACCCTTTGACTAAGCATTGTCTAGGGCATCTTGTACTTGTCTTTGTGGGCCTCATTATCTCGAGCAAGAGATTGGCATACACTGGCAAGAATCCCATCTCTCGAAGATCAACAGTCTATCTTAGGTTGATAATCTTATCCTCTTTGATCCTACATCAGGAAGCAACAACTCATTATTGACACTTAGTAATCCTCCTCCATCCTCCACCATCAATCCTCAGTAAATCAATCATCCTCCATCATCCTACCTATGGAAAAAGGTGCATGAGATACTTGTTATTTCATTGGTTCTTTTGGATCTTTTCTTATATTTTGAGCTCTCTTGCAAATATCTCCACATTCTTTGTACATATCATCGCATCTTGTTGTACATATCCTTGTTAGTCCTGCAACAACATTTGATCATTTGAGATTGTCTCACCCAGGCTTGCACTTCAGCAACATCTTTTGTCGACTATCCTTGATTATATTAACTATCTTTGAACCACAACATTTTCCAATCAACAACACAACATTCTCCCCATCAACATGGGTCCTTGAGGATGTATCCTTCCTCTTGTTTGACCTAATCTTTTATCATCAATCAAACTGGGTCCATGTAGGATGTATCCTTCCTCATGTTTTGACCTAATCTTCTCCTCATTAATCAACTTAATCCTTCTCCTTGGCAAAGGACATTTTATGGATTTATCACTTTGATCTTGGATTTTGTCCTTTGGATCTTGTTTATCTTTTACAACTTCTCATTGTCCTATACTCAAAGTCACCATGATCCTTTATATCATTATGCATAGCAAATGAGGACAATCTGGGGCAAGGTGTTTTGAGAATCATTATGCTTGCATGCCAGGTGTTTGTTTGTGGTTTCTCCAACATCATTTCCACCATGCCTCCTCCAAGTTTCATGTGTGATGTTGGGGCAATCCTTTGCATGATTTTTTTTTTGTCATTCCTGTGCAACACTAGTGACAAGACCTTGAGTTCCTAGTAACCTTGGTAGGTCTCTAGCATTGCTATATCAAACTAGGTTGTGCTCTCAAAAAAATCCAACACAATGAGCATGCCAAATCCCCCTCATCCTGCATCATATATATTAATCTTGCATCTTGGATATAGCTTCATCCCGCATCATGTATTTCACATCATGTTACATTCATGTATCTTTTCTCTTGGAAGGATCTTTGTTTATCCTCTGTTCCCATCTTTCTTCATCCTTTCCTTCCTTTCTGTGTTCTTTTCGAGAAAATTCCACAAAGTTTCCTCTTTGTGTTATTTTCTCGAGGGGGCACAACCCCTTATTCTTCTAATTCTAGTCTAGGGCATCTTATTTTCTTATCTTTGATGACATGCCACTTGCAACATTGCATCAAAGAGGGGCAACATGTAGACACCTAAAATCCCTCTACCAAATAAAAATATTTTATTTGGCAAAAACCCCTAATGACATCATCATTAATTTATTAATTATTATGCCATTATCCTCTCCTATTTTAATTAAAGACATTTAATTAAGAAACCCTAGCCAAAACATTTAAATCCAATTTGAGTGATATTCCCTCCAATTTATTAATTAATATTTAATATTGCGTCACAATCCTTAAATAAATTAAATATTTATTTAAAGCCTAAAACCCTAGAAACTTCTAAAAAACCCTAAACCTATCTACCCTTTTCTAATCAGTCCCTAACCTGACTTAGGGATGGATTCCTAACCCTCTTAGGATAATCCACCCTCATTTGACTTCTAGTCAACCCTCATTAATGACTTTGTAAGAGTCATTAATGGCCCCTTACACCCTCATTTATGGCTCTTACAACCATAAATGAGAGCCTATATCTCCTCTTCCATCTTTTTTCCCTAAGCACACTTCCCTAGCATTTCTCACACGTGTGAGCAACACTTAACCCTTATCCCCTTGACCATACCTCTAACCATACCCAAAACTCTACCCTTGATGTTGGCTTTGACCCTAACTCCCCTTTCTAACCCAAGCTCTTACTCAAATCTTATAAATACTCTTCATTCCAAGAGCAAAGAACCAAATTCACATCCTTCATATTAAGCATTTTTATCATGCTAATTTACATCTAGACTTAGCTTAAATTCTAATGTTGTTAGTTTTAACTCATTTCTATGCTTTCTTAACTCACATTAGCTTAGCTCAAATGGATTATGTTAGAATAACTGAGAGGGGGGGTGAATCAGTTATCCAAGTCCCAAAACAAAATGAATAATCCAAAATACTCTTTCTCAAATTTATGTCAGCCGGTAAACAAATATATGATTCACTGTCACTATTTTTACCAATCTTCAGTTAAAGCTCTTAGTAATTACTGATTAAATCAAATAGCTAAAATGTAAAGTATGATAGGAAACAGATATCACAATCAACACATAACACAATGATTTAACGTAGAAACCCTGTTAAGGGAAAAACCACCTGGGAACCGGCAACCCAAAAATTTCACTCTTTTGAAGTGAGGCCTGTGAGGACCCAACCCTATTAAAGGTTACAATACACACTGTTAGGTGTGACCTGGTTAGAGGATTTTGCACTAGAAGTTATATTTCAATCTTCTGTCACTCACTGTGTTGATTTATAGGATAACAATGTTTCACTTGTCAGAATGAAACACAAATAAGACTTAAAAGTCCACTCGGTTAAGAGATTTTCACTGTTTACAATTATTAGAAAGTAACAGTAAGTTGATCTACCTTAATACAACAAATTGTAGATTACAGATCAATGTTTTGCTCTTACAAATATTTCTGACCAATATATCACTTCAGATCTTAACATCAATTTCACTTACAATCACTCGGTAATATGCTCTGTGTAGCTCAGTTTGTTCATTGTGTAGCTTGATTTCTACAGCTCGGTTCAGTAACCTCTTTGATCATAAATGCATGAATGCTAGTTCACACTCAGCTTCTATAGTATCTTCTTCTTCTTCGGATTCTCTGATAAATACAATGTATTTTCTTTCCCCTTAAATAAACATGTAAGCCATTTTATTTTCATCCATCAAATTTTGCCGCTTAATCATATCCGCTGATTTTGTCGCTTTAAACTTCCTTGATTGATGTGTCATTAACACGTTTTCAATCTCCTTCATTAGATCTTCCTTGAATTTTGTTAGCCGTAGATCCTTGTAACAAACTTTGACTTTTCACTCTGATTTCGAGGTTCCAGCTCATCAATCTTCTGTCGTCAAATTGTCTAGCTGACAATATCATTAAAATTTTTTCTATTCTCCTTGGTTAACAAAGAAATGTGTCGGTAAACCTTCATCGGTTAAACTTGTGCTCAGTATACAACACACTACGTCGGTGTATACTGTTGTCGGTGTTTACATAGAGAATCTCAGTAAACACTAAACTATTCTATTTTACCGACCAACACTACTTTGTGTCTTTCAGTTCTGTTCTCCATAATAGATGAATACAACATACTAAATTCAATATAATGAGATCAAAGACTCATCAATAAGTTATCCAATGCATTCCTTATCCTCATCTGTTGTGACCATCTTCCACCATTCTTCAGATGTCTGGGTATGATAACTTACAAGATAAGTACTATCAAACTAATAAGAAACTAGTTGACATCAATGACAACATAATACTGATTTAACATATTGTATATCTATACAACCACTTTTCATGTGATCTTCAATCACTATTTCAACAGTCTCTCCAATCAATTGTAAATCAGTTGTAGGTTCAACAATCTCTCCCTTTGGCATTGATGGCAACTCAAATAATATGAATGTACCAAACATATACTCTACAACTCTGTCTATCATAAGCTCTCCCTCAGCTTAACTTTCCCTTAGATAGTTCATCCTTAACTCTTCCTGTTCAATATTCTCACCCTTTGTCTTTACAGTACAGATTCTCTCCCTTTCGCTCATTCATATTTGCCTATTCTCTCCCTTTGACATCAATGCCAAATGAACAAAATAAACAAACATCAATCTTGTCCAAACCTCTTCATTGTATCTTAGTATACTAATATCTCTATCTGTTCTTCAAACTTAATCACAACCTTGAACTTAATCAAAGTGCGATCTATGCTAGCATCAACATGAATGATCTTCTAATACAATGGGCTGATGCAGCATTCCAGATCACCTTAGTGATCAATAGACAGGGGATAGACCCTGAGTCTATTCCTCAAATATTCAAAAGTATCTTTTGGTAGAGGCTTTGTAAAAATGTCTGCAAGTTGTTCTTTTGATGTAACAAACTCTAGTTTAACATGCTTTTCCCGCACTTGTTCCCTTAAGTAATGATACTTAATTGATATATGCTTTGTTTTTTAGTGCACTATAGGATTCTTCGATATGTTAATAGCACTAGTGTTGTCACAATAGATAGTCACTAGATCAGTGATAACCTCATTCATACTTTCCAACACTTGCTTGATATAGGCTATGTTTGAACAATTTGTTGTAGCAACAACATATTCAACTTCAGCTGTTGACTGAGAAATACAACTTTGCTTCTTACTTGTCCATGTAACAAGTCTGTCTCCAAAGAAAAATGCACCTCCAATTGTACTTTTCTTGTCATCCACATTACCAGCCCAGTCAGCATCGGTGTAGACTTTAAGTTCAAACTTACCATCTCTTGAATACCATAAACCATAATCTTCAGTCTTCTTAAGATATCTTAGTATCCTTTTTGTAGCTATCATATGAGATTCTCTGGGATTCGCAAAAAATCTTGCAACTATTCCAACAGCATGTGCAATATCCGATCTACTATGTACTACATACATCAACTTACCAATCATGGATTGGTAAAGTGTCTGATTTACCTCGGTAGTCTCATCTTCCTTTGTCAACTTACATCCAGTAGACACTGGTGTTCCCACTAGTTTTTCATCTTCCATGTCGAATGTCTTTAATACCTCTTTTATGTATTTTGATTGAGTGATGAAGATTCCATCACTGTGCTGAATCACCTGCAGTCCTAGAAAGAACTTAATCTCTCCGAACATTGACATTTCAAATTCCTTTTGCATCTCATTAGCAAATACTTTACATACAATATCTCTACCTCCAAAAATTATATCATCAACAAATATTTCAGCTATGATAATAGTATCATCAGTTTTTCCTTTCATATACAAGTTACTATTATCACTTGTTCTAGTAAATCCAATACTTAATAGATAGGTGTGCAACCTTTCATACCATGCTCTCGGTGCTTGTTTTAGTCTATATAGTGCTTTATGTAGCCTAAAAACCATATCTCTATTGTCTGGATCTTCAAATCCTTCAGGCTGTTCAATATAGACCTCTTCTTCAAGTATTCCATTCAAGAAAGCAGACTTAACATCCATTTGATAAACTTTAAACTTCTTATATGGAGCATATGCCAGCAACATTTTGACACCTTCAAGTCTTGCAACAAGTGAAAATGTCTCACCATAATCAATTCCTTCCTCTTGTGCATAACCTTTACATACAATTCTTGCTTTATTTCTGGTTACTTCTCCATTTTCATTTAGCTTATTTCTGAAAATCCATTTAGTACCAATAACATTTTTATGTTTAGGTCAGTGTACTAAAGTCCATGTCTTATTTTTCTCAATCTGCTCAATTTCATCAATCATTACTTTGACCCATTCTACATTATCCAAAGCAACTTGTACATTCTTAGGTTCAAATTCACAAACTAAGAAAGTACCTTGTCTTGTTTTGCTTGTTTGCATTCCAGCAGTCTTATCTCCAATGATCTGATTTTCAGGATGATTTCTTCTAACAAATCTTGCAAGTATCCTAGATCTTCTATCTTGTGCATCCTACTATGTATTCTGGTGTGCATTTTGTTTTGGTTCATTAGCTTTCTCAGTAGGTGCTCCTTGATCATCATTATGTTATGTCAGTTGTAGTGCATTACTTGTCTGTTCACAAGTTGCAGCAGTCTGTGATATCCTCAGTTGAAACTCAAGAAACTCATAGTAATTGAACTATTTGTAATCTTCTGGTTCCTTCATCTGTTCATTTGTGATCTTATCATCATATTCATCAACACAAACATTCACACTTTCAACACTTTTATTAGTCACCTTGTTCAGACATTTGTAAGCTTTGCTTTGGGTAGAATGTCCTAAAAATATTCCTTCATCTCCTTTGGAATCAAACTTACCATTCCTATCATCTTTCAGGATAAAACACTTACTTCCAAAGATTCTAAAGTAACTTACATTGGCCTTGCATCCAAACCAAAGTTCATAGGGTGTTCGGTTGGAGTCTTTCTTCAACTATACTCGATTAAGCACATAAACTGCAGTGCTTACAGCTTCTCTCTAGAATTTTTGAGCAACATTCTTTTGTATCATCAGTGTCCTAGCATAATCAATTATTGATCTATTTCTTCTCTCAGAAATACCATTTTGTTGTGGGGTTCTCAGTGCTGACACCTGCCTTTGGATTCCATGCTCATTACAGAAGTTAGTAAATTCATCAGAAACAAATTCACCACCTCTATCTGACCTTAAACATTTGATTTCCTTACTAGTTTCCTTTTCAACTTTAGCCTTATACCACTTAAACAATTTGAAAGCTTCAGACTTTTCTTTCAAAAACATCACAGCCATCAATCTAGTGTAATCATCAACAAAGAGAATAAAGTATCTATCACCATAGTAACTCTGTGTTCTCATAGGTCCACATAAGTCGGTATGAACCAACTCAAGAATTTTCTTTGTTGAGAAGTCCTTACTCTTAAAACTAGACTTTGTCATTTTCCCCTTTTGACATTCATGACACAAAGTATGATCAGGCTTAGATAAGTTAGGTAAACCTCTAACTCTTTTCTTTTTATTGATTTTGATCATATTATCAAATTTTACATGACATAATATCTTGTGCCATAGCCAAGCATCTTCATCTTTCATAAGTAAGCAAGAAGACTCATCAATATCTAGATGAAAAAGATTACCTTTGGTTTGAGTACCAGTCCCAACAAGTCTTCCATCACTTTCATAGATTTTCACCTTTTTGTTTTCAAACACCAGTCTGTGACCTAAATTTTTTAGTTGTGCCACACTTAACAGATTGTAATTCAGTCCATATACCCATTAAGCATTCTCACATTTTATTCTATCATTAATTACAAGAGTACCTTTACCTTTCACAATGCATGGGGCATCATTTCCCATTCTTACAGATCCACCATTATATTCAACTAATTCATCAAATTTATCTACATCACCTGTCATATGATGTGTGCAGCCACTGTCAATGATCCATGTTTCATTCTTGCTTATCCTTGAGATTAGGGCTGATTCTTCTTGTTTTTCATCTTCTTCTGAATCTTCCTTCATTGCAACAAACACTACCTCTTCATCATCAGAATCAGACTCAGAGTTAGTATCTTTAGCTACAAAATAAGCCTTGTTACCTTTGTCCTTTCGGTCATTTCTATTACTGTGTCAGTAATTTTTGTGAACTCTTCTTCCATAACTATCTTCAAACCTGTCTCTCGATTCATCATCATCATCATTTCTTTTCTGAGGACATCTAGCAGCAATATGACCTACTTCCTTACAATTAAAGCATGCCAAGGGTAACTTACCTTTATATCTCCCTTTACCTTTCGGTAATCTTCTAGCCATTAATGCTTCAAGCTCATCAAGGTCATCATCAGTATCACTGTCATTATTATTTCTATTTTTCTTGCTAGATTTCCCAATCTTTAGAGAAGACATGAAAGTAGACTCAATAGGAGGTACAACACTGTTATCAAAATTGTTCAATTCAAAAGTAGTAAGCTTACCGATCAAAGTATCAAGTGTAAGATTGGATGTGTCTCAGTTCTCATGAATAGCAGACACTCTGATTGCATAGACAAGTAGCAAAGTTCTAAGGATTTTGCTGATTATTGTCTCTTCTTCAATTACTCCATCAGAAGCTCATATAGCATAAACAACCTCTTTGATTCTATTTGAATATTCAACTATATATTCTCCTTCTTTCATTCTCATTTCATCAAATTTTCCTCTTAAGCTTTCTGCTCTTGCTCTTTTGACAGATGTGTTACCACTGTATACTTGCTCTAGTCTATCCCACATTGCCTTAGCAGTAGTCAACCCTTTGATTTCTTCAAATTTAGCGTCGGTACAGGCAGCAGCAAGTTCCATCATTGCTACATTGTGATCATGCTTGTCTTTTAGTTGTTGCACAGTCAGAGGACCAGTAGGTTCGCTATAGCTAGTTGTCATAAAATCTAGTGCATCTCCACCAATTCCAGCTATATGCAATTTCATTCGTTGTTGCCATACTGAGAAGTTATCTTTGTTCAATCTAGGCACTTCCCTCTTACTCATTTTGTGATCTTTATGCTCAAGTCCTTAAAACTCTATTCCAAGCAACCAAATAGCTCTGATACCAATTGTTAGAATAACTGAGAGGGGGGGTGAATCAGTTATCCAAGTCCCAAAATAAAATGAATAATCCAAAATACTCTTTCTCAAATTTTTGTCAGTCGATAAACAAATATATGATTCACTGTCAGTGTTTTTACTGATCTTCAATTAAAGCTCTTAGTAATTACTGATTAAATCAAATAGCTAAAATGTAAAGTATGATAGCAAACAGATATCACAATCAACACATAACACAATGATTTAATGTGGAAACCCTGTTAAGGGAAAAACCACCTGGGAACCGGCAACCCAAAAATTTTACTCTTCTGAAGTGAGGCCTGTGAGGACCCAACCCTGTTAAAGGTTACAATACACACTGTTAGGTGTGACCTGGTTAGAGGATTTTGCACTAGAAGTTATCTTTCAATCTTCTGCCACTCACTGTGCTGATTTACAGGATAACAATGTTTCACTTGTCAAAATGAAACACAAATAAGACTTAAAAGTCCACTTGGTTAAGAGATTTTCACTGTTTACAATTATTAGAAAGTAACAGTAAGTTGATCTGCCTTAATACAACAAATTGTAGATTACAGATCAATGTTTTTCTCTTACAAATATTTCTGACCAATATACCACTTCAGATCTTAACATCAATTTCACTTACAATCACTCGGTAATATGCTCTGTGTAGCTCGGTTTGTTCATTGTGTAGCTCAGTTTTTGTAGCTTGGTTCAGTAACCTATTTGATCAGAAATGCATGAATACTAGTTCACACTCAACTTTTGTAGTATCTTCTTCTTCTTTGGATTCTCTGATAAATACAATGTATTTTAATTCCCCTTAGATAAACATGTAAGCCGTTTTATTTTCATCCATCAAATTTTGCCGCTTAATCATATCCACTGATTTTGCCGCTTTAAACTTCCTCAGCTGATGTGTCATTAACACATTTTCAATCTCCTTCGTTAGATCTTCCTTGAATTTTGTTAGCCGTAGATCCTTGTAACAAACTTTGACTTTTCACTCTGATTTTGAGGTTCCAGCTCATCAATCTTCAGTCGTCAAATTGTCTAGCCGACAATATCATTAAATGCTTTTCTGTTCTCCTTGGTTAACAAAGAAATACGTCGGTAAACCTTCATCAGTTAAACTTATGCTTGGTATACAACACACTACGTCAGTGTATACTGTCGTCGGTGTTTACATAGAGAATCTCGATAAACACTAAATTGTTCTATTTTACCGACCAACACTGCTTTGTGTCTTTCAGTTCTGTTCTCCATAATAGATGAATACAACATACTAAAGTCAATATAATGAGATCAAAGACTCATCAATAAGTTATCCAATGCATTCCTTATCCTCTCTGCTGTGACCATCTTCCACCATTCTTCAGATGTCTCGGTATGATAACTTACAAGATAAGTACTGTCAAACTAATAAGAAACTAGTTGACATCAATGACAACATAATATTGATTTAACATATTGTATATCTATACAACCACTTTTCATGTGATCTTCAATCATTGTTTCAACAATCTCTCGAATCAATTATAAATTAGTTGTAGGTTCAACAGATTAACATAGCTTTTTTCATTTCTTTGCATATCATTTTCATCATATAACACTTATATTTGGTTAAAATCTGTACACGCTAAAATGGTGCACTTCTATGAACCATTACATGCAAGGTTGCCCAAGGATGAGGCCTCACAAAGCGGCTCATAGCTCTCTATGCATGGAGTTGCAAGGGACTATGATGTGTTTGCTCTCAGCTAGAGCTACAAGCTTATGACCTTGCTAGTCAACTACACAATGAGAGATTCGAAAGAGGACAAGGGCAAGCATGCCAATATCCTCAAGAATCACTATGAAAATGCAATGCAATGCAAACTAGTCTATGGAAATGAAAATGCAATGCAACTAAGCTATGAAATGGAAAGAACAAGTATTACAAATCCTTTCTATTAAGCTATGTGAGGTTATGTTATTGCATAAAAGGAAATCTAAGCTATGAAAGCCATGAAAAATGAAACTACTTATGCAAGAATGTAAACTAAACTATGAAGCAAATGAAGAAATCTAAAGTAAGATGCAACAATGATCTCTAAAAAGCTTCAAAGTCTTCAAGGATTCCTGCAGCATAAGGTTAGCATAAAACGTGATGATGCAAATGAAGGAGAGAGCTTTCCTTTTATAAGAAATGCAAAGGAATGGGCCATTGAGATTAAGAGGCAAAAAGACTTAATCGGCAGTGGAGCTTAAAAGAGGAGCGATCCGTGTGCACAAGTATCCTCCAATAAGAATTGACTTTGTGTCCATGTGAGACAAAAGTGTTTTTTTCCTTTTTGTAAAATAGGAATAATGCTTTATTTGTGCAACTTAGGACAAGAGGAAAGGTGGGGCTTTTTATTTAATCCAAAGGGGAGGAAATATTCCTTTTAATCAAATAAAGACTTAGGATAAATGATTAGCCCATAGGATAAAAAATCCAATATATGATCGAAATTAAGACTTGATCAAGAAATTGATAATGTTTAAAATATTGATTATTGATCAAAATGATTCAGGGTTGATAAATCAAATAAATGGGGCCCAAAGTCTAGGTGACCATTTTAGAGTGCATACATTTGCCCCTCTTTGACTAATGTGTGATCGATCTGGGAACACATGCAATCAAAGAAGAATTGAAATGTGAGATCGATCTGGGATCACAAGACAACTCAGATGTGAGGTCGATTTGGGATCACATCCGTACAAACATAGACAAAGGCCTTTTAACATGAGGTCGATTCAGGATCACATTCAAAGTAAGAGATAAGAATCTCAAATTTGAGCAAAATCTCACAAAAGATGTCTAAATCAAGAGAATGAAGGAATCGGGGATGAGGATCCCATAAATACTGCCCCCTCGGAATCAAAGTTGAAATCAAGTAGAGGAGAGATAGCAAATTGATAAAGATTTGATCAAATCAGAATGAAATCATAATCGAATGTAAAGGTCAATAGGTTAACCATTAAAACATGCCCCAGCCTGACTGAGAAAGATGCAGTCAAACGTGAGAAAGGAGTGAATTGAATGAAGATGAATGAAAGACTAGAAGTTTGGAAGACATGGAAATGAAGAAATGACGATGCCCCAACAAAGATCGAAGGATTAGGCCTCAAAAGATTTAGCCAACTGCGCAGAAGAAGGTGAAAATTGAAATGCGATTTTGACTATCAAGATGACCTCAAATTTTGATTTTGAGTCCGAAAATAGATCCAAGACGTCAAAATTAGCTAGGGGTGCAATTTTCACGCAATTCTGAGGTGTTTTGAAAATTGGTCAAAAGTCAAAATGCTATAAAAGGGGTGAAAATGTCATGTTCAAAAATCATTTGTCTTATAGTGATTTGAGAATTTTTAGAGCTTGAGAGAGAGAATATGGCCCAGCAAGCAAGAGTTCCCATCCACAGGCATCGATTCGAACACGCCTGATTGCACAACCGACCACCGCACTATCCTGCCCCGATATGTTTTCAAAAAACTCATTGTTTTTGAGTCATTTAATACCTTTTAAGCACGTTTTGTAAATTTTTAAAATTTCAAATTTTAAGTGAGGTGAAATATCACACGATACTTTAGAAGTATCGCACCCTTTGAGGATAACTATCACGCGATACTTCGCGAGTCCCCAAAGTATCACGCGAGTATAGGCACCAGTATCACATGATACTGGGTGAAATATCGCGTGATACCGGGTGAAGTATTGCATGACCTTAAGTATATCGCACCACTATAGGGAGAAGTATCGCATGATACTTCTCCAAAAAAGCAGTATCGCCCAAGTGTAAAATCTAAATTTTCAGGTTTTGGTAAGCAAAAAATGACATGGGTCCAGACAATATTAGGTATTTAAAGATGTGTTAGACTAATTTTTAGGCATCCATCATGATATGTTCTAACAACTGGCTTGGTTTAATAGCTTGCAGGAGGTCTTTCCGATGCTGATCATCAGAGTGTCGAAGGTGACTGGGCTGAGGTGTGTCCGAGATCTAGATGATCCGGGCAATGCTGACATTAGGACTATGAGATTCAGGTATTTACTGAGATTCCTAGACATCAGAGCTGACCATGGGTTGTTGACTGCGCTGGCTGAGAGATGGCATAGCGAGCACAACACCTTCCATCTTCCCACAAGTGAGGCATCCATCACGCTAGAGGATGTGTACAAGATCCTACAAGTGCCATGTCACGGCGAGCCTGTAAGTATAATCATGTTTTTAAATTGTGTAAGTGTAATATTTCCATATGATGAAAACTAACATGATTCATGTGATGGCACAGGTATACTATGATCAGGATGTGACCGAGGGGCGACGGATGATCCAGGAGATGTTCCAGGATGTGACTATCCTGGATCGGCATGTCAGCTGAGAGCAGTTAGTAAAGGATTTCAGCAGAGATTTCTCGGTGCCATGTATTGTGGCATCGATCATTTCACAGATCCTGATGACTGATCGCAGTCAGAAGGGATTCCCGCTCGGATGGGCTAGGTTACTAATGGACTTGGTAGGTAGACCTCGGCACATGGCATGGGGTCCGGCCATAGTAGCAGAGATGTACCACAAGCTACACGAGATCATGTACAGGGATAGTCGGTCATGGGTGTGCGGTGCCATCCTGGCACAGGTGTGGGCGTGGGAGCACATCGTGGTGATGCGCCCGAGGGTTCAGCCAAGGGAGAGGAGATACCCCTACATATATAGATATGTGGGGTTCATATCACATGCTCATAGTGGGGATGTGACATACTATCGAAGGATCTTGGATGAGATGGCATCTTTCACATGGAGGCCATACAGGGATGTGGAGGGGTGGAGTGATGCGGATGAGGAGCTGAGCTACATGCTGTGCACTTGGTTGTTAGTAGGCTGACACCTAGAGATAGTAGAGAGATTTTGCATCACTCAGGTATGGTGGCAGTTTTGGAGGCAGTAGCAAGTCTCGACAAAGACCACTACATACGCCTGGGTCAGGGATGAGGAGGGACATGGGTGGCTACCCATGTTAGACTACCAGTAGGTAGTTGTAGAAATAGTGGGTATCAGGAGCGAGCCCTGAGAGTATCACCCAGATGTGGTAGATGCAGGGACTGATGCAACATATAGGGCAGAGCGGTGGAGGGCACCATTCCCTCAATTTACGATACCAAATGCACAGGTACCAGCACAGGGGGAGACGGAGGAGATGATGGGGGGGACGGAGGAGACGGAGGGGATGGAGGAGATGGTAGGAGGGGGAGAGGGAGGAGGATGGAGAGAGGGGAGGGATCTAGATCAGGTGGCTAAAAATGATCATAGGGACAGAGATCGGTGATGCCTAAGGATGAGGCGAGACCAGCTCGCTGGCAGGCAGAGGCACAGTAGGACCAGCCTGCGGGTGGAGATGATCTGAGAGCGAGGATACAGGCTCTCAAGGATGAGATATTGCAACTTAGGATTACTATAGCAGTGAGAGAGCAGCAGCTCACTGATTAGAGAGTAGAGACAGAGAGTCGAGAGAGGCAGCTACAGGTTGCCCTGGCAGAGAGACAGAGAGAGGTAGCACGAGCTGCATATTATTATGGCCTCTACATTCAGGCAGTCCCAGAGGATCGGAGAGCATCATCATACTCTGTCGTAGTGGGTAGATTGGATGTAGTTCCTGATCTAGCACCACCTCCACCAACACCAGGACACAAGGGTGGCAGTCAGTCTTAGGTTTTAGGGTTAGACATATCTTGAGACATTGATCCAGATTATGGGATCCCATATTGTATATTGTATCATGACATTGATGTATATATGAGATTATTGGATGTTTGATTGTATCATGTGTTTATGTCTCTCTTGTGATGGATGTATCAGTTTATGTATATTATCTTGTCATTTTTCTCAAAAATGCTTATGTACATGCTTATGTATGCTCTCTCTCATAAATGTATGTTTAATTCTCATGTGTATGATATAGACTCATATTTTTGGAAATGACAGTTGTGAATAGATATGATGATATGATTAACCCCTTGTGATGAATAGGAACAGGTTCGAAGATGAAAAAGACAAAGAAGGAAAGACATGATCGAGAAGAAGGAAAGGTGAGCGCAGTTGGCTGATAGGTCCACGTAAGATGAAAAGGAGAGCTCTCTCCATATGCAAGATGCAAAACTAGACTAACATGACCCTAAAAATGCAAGCTACTATGAAAGTGGTTGACTTGCAAGGTCACAACACCTATAGTCATCTAATTATCATCATCGAGTGTTATTGGTAGCATCATCAGATCATACAATGCACACTAGCATAACTATGTGGATATGAATATGATCTTTATCAGATAGAAATGTGGAAATCTCACCTAGGCATCAAAGACATGTAGGTCCAGATGACTAATGCAGTGAGATCACCTAAATTTGATATGGCGAGATTATGCTTGTATCAAGACACATGAAAGTCAGGATAACTAGAAGCATGCACTCGCAAAATAGTCAAGGATAATACCTAGTCAATCCATAGTGTCAAGTAAGACCAACATAAATGCTCATGATAGTTAGAATCAACAAAATATACCCACAAGCAGATAAAGAAATAAAACATGTTCTCATACCCTTAGTCTTCTAGCTATGCATCATCGAAAACTTCTCAGGGAGAGACCACTCATCAAAGAAATCCTCATAAATAGCATGCAAAGAAAAATAAAGCCAACATATCTCAACGAGTTGATTGTTTAAGTGTGTGTGTGTTGGTCATAGAGTCAAACTCTAAGTATCACATCTGCTTCATGAGAAATATCACATTACACTTGGACTATTGGGTAAGACATCTGATAAGTGTTAAGAAACACTCGACGCAAGGGTAGTATTGAAAAACACTGTTTGGGGTGGTGTTGAAAAATACCTGTTGTGAAATGCCCCAAGAGACAAACGCACCTAAAAGACCAATGCTAACAGTTATGCCCCCTAGACAAAGACAAAGACCAATTCCAGATCAAGTCAAATAAGGTCAAGGCATGATGGAAAGTGGCTAAGTGTCGAGGACACATGCTAACAAATAGGGGTGCAAAGGCCTCAAGTAGCGCCTGTTTCCAGGTTTTCACTACTTGGATTCTTTTTTTGTCATTTTTCATTTTTTTGTATTTTTGCTACCAAGGCGCCTGTTTCCAGGTTTTCACCAAGGCACTTTTTCTATTTTTTTGAATTTTTGCATTTTAAATTTTTTTTATTTTTTTATTTTTTTATATTTTTTCAGGACTTTTTATACTTTTTAGGATTTTTTCAGCATCATATATCAATTTTTTTTGGTATTTTTCAGGATCCATAAATATGTACAGAGGATGCCCCCAAACGGAAATGGGCATTAAGAGTAGAACTTCTTGAGGTGCAAAATGTTGATGGGATCAGGGAGCTATTCTCCATCTGGATCTGATAGTAAATATGCACCTGTACCAAAAGCAGCTGTGATGACATATGGTCCAAGCCAGTTAGGTTCAAACTTACCTTTTTGTTCTTTTTTATGTTGGTTCTTAGGGTTCTCTCGCAAAATAAGATCACCTATTTGAAATTCTCTAGGGCGAACCTTCTTGTTGAATGCCTTGGACATACGCTTCTGATACACTCTCATATGATCAAAGGAAGCCTTACGCTTCTCATCTAGAAGTTCTAGTTCCTGTAACCTCATGGCGCGGTAATCCTCATCTGTTATCAATCCTTTGAGTGAGACTCTGAGTGATGGGATCTCTACTTCTAAAGGTAATACCACTTCAGCGCCATAGGTAAGGGCAAAAGGTGTGGCTCCTGTAAGTGTGTGAATGCTTGTTCTGTAAGCCCATAGTGCTAGATTGATTTGCAAGTGCCAATCCCTACCATTCTTGTGCACTGTCCTATGAAGAATTTTAAGAATGGTTTTATTAGAGGCTTATGCTTGTCCGTTTCCCTATGGAAAATAGATGGAGGACTAGTGTTGCTTGATTTTAAACTTCTTGCATAAATGCTTTAGGTCCTTGTTCTTGAATTGACCTCCGTTATCAGTGATAATCTCAGAAGGCACTCCAAATCGGCAAATAATATGATTCAAGATGAACAAAGAGATAGTCTTCCCTGAAGCAACAGAAAGTGGCACAACTTCCACCCATTTTGTGAAGTAGTTAGTGGCAGTAATAATGAACTTATGTCCACCTGATGAGTTGGGATGAATTTTCCCAACTAGATCAAAGGCCCAGCACTGAAATGGCCAATGAGAAATAGAAGGGATCAGCTCCCTACCTGGAGCATGAATCAGGTTTCCATGTTTCTAACATTTTTCACACGACTTAGCAAAGGCTACTGCATCTATCTGCATTGTGGGCCAATAATATCCTACCCTAAGAAACCTTCGAGCCATGGCAAGACCATTAGAATGTCCACCACAAATGCCCTCATGGATGTCAACTAACGCTTGGTTGGATTCCTCCTTTTCCAAGCACCTAAGGAGCATCCCATCTAAACCCCTCCTATATAAATCACCAGAGATAAGGGTGTGGTGAGAGGCGTTACGGATGAGGTTTCAACATTCAGAATGGTTGAATGTGTCAAGGATGATGCCATCATGAAGATATGAATAGATAGCACCGTATCAGGAAGACTCGTGTGTGACAATGGTACAAATGACATGGCTTTTAGATGAGTCAAAGATGGGATGGTGTAGCTCTTCCACCAGGAATTCAAATCTTGATTCATGTGTCTCCAACTGAAGAAGTGAAGCTAATGTGGTCATGGCATTTGTAGCTTTGTTCTCTGTCCTAGGGATCTATTGAAACATCACAAAGGTAAAGTAACGTTTCAATGAGAACCATCTTTTTGTAGGGTATCAATTTATCATCCTTGGTTTGATACTCCTCATTGACTTGGTTGATGATTAACTGGGAATCCCCAAAGACATGTAACTTTGTTATGTTCCATTCTATAGCCATTCTCAATCCATTGGTTAAAGCTTCATATTCTGCAATATTATTCGTACATGGGAATAAAAGTTTGTAAGACTTTGGAATATTGTACCCATGTGGAGAGACAAATAATACTCCAGCACCTGATCCATTTTGCATGTGGGAACCATCAAAGAACATTTTCCAAGTGCGAGTAGTCATATACAGGATGTGTTCATCTGGGAATTCCACTTGAATAGGCATATTATCCTTAAATCACTAATACATTTGGGGTGAAATTGCGATGGCAATTTGCGACGGCAGGCAAATGTCATGCGGTTTTGGCTTTTTTTTTTCAAATATAGCCCGACACCGTCGCAATTGCGACGATAATACATTTGGAACTGTCGCAATTGCGATGTTGTCAGGATATAAGCGCAAAATCAAAAAGGAACATTGTCATTTATGTTTTCAACAGTGTCGTAACCCTTCGTGAAATCACATCGGGATATAAGGGCAAAAAAAACAAGAACGTTGTCATTTGTGTTTTCAACAGCATCGTAACCCTCCGCGAAATCACATCAGGATATAAGGACAAAAAAAACAAGAACGTTGTCATTTGTGTTTTCAACAGCGCCGTAACCCTCTGCGAAATCACAGCTACAATTTCTAAGTACGTTGGGTTTATTTTTGTTTTATCATTATTATGTAATCTGGTATTCAGCTGTTAGAGAGCTAAAATACCCAGAAATGAGGACATATCTGTGTTGAATTTATTGTTAGCGGCTTTGGTTATTTAGAAGTTTAATTTTATTTCTTCATCTTTCAAGCACAAACGTTTTGTGGACCGTAACGTCTTCATTGTTTCGGGTATGCAGTGAAACAGCCCTAACTTGCAATGTTGTCATTTGTGTTTTCAACAGTGCCATAACCCTCTACGAAATCACATCGGGATATAAGGGCAAAAAAAACAAGAACGTTGTCATTTGTGTTTTCAACAGCGCTGAGAGAGATTCCCTCCGCGAAATCACAGCTACAATTTTTGAGTACGTTGGGTTTATTTTTCTTTTGCCATTATTATGTAATCTGGTATTCAGCTGTTAGAGAGCTAAAATACCCAGAAATGAGGACATATCTGTGTTGAATTTATTGTTAGCGGCTTTGGTTATTTAGAAGTTTAATTTTATTTGTTCATCTTTCAAGGACAAATGTTTTGTGGACTGTAATGTCTTCATTGTTTTGGGTATGCAGTGAAACAGCCCTAACTTGCAACGTTGTCATTTGTGTTTTCATTTTATTTGTAGCTATGATTTCGCGGAGGGTTACGGCTTTGGTTATTTAGAAGTTTAATTTTATTTGTTCGTAACCCTCCGTGAAATCACATCGGGATATAAGGACAAAAAAAACAAGAACGTTGTCATTTGTGTTTTCAACAGCGCCGTAACCCTCCGCGAAATCACAGCTACAATTTGTGAGTACGTTGGGTTTATTTTTGTTTTATCATTATTATGTAATCTGGTATTCAGCTGTTAGAGAGCTAAAATACCCAGAAATGAGGACATATCTATGTTGAATTTATTGTTAGCGGCTTTGGTTATTTAGAAGTTTAATTTTATTTGTTCGTCTTTCAAGCACAAACGTTTTGTGGACCATAACGTCTTCATTGTTTTGGGTATGCAATGAAACAGCCCTAACTTGCGACTACCTTCACGGTACTTGTGTACAATATCATAATGGGACCTTTGACAACTGGCCCTCAAATCTATTTGTAGATTATCTTTGAATATAATCTTTATTGTCTTTCTCTTCTAACTGAGCTTACAATGAAAATAATCCTAATACATTTGTATCCTTTCATTATTTCTAGCAAGCTACCTTAAAAAAGAATGGTAATATTTTTATCTTTTCTATTTAATAATACAACCATTATTTTAGTCTTGGTTATATGGACTTGCATTCTAACCTTCTGACAAAAAGTGTTCCAAGGCCTTCAAGTGCTCTCTCAATGCATGGTCTTTTTAAAAAAAAAAAAAGATAAGATCAACAACATATAAAAGAACCTTCACCCCATAGTTTTCCAATTGAATAACTTCCCCATCTATCTTCATTAATCATGCCTCTAACTTATAAATGTATATGATATAGGGGGAATAACTATTTGAATCTAGTGTCACCACCAAAATACTTAGACATATTCTTTCTTGTTATCATTTTAGCTCTAACCTTATCATAAAATACATGCACAACTTCTCTATATAAATCTTAGATGATTGATTATTTTATTCTATTCCATAGTTTATCTCTGGGTACCACGTTGAATGCTTTCTTTAAGTCCACAAAACAATAAGCATCTTATGCACCTTGACTGTCCAAGATTTTTTCAATCAAGTCCCTACAAAATAATGTGATGATCAATGGTAGAGTATCTGGGCCTAAAACCTAGTTGTTATTTTCCCCCCTTTCCCTCATTTTCTACCCACACAAAAACCAAGTTTTAAGGTCCTTCACACACCGCAACCTTCTGATTTTTCACTATATATCATTTTCCTAGTCAAAAACATAGAAGCTTTTGACCTAGGGCTTGCTCCCAAATGGTGTAACCTCAACCTCCTGGTTCAAAGCTTTTGGAATATGAAAAAGGACCTCCCTAACTTGCATTGTACCGAGGAAGAAGAATTTCCAACGGTCAAAATTCAAGTTAGGGCCATTTGAATGGCTAAACCCTGAAAACAAGGGTTTCTTAGACCAGCGGACAAGAAAATTGAATAACTCTGATATAAAATGACTCGAAGTTATCAAACCAATTCTAAAAGCATAAAATGGAGATGCTCCAACTTTCAGACAGGTTTTGATCACCCCTTCACATCCGTACACCGTACTGTCACCGTGATTTGCACAGAAAATTACTCTGAAACAGGTAGTTTTATTGATTTGAAAGCAATTTGAATACAATGAGGATCTCTTCAATTTCCTCAGTCATTTGGAAGCCTAAATAGGCTCTCCCCACCATTGGCTTAACCATTTTTATGGTTGTAGTTTCAGGGTATGTGTACATTATCATGTTGTCTTTACAGTGACTGTCCTCATTCAAGTGGCAATTACACAAGGGACAGTCACTGTGAGATGTCCTCATTTGTGACAAGGACAGTCACACATGAGGACATCTCACAGTGATTGTCCCTTGTGTAATTTCCACTTGAATGTATTTTTATTCAACCACATTTATGGGGCCGTTTGGACCACGACACACAGTAGCATCTACAGAGAAGAAGTTTGGTATGCAATGGTCTTGAAACCTCCTGAGAAATTCTTGGTATGCATTTGTGTGGTGCAAAAGCTTCGTTGAAAGAGAAAAAGAAGAAAAGAATAGAAATGATTTTTTTTCTTTTTATGTCATATACTGTAACCAGCTACTTATAACTTGCAAAAATTATTATAACCATTTGAAATTGAAACTTGGTTTAATGTGAAACTAAGAACTGCTTTATTAGAGCTTTATGTGATTTAGATTCAGACATCAAGAACATTGTTTGCCTAATATTGTGATTAATGCTTATTTATTAATATCTCATACTAATAGACAATTGATAATTGTAGGGAAAATGTCATTGGGGGTCTTTGAGGATCCACCAGAAGCCAAGGAGAAAATGTATTCAAATGCTAAAGATGGTGTAACAGTCCTTACAGCTGTTGAACCTTGCTGTGTAGATCATCTCCGATTCTCCAAGTTCAACAGTACTGTGGTATTCCTTTGGATACTTCTAATGGAAAATTTTAGACATCAAGTTCTTTTTGTATGAAACTACTACACTTGTAATCTGTAGTTTTAAACTTTTAGTTTATAAATGTTCATCAGCTTTAGTTCGTATGCTGCCATTTCAAGTATGATTAATGAAGTTACCTTTATCACAGGATGAAAGTGAGCAGTCAACATACTGGTACAGAGCTGGCAGCATTGATACGGTGACTAGGGCATCGTTTAATGGTGGTATTGTGTTTTCCCGTGTTTAGGGCATCGGCCTTTTGAAGCATTGCCTTCATCTTTCTTAAGTCTGAGTTTTAAGTTTGTTTATTTCCATCCTAACTTGCTTTTCCCTCTTCGGTTTTGCAGTACTGTGAAGGTAGTCGCAAGTTAGGGCTGTTTCATTGCATACCCAAAACAATGAAGACGTTACGGTCCACAAAATGTTTGTGCTTGAAAGATGAACAAATAAAATTAAACTTCTAAATAACCAAAGCCGCTGTTGAAAATACAAATGACATGGTTCTTGTTTTTTTTGCCCTTATATCCCGATGTGATTTCGTGGAGGGTTACGACGCTGTTGAAAACACAAATGAAAACACAAATCCCTTGTGTAATTGCCACTTGAAGGAGGATAGTCACTGTAAAGACAACATGATAATGTACACTTATAGTGAGTGTACATTATCATGTTGTCTTTAGAGTGACTATCCTCATTTGTTGAAGAAGAAAAGCATTAATGTGGCTGAATACCAATACATTCAAGTGGCAATCACACAAGGGACAGTCACTATGAGATGTCCTCATTTGTGACTGTCCTTATAGTGAGTGTACATTATCATGTTGTCTTTACAGTGACTGTCCTCATTTGTTGAAGAAGAAAAGCATTAATGTGGTTGAATAGCAATACATTCAAGTGGCAATTACACAAGGGACAATCACTGTGAGATGTCCTCATGTGTGACTGTCCTTGTCACAAATGAGGACATCTCACAATGACTGTCCCTTCTGTAATTTCCACTTGAATGAGGACAGTCACTGTAAAGACAACATGATAATGTACACATACAATGAGTGTACATTATCATGTTATCTTTACAGTGGCTGCCCTCATGTTGTATATTCTTCTCTGTAGATGCTACTATGTGCTAGGGAACTTCTTAGAACTGTTGGTATATTCTTACAACTTGTTACACCTAGGATATTCTTCTTTGTAGATGCTACTGTGTGTCGTGGTCCAAACAGGCCCATAAATGTGGTTGAATAGCAATACATTCAAGTGGCAATTACACAAGGGATAGTCACTGTGAGATGTCCTCATGTGTGACTATCCTTGTCACAAATGAGGACATCTCACAGTGACTGTCCCTTGTGTAATTGCCACTTGAAGGAAAAAAGCATTAATGTGGTTCAATAGCAATGTATTCAAGCAGCAATTACACAAGGGATAATCACTCTGAGATTTCCTCATTTGTGTCTATCCTTATAGTGAGTGTACATTATCATGTTGTCTTTACAGTGACTGTCCTCATTTGTTGAAGGAAAAAAGCATTAATGTGGTTCAATAGTGATGCAGAGTAGTCAGCAAGAAACTTGGATCTATGTCCCGACCCACTTCAAGACACCAAAATGACTCAACCAATCAATTAGGCTCTAATTTCTATAGGTTAATGTTTAAACTCTGCAAAGTAATGAATTTGAAGGTTTCAAGGATCACACAACAACTTATGGACTCAATCCCATTCAATAATAACTCTGCAACTTGCCAAAGGACTCTAAGAAGTTATATGTTTTCTGAGTACCCTTTTGGGATTTCTAACAGACCACCAACTCCCAGACCCTGACTCCACTCCAGCATATCAATATCTTCATTGAGTCCGCAAACCTAATGCATGCTTTTAGGTGTGGGTTCCAAAACAAAGCATTGAAAATGGGTGTATGAAACCAAGATCAGAGTTTTGGAGTGTTCTCCTGATCCAGATAAACAAGAATGCACAAGTTTTCAAGTCCTCAATATGATGCAAGCTTCTGATTTTAATCTGATTACCATCTTCCCAGCCAAAAACATGGTAGTTTTTGATCTAGGGCTCGCTCTCAACAAATGCAGATGCAACCCCCTACCAGGCAAAGCAACAATCTGGGTATGATAAGGTGAAATTTTGTAGTCCTTTTGGGTATGATAACAGTTCCAGTTTCCAATAAGATGGTTCATTTTTATAATCTAGCTTCAATTTCTCTTGTGAAAATCTTTTTTTCATTTTATGGGTGGTAAAATATAATTATTATGCTAGAGGTGTGTACTTATGGATGATAATGAAACAAAATGATAAGATTTAAGACTCTTGTTTTTTTTTTAAATAGCAATTTAAGTTTCCTTCTATTATAAATTACTGTTTTTCTATTTTTTAATGTATCTTTC
Organism: Chamaecyparis obtusa; assembly: GCA_027943335.1. Classification (NCBI taxonomy): domain Eukaryota; kingdom Viridiplantae; phylum Streptophyta; class Pinopsida; order Cupressales; family Cupressaceae; genus Chamaecyparis; species Chamaecyparis obtusa. The sequence goes on along the minus strand of BSBK01003705.1, from coordinate 1,989,268 downwards.
CAGATCTTTTATATCAATTTTATTTATGAAATATAAATATATTAATAACATTTTAGTGTTTTTAGGATTAGTTTATATCAATTCTATATATCATCATTCGTCATTCAATTGTCAGTTGTGTGTGAGTGATTTACACCTTCATGAAATAACAAGATTTAAAGAGAATTTACACTATTCAAAGCAAACTAATCTAAATAATGCACAATTAATCTAAATATCTCATGGTTCTCTAAATTGAAGTAGTAAGTGAGGCTCTCAGCTGCAAATCCTCACTAGTGACACTCTAATTATGAGAATTGAACTAAGAATGATATGCAAAATAGATCTAATTATCAAATTCTAGCTCTATTTGATAAGAAAATCTCTAAAATGATCAACAATTTAAGCTAAATGTCAATGAAAATGCTAAGTGAGTGGTGTGGATGCCAATTGCAAGAGCTTTGCTACAATTCAAAGATATGGAGTGGACGAATAATGCCTCAAAATGTCTTCTATTTATAAGATTTTCCCAAGGGTAGGGGGTAGAGTGAGATAACCATGGTTATGCTTGGGTAAGGTCAATTGGCTTTGCTTTGTCCCTAAATTGGGGGACAAACATTTAAATGGTTTCAAAAGGCTGGACCATTTCAACAAAAGTGAGTGATTTGTGTCCATTTTGTCTCCTTTTTCCTTTGTTGAGAGAATTTCATATTTCTTAATTAATTAAAGTAATTAAATTTAGCCATGAAGGGTAAGAGGTTCATTTTGATTTTTCATTTCAACAACTATGGCATTAATTGAATTTAATCAATTTCTTAGTGTTTTTCCCCTTTTCAAGCTTTATTTAATCATTCAATCATTTAATTGAATTTTCCTTTGATTTGAATTGCCTTTGTTCCATTTATCGATTTTTCATGTTATTTGATGATTTGATTGCACCTTTTGATTGATTTAAGCCTTTACCAATTTTCCATGTCTACATCAGTATTATTAATTTAGACTGTGCAATTGTAGAACTACTCAAATATGGGTTGGATGGATACTCAAGTAGGGGAACCCTCCTCAAATATCTCAAGCAGTGAACTTGGAAAAATGTGTCCTGAAGGAACCCTTTCCATCAGAGAGATTAAAGTACAAACAAGTAAAAGAAGCAGGCTCTGCAAATATGTTTTTGAGAAGAAAAATGATAGATTATTCGAGTATGGTTCATGAGGTATATCTAAAAAGACATTTTTTTTCTTATTATAATAAAAGAGGAAGTTGTGAATGTCAAAGTTGAGTGAAACAAAAATTATTTTCATCAAAGTTTGTTAGGCTTGCTTTTGGGAATAGTTTCTTACAATATTGCTATTAAGATTTTTATTGTGTAGTTTTTAGATTAGGTTTATAAAATTATATTTCATGAGTAGTGATTCATATTAATCAATTAACGATACTTTTAGAAGGTATTTTCAATGTGTCAAATTTTGATATTTTTACAAGAATTAGATTGTGTAATTTTTTTAATTAAAGTCATTGACTCATATTTCATAAATAATAGTTCTCATGAATCCATCTCTTATAAGATTGAATAGTCTATTTAGGAAGTATTTCTGATAGTATGTCAAATTATGATATTACTATTACCATTAGATTGCCTGTCAACCTCGTTGACCCATATTCTTCTCTGTAGATGCTACTATGTGCTAGGGAACTTCTTAGAACTGTTGGTATATTCTTACAACCAGGTTACACCTGGGATATTCTTCTCTGTAGATGCTACTGTGTGCCATGGTCCAAACGGGCCCATAAATGTGGTTGAATAGCAATACATTCAAGTGGTAATTACACAAGGGACAGTCTGATGCAGAGTGGTCAGCAAAGAAACATGGATCATTACCCAACCCACTTCAAGACACCAAAAATGAATCAATCCAAACAATTAGACTCTGATTCTTATAGGTGAATGTTTGAACTCTACAAGGTAATTAATTTAAAGGTTTCAAAGATCACACAACAACTTATGTACTCAAACCCAATCAAGTTCAGTTTTCTCTTTAGGGACAAGTGCTCTAAATTTGATCAAATGGTGTTCTTAAGGTTCCAGACCTTACCCCCTTCAACAAAACTTAGTAACCACTTAGATATCACTTAAATAACCAGAAACATGTATTAGTTTTGGTCCTAACAGCCCAAGGCATCAGAATAGCAAAATGACCTAGTGGCTCTAGTAGGTCTATGAAACCTGCTCTGCCCCATTAACTCTGCAGATTGCCAAAAGACTAAATGACATTATGTGATTTCTAGACACCCTTTTTTATGTTCTTTCAGACCTCCAAACCTCAGACCCCAACTCCACTCCTGCACTCCTCTTCTCTTGTCAAGTCCGCAGACCTAATGCATGCAATCAGGCTTGGGTCTCAAGACAAGTGTTGAAGAATGGGCTCCTGGAATTAGAATCAGAGTTTTAGATTGTTGTTCATACCTTAGACATTCACAAAAACCAAGATTAGGGGTCCTTCACACACTTCTAGACTCTGATCCTTCATTTCTCATCAAATCCTAGTCAAAAACAATAGAGTCTTTGAACTAGGGCTCGCCTTCACCATGCACAGACTTAACATCCTGTTCTAAAGCCTTTGGAATATGAAAATATACATGTCTAACCTTCATCTTGCTGAGAATAAAGAATTTTCAATGGTTAAAACTCAGGTTATGGCCATAAGATCAGTCAATACCCTGAAAACAAGGGTTTGCAGACAAGGTTCAGAGAAAATACAATAACTTTGATTTAAAACAAGTTAAATCCTCCAAACCAACTCTCAGAGTATCTAATATCTCTAATACAATTTCCAAGCCAATTTGATCATACAACCATCATCCGTACATCCGTATAGAGTTAGTTTTTGCATAGGAAATGCTCTAAAACAGGGTTATTTATTAAATTTTGAAAGCAAAATGGTTCTCCAAGTCTCCTTTGCCATTCCTTTGACCATTGGAAGCCTAAAAAGGCTCTGTGGACAGTTTCTTAACCATCTAGATGGTTATGTCCGTTCAATACAACAAATAACAACTTTTGAAGCAACTTTTAAAAGTTGCATTACATATTGTTAACAATTTTGCAAACATTCTTGCCGAGAAAGGCTAAAATGTGTTTTGAATAGTTTTAGACCTTTATTAATCTTCCAAAACTCCTAAAACACCTAACAGACACCTAGCAATCAAATTACATCCAAAGACTAATTGATACCCAAGGCTTATAACAATACCAAGGGGTCATAGTCCAAACATGTGGATGGTTTACAAGGAGATGTTAATCAATCCTTTAACCATTATTACAAACAAGAAAACTTAAATACTAAACCATTGAAAACATCTTAAAACATTTAGTCTATCAATCCTTCAACACAAGGCTCCATGGTGATATGATGTAACCTTAGGAAAGTAGGTGCTTGTTTCAATAGGATGGGATGACTTCTTGGCTTCATGGTGTCTTTCTTCAATCACATGGTTTTTGGTTTGCATGAGGGATGCCCCTGCATCACAGTCACTGTGAGATGTCCTCATGTGTGACTGTCCTTGTCACAAATGAGGACATCTCACAGTGACTGTTCCTTTTGTAATTGCCACTTGAATGAGGACAGTCACTGTAAAGACAACATGATAATGTACACAAGTACCGTGAAGGTAGTCGCAAGTTAGGGCTGTTTCATTGCATACCCGAAACAATGAAGACATTACGGTCCACAAAACGTTTGTGCTTGAAAGATGAACAAATAAAATTAAACTTCTAAATAACCAAAGCCGCTAACAATAAATTCAACACAGATATGTCCTCATCTCTGGGTATTTTAGCTCTGTAACAGCTGAATACCAGATTACATAATAATGACAAAAGAAAAATAAACCCAAAGTACTCAAAAATTGTAGCTCTGATTTCGCGGAGGGAATCTCTCTCGGCGCTGTTGAAAATACAAATGACAATGTTTCTCTACATTATCATGTTGTCTTTACAGTGACTGTCCCTTGTGTAATTTCCACTTGAAGGAGGACAGTCACTGTAAAGACAACATGATAATGTACACTTACATCCCGTGTACATTATCATGTTGTCTTTAGAGTGACTATCCTCATTTGTTGAAGAAGAAAAGCGTTAATGTGGCTGAATAGCAATACATTCAAGTGGCAATTACACAAGGGACAGTCACTGTGAGATGTCCTCATTTGTGATTGTCCTTACAGTGAGTGTACATTATCATGTTATCTTTATAGTGACTGTCCTCATTTGTTGAAGGAAAAAAGCATTAATGTGGTTCATTAGCAATGTATTCAAGCGGCAATTACACAAGGGATAGTCACTCTGAGATTTCCTCATTTGTGACTATCCTTACAGTGAGTGTACATTATCATGTTGTCTTTACAGTGACTGTCCTCATTTGTTGAAGGAAAAAAGCATTAATGTGGTTCAATAGCAATGTATTCAAGTGGCAATTACACAAGGGATAATCACTCTGAGATTTCCTCATTTGTGACTATCCTTATAGTGAGTGTACATTATCATGTTGTCTTTACAGTGACTGTCCTCATTTGTTGAAGGAAAAAAGCATTAATGTGGTTCAATAGCAATGCATTCAAGTGGCAATTACACAAGGGATAGTACATGCCCATTAAAGTTGGTGTTTTGTTATCCAGCATGACAATGGAGATAGCATACTCTGGGTCAATTTTACTGATCAAATTTCCCTCTGCCAGGCAAAGCAACAATCTGGGTATGATAAGGTAAAGTTTTTGCAACAATTTCTTGCTGCTGCTAAGGTTACCATTGTTTATGGTTTCTGTTATATAGTTCTATCTATATTGCTATATGGCCTTTTGTTTAGGATTAAGTAGACGAGGGAAAATATTTCTTTTGTGGATTGTAAACAAAACATTGAATTATTTCAGAGAACAGATCTAAATCTATAAGATGCTACGATGGAGCACATGACCATGTACTTGTGAATATTAGGATCCATGTTAATCAAATGACTGCTTTATGTAAATTACTTTTGAGTAAGTAAAAGGCAATACAATTTTTCAAAGTGTGCAAGGATTTTTATGATATACAGGTGTACGAAGAAATGAATCTGTGTTGTTTTGTATCAATATCAAACATCTCTGATATATTTTCATGTTTTTATAATCTATTTTGCAGATGGAAAGTTGAAATGCCAGCTATCCTAGAGCAGTCAATAAGAATATTGTCTGATGCTGGTCTTGGTATGGCCATGTTCAGTCTGGGTATGTTTTGAATTCTTCTCTATCTCTCTGATTGAGGAGTACTCGATATATGCATGTGCTTTTTTCTTCTTTAATGGTTGTGAAGCTCTGTTTGTTCTAAATACCACCGTATTGCAATTGTATTAGTTTCATTATTTTCTCTAAAGTCACTGTATTTTTTCTTATTATAATAAAAGAGGAAGTTGTGAATGTCAAAGTTGAGTGAAACAAAAATTATTTTCATCAAATTTTGTTACTGTCACAAGGGACAGTAACAAAGCCCTAGCTTTTCCTCTGATATAGCCTTCTCCCATACCTCATCCTGAGATTCTTTGTCTTCTGTGTCATCTGATCCTCCTATACAAGTTGCAAATGAAATTTATCGTTCATGTATAAACTGAGATAATATAATGCACTCGATATTTGAATCGTCATACATGTATAGAATGATAGAATATAATGCATTCAATATTTGTATTATCGTTCATGTATAGATTGAGACAACATGATAATGTACAATATTTAATACACTGCTAATGAACCACATTAATGCTTTTTTCTTTCAACAAATGAGGATAGTCACTGTAAAGACAACATGATAATGTACACTCACTGTAAGGACAGTCACAAATGAGGACATCTCACAGTGACTGTCCCTTGTGTGATTGCCACTTGAATGTATTGCTATTCAGCCACATTAATGCTTTTCTTCTTCAACAAATGAGGATAGTCACTGTAAAGACAACATGATAACTGTAAGTGTACATTATCATGTTGTCTTTACAGTGACTATCCTCATTTGTTGAAGAAGAAAAGCATTAATGTGGCTGAATAGCAATACATTCAAGTGGCAATCACACAAGGGACAGTCACTGTGAGATGTCCTCATTTGTGACTGTCCTTACAGTGAGTGTACATTATCATGTTGTCTTTACAGTGACTGTCCTCATTTGTTGAAAGAAAAAAGCATTAATGTGGTTCATTAGCAATGTATTAAATAATTTATTTTTTTTAATTTACCCACGGGCGTCACAATTGCGATGGGCGCCCGTCGCAATTGCTTCGGAGTTGCAAATTGCGACAGCTACAAATAGACGTCGCAATTTTTTAGTCGCAAATTGCGACGTCTATGGGTAGCTATCGCAATTGCGACGCCCTACCGTCGCAATGCGACGAAGGCCCAGAATGGGTGAAGGGGGTGACATTACGATGGGAGGGAGTCACAATTGCGATGGCTACCCATAGACGTCGCAATTTGCGACTAAAAAACTATGACGTCAATGGGTGTCGCTATTGCGACACATAGCCGTCGCAAATTGCCCCCAAATGTACTAGTGACTGGGAAATCAGCTAATTGATCAGGTATAGCTTGCCCTTTTATGGCTTTCCTTTCAATGTACTCTATGTCAAATTCCATTAAAACCATTGTCCATTTAGCAAGTCTACCTGTGAGGGCAGCCTTACTAAGCAAGTATTTAAGAGGATCAATTTTTGCAACCAAATGTATGGTATGAGCAAGCATATAGTGTCGCAACTTTTGAGAAGCAAACACCACTACAAGACAAGACTTCTCAATGTTATTGTAATTGATCTCATAGGAGACTAGAGTACGGTTGATATAGTATATGGCCCATTCTTTCCCAGTATCATCTAATTGAGCCAACAATGCCCCCAAGGAAGACTCTGTTGCTAAAATATATAAAATCAATGGTCTCCCAGGAATAGGCGGCATCAAAATTGGAGGATTAGCTAAATACTGTTTTATTTGATCAAGGCTCTTTTGGCAATCCTCATTCCATACACAAGAAGCACCTTTATGCAACATTTTATTAAAGGGTTGTGCTTTATCTGCCAGCTGTGAGATAAACCTCCTAATTGACTGGAGTCATCCTTGAAGACTTCTCATCTGACTAATGTTTCTTGGAGGTGGCATGTCTAAAATTGCTTGGACCTTTTCGGGATCAACCTCTATACCTTTTGCTGATATTATAAATCCTAAAAGTTTGCTTGAGGTGACACCAAATGCGCACTTCTTTGGATTCAATCTGAGTTGAAACTGTTCCATGCGATCTAGAATTACTTCTAAATCGGTAAGGTGTGCATCTCTTTTTCTTGATTTAGCCAAGGTATCATCTACATAATCTTCCATGTTCTTATGCATCATATCATGAAAAATTGTGGTCATAGCTCATTGGTATGTTGCTCCTGCATTCTTTAACCCAAATGGCATGACGTTCCAGCAATAGGTTCCCCATGCACATGTGAATGTTGTTTTCTCTTGGTCTTCGGGAGCTATTTTAATTTGATTATATCCTGAGAAACCATCCATTAGAGAGTATATTTCATAGCCCGCTGTCATGTCCACTATCATGTCAATGTTTGGAAGTGGAAAATCATCTTTTGGCCATGCTTTGTTTAAATCTCTAAAATCTGTGCATACACGAATGGACCCATCATGTTTAGAAACTGGTACTATGTTTGAGATCCATTCTACATAATCGATGGCTCTGATGAATCCAGCTCTCAAAAATTTTTCTAATTCCGCTTTGACAAGGAGAGCTACATGTGGATGCATTTTTCTAAGTCTTGGTTTCACTAGTTTGACTCCTGGAGCTATGGATAAGTGGTGCATTATAAGATTTGTGTCAAGCCCTGGGATGTCTGAATAGGTCCATGCAAAATTAATTTTCTTCTTTTGTAAGAATTGTATATATGCCTTGGTTTCTTCTTCTGATAAAGATTGAGCAAGATGAACTATTTGAGGAGTTTCTTCTGTGTTCAAATTAACTGGTTTTGTTGGCTCAATCAATACTGATGATCTATCCTGGAAATAACTCGGTAAGTTATTAAGTACCCCATCCTTAGGTGCCTCAAAGAGGTTTTCACCCTCAAATACATCATCTCTTTTTACTATTTTTGGTTCTGATACCGCCACAAAGTGGTTTTCGCTATCAGACCTATTTTTCTTTCTTTCTTTTTCTTTTATTTTTAGACTGAGGTACTTAATATTAGGCTCTGTCATACTGGTTGTCGGTTCACTGGTGGAAGAAGCCACAGGTTCAAGAGCATTCAAATAGTAGGCAAGTTCATAGTCATTCTGAAAAGTGAGGAATCTAGGCTCTTGATGGTGCTAAGACCAGTCAATTAGGTCATAGTGAACGAGGGGTAGGTCAATGACTGGTTCAATGTTATTTATGTGAAAGGTGTTATCTCTGGTGACCATACAATTGGGGTTCATTGAGTCCTCTCCTAAGATACTTGAATTAGGACTCATCCTACCAAACGAAGCATCATCCACTAGGGAAATTTGAGGAGTACAATCCTCTAGTCCTACACTAAGCTCGTTGGCCGCATCAGGTTGGGTACTATAAGTATGGACAACATCCATGTCCAAATCAACTGTTGCATCTGAAAGTGAGTCCCATTCATACTCATGGGAGTCTATGTCTGAATCATCATTTGGGCCTCATGATGTAGAAGCCTCAAGGTTGGGAAAGGTTTCCCCTTCTCTAATGCTAGCATTGTTACTATCCGTCGCAGCTAGGATAGCAACACGTTCCATTGTCAATCTAGCATTCATATAGTCACTATCCATCGCAGCTGGGATAGTGGGACCGTCAAGTATCAAATCTTTTGAATCTCCCCAAAGAAGATTTGTTGAAGGCACCCAATCATCAGACATGTCTTGTTGATTAGAAAGATCAGGTGTATAGTCTGAATCACTGTTACTGTCCATCGCAGCTGGGACAGGAACACCTTTCTTCTTCTTATTTTCAAAACCTAAGCCAGCTGTTGACTTATTCTTTCATCCAAAAAGGGCATGGTCAAGAGGCTCAACTTTAGCATCCAACCTATGGCTAAGGGGACCATATCCTGGATAACCCATATTCTTAACCAGTGTATACCCTCTCCCATAAGCTTTAGGTGAAGGAGCAAAGTTCTCGTTGTGTTGGTATTTTTCCTCATGATAGATCCAGTCCCTTGCGGAAACTTCCTCTTTCTCATCCTGAATAGGAACCGAAGACTCAACAAATTTTCCAAATAATGTCATTGCTGATGATGAAGGTTTCATATTTGGTGATGGTTTCCCATAAGACCTAGGAGAGATTGGCATTTTTGTAAAAGAATCAATTTTATAATCTCCCATCCCAAGATCTATGGTCTTAAACTTCTACTTGCATTGTTCAAGTGAAATACTAGGACTGTCAGCTTCCCTATTCAAAGGTACATGTGATCTAGCAGAAATAGTATTAACTGACAAAGCACTATCTCTAGGTATGCAAATTTCTACACCATTATGGGGAAACTTAACACACTGGTGATACGTTGATGGGACTACTTGCATTTCATGAATCCATGGCCTACCTAGCAAAATGTTGTAGGCTAAAGGTCCAACATGAACAATTTGAAATAAGATATCCTTTTCTACTAGACCAATGCGAATAGGCAAAACAGCCAATCCCTTAGAACTTCTTTCTGCTTCATCATATGCCTTGATTGTGATCTTTTTCCTTATGTCAATGACGTCTTCAAAATATCCTAGAGCCTTCAACAAACTCATGGTACAAATATTGAGCCTCGCACCCCCATTTATCAATACACAACTGACACGGGTTTTATGAATCATGACTTCGATGTGTAAGGCCAAGTTATGTGGGTGACTGATGGATTTGTCATCTTCTTCTGAGAAAGTGAGGTAATGAGAGCTAGCCAAATGGTTGACCATATTCTGGAATTGATCAATATCTAAGTTGTTAGAGACACTGGCTGCTCGCAAAGCATCCTCAAGGACACGCTTGTGCTTAGGGGACAATTCTAAAAGCTCAAAAATAGATATCTGCGTGGATGTACATTGTAATTGGTCAATAAGATTATAATTGGAATCAGGACCAACAGCAGATTTAGGAGGAATGCCCTTGGACATGGGCTGCTTAGACTTGCTAGTGCTAGGACCTCTAATAATGATGGGAGCTTGAGCCTGACCCCTAGTGATAGCATTGAGGGATTGGGGCATTCTTCGTGAGTGAGGACCTCTTAGCACCACAACGGGTCTTTCATCAGACATAGGAGTTGAATCCACATCATATCCATAAGGATCTTTCCCGTTCATCATGTTGATATTATCATCAGCCACTTCAAGCATGTTAATCACATTTTCAGCATTTGTGTAGGCATAGTTGATAGCAGCTTTTCCATGCTTGTTGTTAGAATTCTCCCCTTTTTCATATTTGGGCAAGGGTTCCTTAAAAGCCTTATGATCCGCATTAGTGGTTAAACCATCAACTTGTAATCACCCACTTTCAATGAGGTCTTGAACAAGATGTTTAAGCCTAAAACAATTTTTGATATCATGTCCAATTCCATTGTGGAAGACACAAAAGGCTTTCTCATCCCACCAATGAGGTTTAGGATCGGGTATGTGGTGCTTGGCAGGATCCTGAGGTTGCACCAAATTATGAGCAATTAGTGTTTTGAAAATGTCGGCATAGGAGTCCCCAAGTTTGGGGAATTGTCTCTTTTCCTTCTTGGGTTTCCCTTGATACTTGGATTTATTCTCTTGTTGTCCTGAGGACGCTTGCAGCTTCATGGCTTGTACCACATTGGAGAGATTAAGAACTCCTTCATTCTTAGGTTGTGGTGAGTCAACAACTCTATCATTGACCACCTGTTTATTTTTGTTCCAATAGGAGTTCTTTTTGTCCTTATAACCATGATTGTTGTTGTTTTGGCCATTGTTGTTATTAGTTGATTTAGCCAAAATTCCTTGTTCTTTTAGGACATCCTCTATGTGACATGCCACTTCTACCATGGTATCGAAAGAATTAAATGGTATCTTTCTTACCTCATATCTTAATTCCGGCACTAAGTTACTCACAATGATGTCTATTCTTTCCTCCTCAGGAATTGTCCTGGGATATTTTGAGCACAAACGTCTCCATCTTTGTAGGAAAGTGACAAAAGGTTCTCCTTGATTTTGTTTAAGCTTGCACAAATCAAGCATTGTGACCGACCTTGATAGATTATAAGCAAAATGCTGAACAAATCTTTGGATGAGTTCTTTAAATGACTTTACTGGAGGAGTAAGGTTGGTGAACCACTCCATGGCTTGACCTTTGAGACTCCTCGGAAATAATCTTATCAAGTAGGAGTCTTCATGATGAAAAGAAAAGCTCATTATGTAGAACTGTCGAACATGGTCATGAGGGTCACCAACACCATCATATTTGTCATAGGTTGGAAACTCAACTTTCTTAGGGAACTCAACCAACACCACACTCTTGTCAATCGGGTTGGGACATATGGAGTCCAAATTAAATGTGCTCTTAGGAGCCCTCATCCTTTCTATGTCCTTCTACATTTGCATGATCACCTCATTGGTTGAAGGATTTTGTTTCTTAATCTTTTGGTGGACGTCAAAATCATATGGAACTTTAGCACCTTTGTTGATAAGACTTTCTAGGAATTGATCCTTGTTTTGTTCCACATATGCTTGAAAGGATGGTTCTTGTTGCATAGTCATAAAATCCATATGGTCAAATTTGGCATAACTTCCTCCATGTTGTGAGCCATGATGTGCTCGTTGGGAGGGTTGCTTTGAATGTCTATGAGGTGATCGTCTCCTATGATGATCATATCTTGAAACCCTTCTTCCTCTAGGACTTGGGGATCGTGAGGGTGTCCTTGATCTTCTTCTAGGACTTGGCGAAGGGGTAGATGGGGGTGAGTTGATCCCACTATTGGTTCCCCTCCCGTTGAATCAGCTTTGGAGTTATTGTGCGTAGAGTCTATCTTCTTCTTCTTGGGTGAATCTCTTCTTTATATCCAATAACGCACATTCCTCTTCTTCTAGTTGTCTAAATTTTTCTTTTTTAGCAGCTTGTTCATCCAAATAGGCTTGCTTCTCCCTCTCAATGCTTCTCAATCTTGTATTTGCATATCGAGAGGTGTCTTTAAGTGGGGAGGATGGTCTCGAATGCCTTATTGCATTGGCTGCGTTTATGTGGTGATCACTAGATTCGTTGTTCTGGTCCTCGTGTTGTGACCCTGAATCTGAGTGAGCTTGCTTATGATGTCTCTCAGCTCATTGGTGAGCATCAAAATACCTCGCGTTGTTGGGAGGTGACCCGGGTGGACTAGCATGAGAAGAACCACCATACTCTCTTCTATGTCGTTGGAAGATATCTTCAAGAGTTTGATTCATGGCTTCTCTTTGTTGTCGGGTGAAAGTGTAACTCATGTCCATACTTGATGAAAGTGGTACAAAAGAGGTGCTCACTTCACTAGGATTAGCTTTCAGATTAAAATAAACTTCAGATTCACTCTTAGGTGATTGATCAAAAAGGGGTCATTTTTCCTTATGCTGTCGACGAGTCTTGACGGGTGGTAACTGGCTAAAGGCAACAGGGGGTCGTTTCCCTTGATTGACTTGGTACCTTGTCGTAACTAACATGAAAGAAAGATACTCTCAATGATAAGGTGACCTCTCAAAGTGTCAGCGCCAAACTAGGATAATCAAATTCCTCTATTGTCCAAAGAGAAATGAGAAGATAGAAAAGGGGCTTTACCAACACTGTCAAAGAGGTGCTTCAAATCAAAGGGTGACTACCCTTGCACTTTTGAACTAGGAGGTTGGACTAGGCCAAAATATGATTAAAATTGAGATTTAAATGAAAGAAATTTGGACAATAAGAGCACCAAAATTTTCCAAGAATGTAGCTAACAATCTTAGAGATGAACCTTGGCACCAAGAATGACCTTCTAATTTGACAATTTTTCCAAAGTGATTTTGTAAATCGGATGATGCTATCTCGGAGGACTAAAACTAGAAATTTAGAGTCAAGACAGGTCTCAAACATCAAAGCAAGAAGCCTACTCTAAGACCTAACCTGATTAATAGCAACTGAAACTGACCAAATTGCAAGCACGACAGAAATTACCCAGGTGATATACTCCAGGCTACTGGGGCGATATACCTACAACCACGTGATACTTCACCTTATTCCAGGTGATATACCTTATAATAGTTGGGTGATACACTCCAAGCAAGTCGGGCGATAGTATGCCAAGGGCGAACTATCGCATGATATTTCTTCTCAAAGCAGGTGATACTTTTCGAACCCGCAAAGTATCGCGTGATACTTTGCTCTAAAGGGCGCGATAATGTTGCAAGATTACATAACTCTTGACCAAAACTGTGTAAAATTTGCATTTTTGGGTCTGCTTGGTCAAAATTTTTGGTCTAAGGGTTGATGTTTTCGATTTCAGTCACAACATCAGTAGAATTTTGGCAGGTTTGCAAACAGTGAGGGATCAAATATGTCTCAAAACACTTGAAACAAGGGCAAAAGCAACCTTGCCAAGGCAAACACTTGTGATATCAAAATTGAAAAAGCACCTTATGAATGCTACCGATCATTTATATGTGAGAAGGTTTATACTGGCATCACACAACCGAAGATAATTCAAGCAAGTCTATCCTAAAAAGTCAAGGCTCAATACTTACCAACTTAGCCCACAACTTGATGCCCCCTTGCCTCACACCAAGTGGTTACCCACAAGAGATGTTGGCTTTGTCGTGGAAGTGTCAAATGACACAACCAAAGGGACACATATGGTGAGTATCTTAAGGTGATCCGGGTAAACCACTTGGATCAATCCTTGCACTAAGAAGATAAGTGGCTAAACAAGGTGGCTTCTATCTAATGGTTCTTAATAAGGATTTATGTTCACAACACCCCTCTTGCTCCTCATAAAGGACTAGGACCTCGCGGCCTCAAGAGTACCTTAAGCATTCTTGTTCAATTTTTTCCCCATGGTCGCAATCCCATGAGCTACTCACATCAAATGAAGATAAGTGTTATGTCTACCAAGGTTTTTGGTGTCCTTGATAGCTTTGAGATTATAGTGAGTTGGAATCACTTGACACCAAGGAAAATGATGACAAGGTTGTCCCCACTTGAGTCGTTCCTCTTGATTGCTCAAGAGCAGGCCCGCTAAAAGATTCTTAAACTAAACAAAAATGGATGATTTTTAAGGTTCAAGGTTTTTGGTTCACCACAAGGGTGAAGAGCATACTCCCCTATCTCAAAAACTTCTCCCAAACATACCAAGCAAAGAGATTCAATTACTCCCTTGCTTCCAAAACTTTAAGATGGGTCAAGATTTTTTGATTCACCTAAAGGTGAAGAGCATACTTCTCCTACCACCTCAAAATCTCTTTCACAAAGTTTTAAAAATTCCTAATACAATTAGTGAATGCCACACTTGAAAGGAAAGCAAATAAACAAGCAAGATTTGTATTTTTATTTTTTTTATGCTTTTTGGGTAGCCCTGCAAAAACTGTTAGGAGCCCTCTTTGACATGCGATTTTTGGCAAGCTTCTCAAGCAAAGGCACCTACAACCACAACTAGTTAGGCTCACAATGTTAGCAAAATCCAAAATCTAAATAAAAATAATTGCAAGAAACTGATTTACCTAAGCTAAAAGATGCAGGTTAGACCTATCTAAATACAGTAAAGCAAACCAACAAATTAAATATGATCAGATTCGGATGATAAAGCTTGAACTACAGGTCTCTGTCAGATCAGGCAATATACCCTGAACTTCACCAGTATCGCGCGATATAGTTTTCTATACCCGCGCGATATACCTCGGCTCGGGCGATATACTTCTCTATACGCGGGTGATACTTCACACGAAACCAGGCGATATACCTTAATACTACCAGGCGATTCTTCTCTGTGGTGAAGTGTCGCACTGGTATAGTAAGGTATATCGCGTGATATACCTGACAAGTATCGCGCGATATTCTAAGAAAAAGGCCAGAGACTGCAAAATTTCTGAAAAATGATGAAAACGTAAGAAATTAAAGGACAAAGCTTATCTACTCTGCCCCACGGTGGGCACCAGAAATGTACACGCTAAAATGGTGCACTTCTATGAACCATTACATGCAAGGTTGCTCAAGGATGAGGCCTCACAAAGCGGCTCATAGCTCTCTATGCATGGAGTTGCAAGGGACTATGATGTGTTTGCTCTCAGCTAGAGCTACAAGCTTATGACCTTGCTAGTCAACCACACAATGAGAGATTCGAAAGAGGACAAGGGCAAGCGTGCCAATATCCTCAAGAATCACTATGAAAATGCAATGCAATGCAAACTAGTCTATGGAAATGAAAATGCAATGCAACTAAGCTATGAAATGGAAAGAACAAGTATTACAAATCTTTCCTATTAAGCTATGTGAGGTTATGTTATTGCATAAAAGGAAATCTAAGCTATGAAAGCCATGAAAAATGAAACTACTTATGCAAGAATGTAAACTAAACTATGAAGCAAATGAAGAAATCTAAAGTAAGATGCAACAATGATCTCTAAAAAGCTTCAAAGTCTTCAAGGATTCCTGCAGCATAAGGTTAGCATAAAACGTGATGATGCAAATGAAGGAGAGAGCTTTCCTTTTATAAGAAATGCAAAGGAATGGGCCATTGAGATTAAGAGGCAAAAAGACTTAATCGGCGGTGGAGCTTAAAAGAGGAGCAATCCGTGTGCACAAGTATCCTCCAATAAGAATTGACTTTGTGTCCATGTGAGACAAAAGTGTTTTTTTCCTTTTTGTAAAATAGGAATAATGCTTTATTTGTGCAACTTAGGACAAGAGGAAAGGTGGGGTTTTTTATTTAATCCAAAGGGGAGGAAATATTCCTTTTAATCAAATAAAGACTTAGGATAAATGATTAGCCCATAGGATAAAAAATCTAATATATGATCGAAATTAAGACTTGATCAAGAAATTGATAATGTTGAAAATATTGATTATTGATCAAAATGATTCAGGGTTGATAAATCAAATAAATGGGGCCCAAAGTCTAGGCGACCATTTTAGGGTGCATACAAAATTGACTTAGTATAAGCATTTGTAGCTCAGTTTTGCATTCTAAGCTTCACTTGGATCCTTGGGGCTCTAGGGGAAAATCAAGTTTACCATACATAATTTTGTGCCACTATGGGGTATCCTTGGTCCCTAAATGATCCCAAACCTTCCTAAACAGCATCGAGGACATACTCCTAGTGTTTTGAGAGCACACCCACATCCCTAATCTAAGAAAAAATCAAACGGTGACAGGGTGCTCCCATTTAAGCTCTATCTGAGGTGTCTTTACAGATAGTTTTACTATATGTTAGGTATATGCTGCTTAGGCTAATGTTTGAATGTCTACCCATGTTTCAAACAGGTTAGGTTTGCACTAATCACAGAAGGTATATTTAGTTGTATGTTATTTAGGAAATATATATTCAATTGCATGTTATTTAGGAAAGATATATTCAGTTGCATGTAATTTAACAAAGATATATTCAGTTGCATATTATTTAAGGAAGATATATTCACTTCATTGTTATTTAGGAAAGATATATTCAATTACATATTATTTTAAGGAAGATATATTCAGTTGAATGTTATTTAGGGAAGATATATTCAGTTGCATGTTATTTATGGAAGATATATTCAGTTGCATGTTATTTGGGAAAGATAGATTCAATTGCATGTTATTTAGGAAAGATATTTTCAGTTGCATGGTATTTAAGGAAGATATATTCAGTTGCATATTATTTAAGGAAGATATATTTAGTTGGATGTTATTTAAGAAATATATATTCAGTTTCATGTTATTCAAGGAAGATATATTTAGTTGCATGTTATTTAGGAAAGATTTATTCAGTTTCATGTTATTTAAGGAAGATATATTCATTTGCATATTATTTAAGAAATTATATATATTCAATTGCTTGTTATTTAAGGAAGATATATTCAGTTGCATGTTATTTAGGAAAGATATATTTAGTTGCATGTTATTTAAGGAAGATATATTCAGTTGCATGCTATTTAAGGAAGATATATTCAGTTGCATGTTATTTAAGGAAGCTATATTGAGTTGAATGTCATTTAGGAAAGATATATTCACTTGTGTGTTATTTAAGAAATATATATTTATTTGTATGTAGTGGTATTATATTTTTAGAAAAAAAAATTCATAGACGGGAATTCTTTTAGAGAAACAAAAATAAGAATAATAATGATATATAATTAAATATGATTTGATGAGAATTTAATATTGATGTGTTTATTATTAGAGTTTTTGGTTGTCATATTTTATTGTCAATATAGGTAGCATTAAGTTGGCTTTTAGATATTGTTATCAGAGGCTTGGGGTTTTACCTTTTTACTATGGCATAGATATTTACAATATTTGTAATGTGATAATGGTTTCAATCATTTTACCCAACCTGTATTCATTTTAAGCTTATTAGTTTGTGAACTCTTAAAGAGAGTATGTTTTTATGATGTTATGGTTTGAGGACCAGTGTGAATTTTCTGATGTTTAGTTTGAGAACTAGTGTGTGTTCCTGTTGGCATCTGTTAGAATTTAATCTTTCCTTGGTAAAATATGTATTTAAAGGATAAACTAAGGTATCCTATTATATTTGTCCTCTAGTCCAAGTGGGAGGACATGTCATATTTGTAATTCTTTTATTTAAGGAAAATAGATATTCCTCTTTATGAGGAATCCTACACTTGTCTCACACACTAGTGAAATGTGGCATACATAGAAATGGGAATTACAATGTAACTCCTTTCTCACATCTCTATTAAAAGAGATGGCTCTCCT
The DNA here is from genome assembly GCA_027943335.1 of Chamaecyparis obtusa. Lineage (NCBI taxonomy): Eukaryota > Viridiplantae > Streptophyta > Pinopsida > Cupressales > Cupressaceae > Chamaecyparis > Chamaecyparis obtusa. Next base: position 1,971,382 of record BSBK01003705.1, on the reverse strand, counting down.
TCTCTTTTCATATGAGATAATTCTTCTTCTTGAACACTATTGTATGAGCTAAGCTCTCACTCTCTCTCTCTCTCTCATTCTTAGGCATTTTTGCCACATTCATTATATCACGGGGTTTTTTTTATGCTTTTCCCCCTTCAAAATATTGTCTCCTTTGTTGCTTTTCTCTTTGGTGAATGCTCTTAGTTTTGTGTTAATTCATGGTAAATCTTCTTACTCCTTGCTCATTGCATTAAATAATTTCCTGTCTCTCTTTATTTTGTTATTATTTTAACATGGTATCAAAGCAAGTTGGTTTAATCATGTTTTAAGTGTATAGGTAAAGAAGCTACCATATCTTGGTGCACTCCAAATTCGGAGACATTGTTTAGAGAGATTTGAATCTCATTTTAGTTCTTACATTTAGTTCTTTACAATATCATGGTGAACTAATTTTAGTTCTTTGTAATTAATTTATTTATCGGTTCATTTATATTAATCTTATATATTTCGGTTCATGCATTACTAATTTAGTTGGTGAAAATATCCAAGTTTCATAGAATATTAGAATAGTTTATATATTTCAGTTCACTTATTTTGTTTCTAAATTTTGGTCCATGTTTACTAATTTAGTTTTTGCCTTCTCTTTCATACATTTTTTCTAAGCATTTAATGCATTTTTTTGCCTTAATCCTTGTATGCATTTTTTCTCTTTAATTCCATTATGTTATCCCATTGTCATTTCCTCAAATATAAGTATGCTCCTTTTGACAAATTTATAGAGCTACAAATGCATGATTTCATTTCAAACTGTATTTTCTACCAAGTTTACTTTCATTTTCATTCTCAACGCTCCTTCTATTTTCATTCTCAACGACCTCTGAGATCTTTCTCCTTAAGAGAAATGACCTTCTATTTTCATTCTCAATGATTTCATTTCAATCTGTATTGTCTCTGACTCCTTAAGAGAAACACCCTAGCTGTTGCTTTTCATTCGCATGCCCTAGTTGTTTCATGTCACCTTCCTTTTGCTGCCTTCTTCCATTTCACTAGTTTTATCCTTCGTTGTGCTGAACACCTTATAAAATTTTTGTTGATGCCTATTTATTCGCCTACAAATCTTGCTCACCGTTCAGATTGTGTCTAAAGCATGTGCATTTCACTAGCATTATCCTAACGTTTCTTTGCAAGGGTCTCACATTGCTCGCAGCTTCCTTGTGGTGGCGCCGCCCAGACATATATTATTATTATTTGTTTCATATATTTGAGCTCACAATCTTCTGTGATAGTGATGTTAACAATTAAACTGGATTTTAGATTTTTTTTTTCAATAAGTTGTAGGTCATAGGCGGATATCTTTTAAGTTTTAAGTCAAGCTCAACATTTCCATTGGAGGCTTTGCAGTGGAGGAGGAGGAAGATTTTCTTTACTAATAATTTTAAATTGGAGGCTTTACTAATAGCTATTTTTTTTAATCTGGTTGTGGTTTTAATAATTTTTTAGCTCAAGTGCTAAGGGTTTTAGTTAGATTCAAATCATTTATTTTTATTATTTATTCTAGATTTCTAATCATCTCTTGCTCTTTACAGGTAAATGGGCTTCAATAAATTTTGTTCTTTTTCTCATTATATTAATCCTTCAATAGATTTAGTTTTTTTCCCTTTTTTAATCATTTAAATTCGCTTCCTAGATCTTTAGCATCCATTCAGATTCTTAGTTTTGTAAGTGTTCCTTTCTTTGGTCTAATTAACATTGTTTTGCAGGATTGTGTTGCCTTTCTTTGTTAACAATTTATTTAGTTTATTTCTCTCTTTGTCTCCTCTTTGCATGCTTAAGTGTATAGCTTTCTTTTTACATGCAAGAGATTCTTGTCATTATCTATTAATCAATAATAGCTTAATAGAGATTTGTTAACTCTTAAGTGTTCTTGGTTTCAGTTTTACCTCTGGTAGTTGTTTTTTTCCTTGCATGCCTTCTTGGCGTAAGCTTTCATAGCTTTCTATTGTTGCATGCGAGTGTATATAGTTTCTTTTGCATGCGTTTCATCTGCATGCCTAGTTTTTCAGCTTCTCCCACAGTGCTCTTGCTTTAAAAGTTTATTTTTTGGGTTCTGTTAAGGGTTTTCATTTATTTATCTCAAGTTTAGGTGTTCTTTACATTAAATATTCATATTTAACGATGACCACCCTGATGCTAGAAATAAAGTTAACTAGTATAAATTATCATGCATGGAAAACGCACATGACCTTCATCTTTAGATTCAAACATATTTTAGATATTACAACTAATACCAGTTCAAAACCAACAGCCTCTGCTCCTCAAGCTGACCAACTTACTTGGTAGACTAAAAATGAGGAAGCACTTGGTTTAATCGGGATCTCCTTGAGCCCTGAATTGTATGTCTTAATTTCTACTTATACAGAAGCCCATCAAGCTTGGGACATCCTGAAAAATACCTATGACAGTGCATACGAGACTCAAAAAATCTAGCTTCAAGACCAACTTGAAGACCTCAGGTATACCGATTTCAACTCTATTGATGATTTCTTGCTCAAGTTTGATTCAATTAAAGTTTTACTAACTAGTTTACAAATTCCTCTCTCTGATTTAAGGATAATCCACATAATTATTTGTAAATTTTTTCCTAGATAGGTCCAACATTTTATTACAAATATTTACTCTCAGTTAGCTATTCCTTCTTTAGCATCTCAATTAACTTATGTCATCTTTCAAAATATGTTGCGTCAAGAGGAAGCAAAATTGATTCAATTTGGCATAATTAAAACTCATAAACATGCATATGTCTCTCAAAGTCACAATAATAATAGATCTTCTAACACTAATCAAAATAACCAAAATTATCAAAGATCAAACAATACTAATAATTCAAATAATAACTCAGGCCAACAATTTAATGATCATTACAATTCTAGGTCTTCCAATAACTATCATAATAGTAACCATTCAAATAGGCCACATTGCACCTATTGCAGTAAAGATGGTCACTCAATACATAACTGTTTTAAGAAACAAAATGATGATCAACCTAATTCTCAAAACTACTCAAATGGAAAATCTAATGGAAATCAATCTCATTCTTCTTTTACTGTCTATTTTAATGCTTCTAAACCACTTGAATGGATTATTGATAGTGGTGCATCTCAACATGTTACATCTCATAAGGGAGCCTTTGATTCTTTGCGACCTGATTCTATGAATATTCCTGTTTCTTTAGCTAATAATTATTGTTGTCAAGTTGAAAGAACTGGTAATGTTTCTGTTCCAAATGGTAAATTACATGATGTGCTTTATGTTCCTGATTTGAAAGCTAACCTTATTTATGTTCCGCAATTATGTCAAGATTATAAGGTTGAGTTTCATAAAAATATTTGCCATATCATTGATCCCAATATTGATCAAATAGTTGCTAATGCTAAATTAGATGATGATAATCTCTTTAAATTTTATCAATTTGCCTCTCCTAGATATTCATTACTCACTACTATTGATTTTCACATTTGGCATGAGAGGATAGGACATTTAAATTCTGATTATATCTCAATAATGCAAAAATAAATTATGGTAGATGGGCTACCTAAGTTTACTCCTTCTAAGTTTGATTGCAATGGATGTATGAGTGGTAAAATGCATAGAGAATCTTTTCCCCATAAATCATCTTGGAGAGCTAATAATAAGTTAGTTCTCATTCATAGTGATCTTTTAGGTCCTATGGAAAATACTTCTATTTCAAGCTCTAAATATGCTTTAACTTTTGTTGATGATTATTCTTGTAGAACTTGGATTTATTTCTTACATAGTAAAGATCAAGTCCTTGATATTTTTATTGAATTTCATGTTTCTGTAGAAAGACAAAGTGGTTGTAGAATTTAGATTCTTAGGACTGATAATGGTACTAAATATGTTAATCATGCTTTCCATTCTTATGATCTTTTGGTATCAAACATGAGCTTAATGTTCCTTATACACCAAAACAAAATGGTGTGGCAAAATGGAAGCATAGAACAATAGTAGAAATGGCTAGATGTTTTTTACATGCTAGAAATATGGATTATAAATTTTGGGCTGAAGCCATGGCATGTGCCACCTATATTCTTAATAGAACTCCTACTAAGGCCCTACCCAATAAAACTCCTGAAGAAACTTGGTTAGGAAGAAAACCCAATTTGTCTCATTTATGGATTTTTGGCTCCACTGCTTATGTTCACACACCTAAACAGAAAAGGAAAAAGTTAGATCCTAAATCCTCACCTCATATATTTGTTGGCTATTCTGAGAACACTAAAGGTTATAGAGTTTATGATCCTCTTACTAATAAAGTTCAAATAGCTCGAGATGTTTGCATTGCTGAAAATGGTGTCCATGACTGTTCTCAAATTTCAAATTCTGATTTTAGTCACAACAACATAGTTCTTGTGGAGGACCAACCTCCATCTCTCAACCCTATTCCTCACATTTCTGCTCCTAATGTTTCTATTCCTTTTGTTTCTGCTCCTAACACTAAGGATAATACTAATACTCTTCAAAAGGATAATGATGAACATAAAGATAGTAATGATACTCCTAATGAATTTGTTCCTTCTAGTAGTAGCAGTGATGATGATGATGATGATGGTAATAATCTATTTACTCCTCCTAGTAATATTTTTGTTAGTTCTAGGAGATATCCTAAATGGTTTAAAGATTTACCTAATGAAGGTGATGATAACATTTCTAGAATGGGTGGACTTAAACCTAGAAGGATAAACTACTGCAATTATGCTCCTATGACTTCTCTCTCTAATTCTAATGATCCTCAAACTTTCGCTCAAGCTAAAAATCAACCTCACTGGAAAATTGCTATGCAAGAGGAATATAATAGTTTAATTTCTAATAATACTTGGGATTTAGTTACTTTACCTCATGGAAAAAATCTAGTTTCATTTAAATGGTTATACAAAACTAAGTTGAATGCAAATAATGATATTAGTAAGTTTAAAGCTAGACCAGTTGCAAGAGGTTTTTCTCAAGTTGAAGGAATAGACTATAATGAAACCTTTGCTCCTGTTGCAAAAATGCCTACCATTAAAGTTGTTCTTGCTTTAGCTGCAAAAATGAATTGGCCTATTCACTAAATGGATGTTAAAAGTGCCTTTTTAAATGGTGATTTGCATGAAGAAATCTATATGTCTCAACCTCCCAGTTTTATTAAAGAAGGTCATGAACATCTAGTATGCAAACTAAATAAATCTATCTATGGTTTAAAACAATCTCCTAGAGAGTGGTATTCCAAAATTAATGCTTTCTTTATTTCTCAAGGTTTTGAAAGAAGTAAAAATGATCCTAACTTGTATATCAAGCATAGTGAAGATCACATTATTATTATCATTCTGTATGTTGATGATTTGATTCTTACTTCTAGTTCTAACCATTTAATTTCTAATATTAAGTTCCAACTCAACCAAAAATTTCAAATGACACATTTAGGAGTTTTACATTATTTCATAGGAATGCAAATTTGGCAAACCCCTAAGGGTATTTTTATCTCTCAAAGTAAATATGCTCAAGATCTTCTAGATAGATTTCATATGAATGATGCTAATCCCGTTTCAATTCCATGTGATTTAGGAACTAAGTTAATGATAGATATGCAATCTCCATTCATAGATGCTACTCCTTATAGAGAACTTGTAGGTAGTTTAATTTATCTAACCCTCACTAGACCTGATTTATCTTTTAGTGTTGGTTTAGTTTCAAGATTCATGTCCAAACCTCAATAAACTCACTTCAAAATTGCTAAAAGAATATTACGTTACATTAAAGGTACTATTACCTTAGGATTATTTTATGATGCAAATTCTGATTTTTCTTTATAAGGTTTTACTGATTCAGATTTAGGTGGAGACCCCAATGATGGGAAATCTACTTTTGGGTATTGTTTTTCTCTTGATTCAGGTTCTATATCTTGGAAAAGTAAAAAAGAACAATATGTGTCTCTATGTTCTACTGAAGCTTCATATAAAAGTTGTACTCATGCCTCTAAAGAAGCTCTATGGCTTAGAAGAACACTTGAAGATTTAGGTCTACCTCAACAAGAACCTACACCATTGTATTGTGACAATCAAAGTGCAATAGCCTTGGCAAAGAATCCAGTTTACCATGCAAAGTCAAAGCACATTTCTCTTCACCATCACTTCATTAGAGAGCACATTGCAGAAAAGAAATTTTCCCTCATCCATTGCAAAGGTGAAGATCAAGTTGCAGATATTTTGACAAAACCTCTTTCTAGAGAGAAATTTAAATTTCATTTTAACAATTTGGGTTTGATACCCCTTGATGTAATTACCCTAAGTAAAGATTAAAGGGGGGTGTTAGAATTTAATCTTTCCTTGGTAAAATATGTATTTAAAGGATAAACCAAGGTATCCTATTGTATTTGTCCTCTAGTCCAAGTGGGAGGACATGTCATATTTGTAATTCCTTTATTAAGGAAAATAGATATTCCTCCTTATGAGAAATCCTACACTTGTCTCACACACTAGTGAAATGTGGCATACATAGAAATGGGAGTTACAATGTAACTCCTTTCTCACATCTCTATTAAAAGAGATGGCTCTCCTTCTCTCTTCATATGAGATAATTCTTCTTCTTGAACACTATTGTATGAGCTAAGCTCTCTCTCTCTCTCTCTCATTCTTAGGCATTTTTGCCACATTCATTATATCACTGGGATTTTTTTATGCTTTTCCCCCTTCAAAATATTGTCTCCTTTGTTGCTTTGCTCTTTGGTGAATGCTCCTAGTTTTGTATTAATTCATGGTAAATCTTCTTATTCCTTGCTCATTGCATTAAACAATTTTCTGTCTCTCTTTATTTTGTTATTATTTTAACAGCATCTATGGAACTGATATTTTATCATGCTACTTCTATGAGATTTATGAGCTTAGGGTAAGTTATCTAGGTGTTAAAGAAGAAGTGGCTTGCTTTAGAGGCATCGAAACCCTGAAGTGGCTACCTGGATATCCTTTGCAAGTTACTTAATAAAGTGATAACTTAAATACATTAAGATTTTTAAAATAAATTAATAAGATATATGTTTTCCTCATCCATTTCTTGAGTGCTAGTACAGGCTAGGATGGAGTGTGAGATGATGTTTTTCGCATGCATGGACTTGGATATAGAATAGTTGGTACCTTGTCTATATGAGAGGTTACTAATACCACATAGAGTTACTAGGGGGTTGGAGTCCAAAGAGACTTCTAGGATAACTCTAAAGTTGACTCATGTGATGACACTTCCCTTTATGCATCTTAAGTTTCCTACATGTGCTGGTTGTCTCTAGGGTTAGTATGTTTACCTTTATATCTTTATTTATACCTCTTAAGATAAAGAGCCTTAAGGATCATTTTTAAGGTGTTGTATTGTGATTGGATTTTTTTGTTTGTTATTCAAGTGGGATTTATTGTTATCTCCTCAGTATGGTGGGAGTGGACTTTTTGGTTCCACGTGGTCGAGTAGTAGTGATTCTATTACCATTGAGATTTCGACATTGATGATGGTGTTAGATGATCCTTGTTGTTGTTACCTTCTTATTCTTATTGGAGACTTTCTCTTATCTTTCATATATTGTACGTACTTTATTCTTGGTTTTTATTACATACCTTGTGACTTGTGCATTGGATGTGGGGTTATTGTGTATACCTTATGGTGTATGTTATATTTATGTTTGCATTTATTTTTATCATGTATTTATTATTATTTGCATATGTGATATTTAGTACTTGTCATTATTCTTAGTAATAAATATTCACTTAAGTAATTCTACATCATGGAACTCTTGGGATAATTTGTAATCTGTAAACGAGTTACATTTATGAGTGTGTGTTGCCTTATGTTATACTACTTCCTCTATTTTATTCATTATTGTTTGTAAACACTTAAGAAAAAAAATATTATGTGTGACTATTGTGAACCTATCATGTTGGAAGCATGTGTAGATAGTCAAACATTAGTTCTAATTTAGCATGCAAGACATATAGTAAAACTTTCATGAATACCACCTCCGATTGAGCCAAAATAGGAGCACATAAGCCCCGTTTGATATTCTCATTTGAGGGGGATGTGGATTTTATATCCAAGCATAATGAAGGTATCCCCAAAGAAGATATGAGATCAATGAAGATCAAATACAAGCCATGGAAATCCAAGAATGGGACAAAAAACTAGTATAGGGAACTAGTTTTGCCCCTAGGATCCCAAAGGATGCAAATGATGGAAATGCAGATTGGGCAATGAATGATATGCACAAAAGCAATGAAATTTTATTAACCTTATCATGGATATGATTATAATTAAAATGAAATAACAAAACAAAAGGAAAACTAAGGTTTATTACCCATTGATCTAAGCTACGTGAGTTAAGAAAATTAACCTAACATGCTAGATGTGCTTAAGAATGGAAACTATTATAACATAATAACAGTACATAAAAATACTTCTACTACTTTGATCTTGGATGGAGACCTATTTATAGATTTTGAGGAAAGCCTTGGATTAGGAGGGATGGTTAGCGTTTGAGGCAAGGTTAAAGGTAGCGTTATGATGGAATAGGATGGACATTAATGGTTGAATGGACCAAGGTTACTCACATATGTGTGATAAATACTTGGGAAGTGTGAAGGGAACAAGAGTGGAAGAAAGGGGATGGGTTTCCATTAAGAAGGTTGTTAGAGCCATTAATGAAGGTGTAAGGCTCATTAATGAAGATAGTTGACTTTGGGGAAGGGGAAGCCATTAAGGCTAATGGGGTTAGGAATCACCCCTTAAGTGGAGTTAGGGAGTGATTAGGGTAAGGGCATAGGATTTGGAAGATTCTAGAAGGATTCTTAGTTTTAAGGGAATTAAATAAATATTTAATTTATTTAAAGAGGGTTTGGTGGAGAAAATTTATTAAAATGGTTTAATAAATTGGGAGGGATGAATATTTAAATTAGATTTAAATATTTTTGGTGAAGATTCTTTAATTAAATAAATTTAATTAAAAGGGGAGGGGATAATGACCATAATCATTAATTAATTAATTATATAAAAAGTTAATTAATTAATTATATAAAAAATTAATTAATTAATTATATAAAAAATTAATTAGATAATTATGATGTCATCAAGACTTCTATTAATTAAAAAAATGTAATTAATAAGTTAGATTTTTAGGTGTCTACATTTTGCCCATCTTTGATGCGACGCCGCAAGTGACATTGCATCAAAGAAAAAGAATAAATAATTCATCACATGATATCCCACAGGTCAACTAAACATCCCCAAACACACAAATCAATCACAAAAATTGATCTAATAGATTTGTATAAGGATCTACTCCACCATGCTACTATTCTTCACTATTACCTCAAAATCTACTACACATATCTTCATATCTCACACATCAATTAACTTCAAAACTCACAAAACTGGAATATGAATAGAATATGCATTTATGAGTCTACCTCTAGGTTCACACCATAATATATTGATCTAGGAATCTATACCATACCAAATACTGGATACTTCTAAATACTCTATTCTTCACCAGGCTTAACCAAATCATGAAATTTGACTTATGGTTTGATCACATAGTGTTATGTGAGTGGGTGAAAGGATATTAGTTGCCATCAATGACAACATTTAAGCACCTGAGTAGTCTCTTTCAAAAGAATGATAGATGCAAATGGTATCATACATGAGTAGGGGAAGGGATAGATAATTTATGATTTTAATACTCCCCCTGAGCCAAAGTAGTAGGGTTAGTTACTGAAAGAGCTAGTACCGAGATCTGGTACCACATAATTCTCTTCACTAGCTTCCTTCTTCCATACCATGGCTATCTTCTAAGATTCACTTGAAATTATGATATTCTTATCATTCCTATACTTTACTAGAAAATCAACTGATCTGTAAGTGTTAGCATAATTACCAATTTGACCACATTTGAAAAAATTGTCCTTCCTTTGTCCTAATCTCACTAATTGAACCCTAGATCTACATTGATTAGGCTTGTGACCGTAATTGTGACAAACATAACGATTACCATGAAAAATATTGTTCATCCCATTCAACCTAACTAGATTAGATACTTTACTTTTTCATTGATTTCCCTTATGAGAAAACTTGTGACAAATAAAACATTAAATATTATGTTCCTTCTCGATCTTGCATTCAACAACCCTATGACCAAAATTATTGTATATAAAATAATAGCCATTAAATGATAAGTACCTTTGAGTATTTGGGTGCCTAATCAAAAGCCTTCTTGTAGGCCTTGATTCTTGACCTTGTTTGTTACCTCAGACTTTTCCTTTGCTTCAACTTCCTTGTCTTTGCCTTTGTTTTTTAGATCTGAACATTCACTGGTGAAAAATAGAACTTACTTTTCCTTATGACTTTTTTGCAGGGCTAAAAGTTGACCCAAAATAGCATTACTTTTACAAACTTTTTCTTCATATCTTAGCTTCCTTAATTCTTGATCTAGTTTTTCATTTTTATTTATCTTTTGCTTGAAAATGCTCTTGATATTTTCTTCAGTTTTGTTCCATTGCTCCATTTTTTGTTTGATGGTATCCTTTAGATCTCCTTTAGTCTTCTTTTGATCTTACATCTTTTGCTTGATATTTTATTTGAGAAATTATTTAGTGTTTTTGTAGTTATCTAGTTGTTTCTCCAAAATCCCCACCTTTTCTTTTGATTCTTTTAATTCTTGGCTTACTTCCTTGTTTCTTTCTTTGAATTTTAGGACATGTCCTGTTAGCTTTGAGATACATGGGGTTTCTTCCTTAATCCTTCTTTCAGTTCCTAATTCTCTGATTCAATGTTCTTAATGTCATCCATCATGATTTGCCAATCTTCATTAGAGTAATATTCTCCTTTCATCTATTTAAACATGCAAGATCTCCCTCAAGGAATTAAGCTCTATTTGCAAGGGATCAAGTTTTGATACCAATTGTTGAATAGGCTAAACAACTGAGAGGGGGTCAAATAAGTTATTTTAAAACACTTTTCACAAACTTTATTGAACTAGTACAAACATAAATCATTTGGATAATTAAGATTGATAAAAACTTGAAAGAGAAAGAATAATAAACACCATAACACCAAATATAACATAGAAACCCAAGATGGAAAAAACCACGGAGAAACTAAGTCTCATGAAAGTAAACACCAATTAAGGTGACACTAGCTAAGGTGATTTTTTACAAGGGGCTCATTGTCAATTTTCTCACTACAAGTAGGCTCATTGCTAGTTGGGTTAACTACCCTAATACAAAAGATTTATAACAAAAAAATTCTTATAGATAAAATGTGAGCTGACAAAGTTGCATCTTGAATATGCATGAAATAATTTCAAATAGTAGCAAAACAACCATTGTTAGCAACAAATCCAATTACACATCTTTTGCTAGTACATTCCAACCTTTTGCAAAACTAAGTGTAGTGCTTCTCATTGATTTGACAATAACCCTTCACACATCTTATTTCCACATACACACCTTATTGCTAGGTATCCACTTGCATCACACCACATTCAACATACTCTCTCACTTATACCATCAAATACATAATGATTTCTCTCTATATATATACATACGATACATATGTTGGTGATGCAGGAGCATCTTAGGTCCTTGGCAATCCTGTGTCACCAAAAACATTTTGGAGTTTGTCTGTGTTGCTTGGTTCCTTCTTTGACCGAGTTGGTCAGTACTTGGTCAATTTCCTTTGGTTACTAAGGATGGTCAGTTATCTCTTGGGCAGTCAGTTGTTTCTCTAACGCTCGGCGATGCTTGTCTATTGCACGATCATCCTTGCTTACCGAGTAGTTTGTTTTGAGCTTATGTTGAGGCCAACTTGTGCATTGATTATGGATCACAAATTTAATGCTGGAACCAATCATTGGGAAGCATGTGGTCCCAAATTTGACCATTTCTTCCATTGATTGTGGATCTAAAGGACAACTCAGTTTGGTAGTCTCTTGTATAAATGTAGTTGTTGTTGGCAATTTGGCTAATGTGGATGCATAGATGTTGTCATTATGGCAACATATGATCTCTATTGAGAGCGCAGAATCTGGAATGCAAGTATGGCAAGTTGAAGGAAGAAATTGTCTAAGTATGGATACAGTGATCCTGACAGAGCACCCGATGAAGATTTAGCTGGCGATGTCCACTGGAGCAATATTTTTGTTTGTGTAGTTAACTGAAGCTTCTACAGAGTATGAAGATACCCCATCTCAGTGTGCATAAAGTTTGGAGTAGTACGGACAAAGTTATTCGAAGTTTACCGAAGACAGTTTTTGTAGACAAAACAGTTTTGGAGATAGTATTAGCGAAAGAGTTAAGGGATTATTTTTTGCTTGTCAAAATAATGACTTAACATTATGAAGGGATGACATCCTAGATATTTACTCTTGGATAAAGATTTTGGAAGTCGACCATGTAAAGTTATTAGCTCTAATAACTCATATATTAGGCATACTTGAAATGTAATGAAAGATGTGTGATATGTAAAAAGAAAGAAAAGATAACTTACGATAGTTGTATATTGTGATAGCAGCAAAGGCTATTGATGCGAAGTTGTAAGCAATACCTCATTATAGTCAGAAACATTTTGTATTACCTATTTGGGCAGTGAGCTCAGCTGGTGATCAGGTTTTGTAATCTAACTCCTAACAGGGTTAAGGCTTCTAACAAGGCCTAAAGTCCTTTAACCAGGACAAATCTACTATTTATTGTAAATTGACTCCTAACAGGGTCCAATATGCCTAATAGGATACTTTTGATTAGTGATCTTTGTGGGTACCATCCCCACCGGGGTTTTCCCTTGGCCAGGGTTTCCTCGAGAACATATCATGTGTTATGAGTTCTTTCTATTTACTGCTATGTTTGTTAATCAGCTTGATAATCTTTGTATGCACTAAAGTAATATGTTATATCCATAAGTGGGCAAAAGAAAAAGTTTGTGAAATACTGATTCACCCCCCCTCTTAGTATTTCCTATTTCTAACAATTGGTATCAGAGCACAGTTACTCGGAGAAGGAACATTCAAGGAAAGCTTAGCAACTTGAGTAAGATCTCTATGGATATGGATCCACTTTAGAAGAATCTTGAAGAAGCTCTTAAACAGATTGATATGCTTACTGATGAAAGAAACTCCTTAAGAAGAAAATATGAAGATGCAAAGAATGCTATTGAAAAATTAAAAGGTAAGATTGAAGATCTGAAATCTGAAAAGAAATCTGATATGCTTGTTGAAGATTGTGATGAATTAGAAAAATAAAATGAGATCCTTAAGCATGAGTTGAAGATAGTAAATCTGAAGCTTAGTATGAAAGATGGAAATTTGAGATCTGATAATGAAAAATTGAAAATTGAGAATGAAGATCTGAGGTCAAGACTTGAAAAGGAAACATCCGAATCTGAAAAAGTAAAAGTGTAGTATGTGGAACTTGAGAAGTATAATAGAATTGTGAAAGGTGAATTAACTCAATCTAAACAACAACTTGAAAGGCTATATTCAAGTAATGATAAGACTGGAAAACAAATTTCTTTTGAAGAACCATTCTTTGATAGGACTGGATTTGGATTTAGTATGTTTAGAACAATCCATGAAAGTAAGAAGCCAGATCTAAAGACATCTAAAAGTGTGAAGGAAATAAAGCTAGATGAGAACACATTGGAAGATCCACCTAGAGAGAAAGAAGAATCAAAGCAAGAAGAATCAAAATAGGAAGAATCATCTAAAGGTATGCAAAGAGAATTCAAAGGCGGATGTTTTGCTTGTAATACTATTGGGCACATGAAGAGAGATTACACAGGTAAGGAATTTAAACCTCTTAATGGACATTGTTATAATTGTCATAGTTTTGGACACAGAGCTAACGAATGTAGAAGACCTAAAGTAATTTTGAATAATTATGATAGAATGATTGGGAATACTAACAATGTAGATAAGAAATCTATTGAAGAAATGAATCAAAGAAAAGTGGTAGTATGTTTTAGATGCAACAAAGTAGGACATATTGCTAGAAATTGCAGGTCACAGATTAACTAGCAAGGACAGAGATTTGGAAACAATGGAACCATTTGTCAGATATGAAACAAGTTTCGACACTCAGCAAGATTTTGTAGAATGAACAATGGAGGTTATCATCATAACCCTAACCCTAGAAACAATGCAAGAAGGAATGAAAATGCAGGAAACAAAGAGAAAGGTTGATGTAGCAATAAAGATGAAGTAAAATTTGATAAAGGCACAGATCAAGGAGGTATAGTTAGCACTGAAAGTAGTCAGGAAGGTAATGTATCTAATGGTAAGGATGAATCTTTACCTGACCCTTCTATAAGTACTTAAATTATGTAAGTTTCTGTAGTTTAGGACTTAGGATTAGTGTAGATTAGGAATTTGAATGAGTTAAGTTTTGTGCAGTTACATATAGGTTTATTATGTTGTACTAATGCTATGGTTAAGTGCGCAAAAGAAAATATTGCATTTGGTGAGGTCGCAGAAAGTTTTATGGTTGCAGGTTTGCAGAATCAGCTTTTTGAGGTTTTAGCGGCAAAATGAATGAATGTGATGTCAGATCGAGTTAATGTGAAGTGTTATAAGGTCAAAATTGAAGTTATCACGATTACAAAGTGATTGAAAAGAGATTTGAAAGAAGAAAAAGCGAGTTGAGGATGATTTGAAGAAGTTTGGAAGCAGTTTGTAGCGATGATCATACCGAAACCCTAGATTTGCAAAGTTGAGGTATTTTTTGATCTTTAATCAGTTGATGAGATGGATATTTCTATGGTTCATAATGTTAAGGATAAGAATAGACCTAAGATTAAGAGAGAACCAGTAGAACCAGCTGAAATTGATGACAGACTAGCACTATCATCCATACCAAATGAAGTATTACACATTGAGAATGTTAAAGGATATTTAGGTTGCAAGTTTGAAACTTTGGGAGATGCAGATTTTAGTGATGATTATAGGAAATTGTACAATCAAGACATGTCAGTTAAACCAGCTTATGGGCACCTAGAGAACAATGAAATTATCAAATATTCCATGAAGTATGAATTCAATCATGAGGAATGTACCAAGATCATTTTAAGTAGAATCCACAGTGGGAAATTCTGGATGGAGGATAGAGTTATTGATATAACTACCGACCTAATTCATGATGTTACTGGATTATCAAAAGTTGGAGAGATTCCACTGAATGAAAAGAACATGAGAAAGATTGTTTTAGACAACACTGGATCTAGTTATAATGGTAGAGGAATTGCGATAAGTAAGATTAAGCAAGATGATGTTAGGTACCTTTGCAAGATCCTAACAACTAAATTCTGTGGTAGTTCAAGGGAAGATGACATGGCTGCAGGAATGGTTCATGTAGCTTATCTTATGTGTATTGAGAAGAAACAAGTAGACCTATGTGAAATTTTGAAAATTTAGTTATTTGAGAACTTAGAAAAGATTAAGAAGGCTAAGTACACACAGTTTAGGTTTTCATCTCTGATAACCTATATGTTTTTCCATATTTTGAGAAGATTTCCTTACACAGTTGATTGGAGTGACAATGTGAACACAATGGAAAGAATAAACTCAGTCTACATGAAGCACCTTTTTGATAGAGTTAATGACAGTGTGAAGCTTGTATTGAAGACTTTTCAGAATATTGTTAAGAACAAATCAAGGATTCCTCAATCCTTAGTTGAAAAGCATAAAGATGACATTTGTTTTATGGTAGACACTGATTTCACCTACATTGAAGTAGTTGAGCCTAGAATGGAATTCATAGACCCTCTTAGCTATGAAATATCTGAAGCAGAAATAGTAGGATATGTGAATAGATTGTTAAAGTGTGAGTTGGATGGTCATGCAAATAGGTTTGGAACCTATGAAGAGAATTTCAACTCTGCAATAAGTTTGAGAGAAAAGAAGCAATCTAGTAAGAGAGTTGAATCTACTATGAAGAAAATACTAAAAGAATTAGGTATGTCAAGTCATGAGTTTGACATAGCTAAGAAGACTGCAGAAGCCTTGAAGCAAAGTGAAAATCTTGTAATTTCACCTGAGGCATCTAGTGCAGATCCTGTTGATCCTATTGCAGTAAAGGTAAAAGTTGAAGTACTTAAAAAAGATGAAGGAGATAAATCTTTTTCTCCTATTCCTAGCAAAAGAGTAAAAGTGAGTGCAACAGGACCCGACAAGAGACAGAAAGTGATTGTACCACCTGTACCTAGAAATGTAGCAGTAATTAAAGATGATGATGTAGTTTCAATCAAGAAGAAAACTTGGAAACCAAGAATTGAAAGAGTTAATGAAGATATATTGAAGCATGGAGACTTCACTAAGTTGAATAAATTCTATGATCTATATGGATCATTTGATAGATTGAATTTTGAAAATGCAATGATTACACATATGATTGTGACAGATAAGAAACTTAGCACTAGTCATGGTAAGATAAGTTCTATAGAGAAGAACATAAGGAAGTTAAATGATGAAATCAGAATGTTAGCAAAGGAGAAGAATAGAAAGATGCTCAGGATTAACATCTTGAGAGAGCACGTCTTAATCAAGACCTCAATTGTTGAAGACCAAATTCAGTAGTGTCTTTCAGCAAAGACATCTTTTCAGAAGTTTAGCTTCAATTCCCTGCAAGCTTGTCAGACAACAGCATACGGATTGAGTACTCTACTCAATGTTGCTAAATCCATCAAGGAGATATGGGAGAAAGATTTTGAATCATGGAAGTCAGAGTTTGGTGATTGTGTTGCAAGCCTACCAGCTTTGCAATAGCCGATAACAAGGTATAAAGTTTTTTTTGAAATTTTTGTACACCCTATCTTTGTCATTGTTGTCAAAGGGGGAGAGATAGCAGAAAATTGAATATATGTTGAGGAAGGATACTCATAGGGGGAGCTATTCTATGGAGTACAATATTGTATATGTGTTGTATAACTTTTGGCCATAATTTTGTGTAAATACTTTGAAGTTTTGTTTGCACACTAGCCAATTTTCCCATATGTTTCCACCAATGACAAAGGGGGAGATTGTTGGCAATTTGGCTAATGTGGATGCATAGATGTTTTCATTATGGAAACATATGATCTCTATTGAGAGCACAGAATCTAGAATGCAAGTATGGCAAGTTGAAGGAAGAAATTGTCTAAGTATGGATACAGTGATCCTGACAAAGCACCCGATGAAGATTTAGTTGGCGATGTCCACTGGAGCAATATTTTGTTTGCGCAGTTAACTAAAGCTTCTACAGAGTATGAGGATACCCCATCTTAGTGCACATAAAGTTTGGAGTAGTACGGATAAAGTTATTCAAATTTTATCGAAGATAGTTTTTGTAGACAAAACAGTTTTGGAGACAGTATTAGCGAAAGAGTCAAGGGATTATTTTTTGCTTGTCAAAATAATGACTTAACATTATGAAGGGATGACATCCTAGATGTTTACTCTTGGATAAATATTTTGGAAGTTGGCCATGTAAAGTTATTAGCTCTAATAACTCATATATTAGGCATACTTGAAATTTAATGAAAGATGTGTGATATGTAAAAAGAAAGAAAAGATAACTTGCGATAGTTGTATATTGTGATAGCAGCAAAGGCTATTGATGCGAAGTTGTAAGCAGTACCTCATTATAGTTAGAAACATTTTGTATTACCTGTTTGGGCAGTGAGCTCAGCTGGTGATCAGGTTTTGTAATCTAACTCCTAACAGGGTTAAGGCTTCTAACAAGGCCTAAAGTCCTTTAACCAGGATAGATCTACTATATATTGTAAATTGACTCCTAAGAGGGTCCAATATCCCTAACAGGATACTTTTGATTAGTGATCTTTGTGGGTACCATCCCCACCGAGGTTTTCCCTTGGCTAGGGTTTCCTCGAGAACATATCATGTGTTATGAGTTCTTTCTATTTACTGCTATGTTTGTTAATCAGCTTGATAATCTTTGTATGCACTAAATTAATCTGTTATATCCATAAGTGGGCAAAAGAAAAAGTTTGTGAAATACTAATTCACCCCCCCCTCTTAGTATTTCCTATTTCTAACAGTTGTTTAGTTAGAGTTTAGGAGTCAGTTTTAATAGAAGATAGAAGACATTAGATTAGAGATTGTTGGCAGATCCTCACATGTTTGAGGACTTCTGTAAATCATTGTAATATTAGGCCATAATCAAGAAGGCCTTATAGCCTGACATGTATGAATCTATTTCATGAAATTAATGAAAGATCTTGCAATCTCTCTCTCATTGTGTTGTTGTTTGCTTCTGCGAGTTGTTGAGTAGGCTGGATCATTAGGGTGTGCCATTGTTTGGCCCCTCTTGACCCTGCTCCTATGTCAAGTGGTATCAGAGCGAGGTGAGATCTTGATCTAGGTCTACAGATCTAGATTTGTAGGTTCCTTCTTGCGAAAGGGTAGCAGATTGCGATCTGACCTGCAATTGCAAAGGGTTGTCAAGATAGTTCGTGGGAGGCGAGATGCAGATCTAGGATTGGCATATATGGTAAGACAAATTGTTGCCAAATTGGAAGCTGTTGAAACAACCCAGAGAAGAGGTAGACATCTTGAGGATGTTAGTGATGATGAAGTTGAGGTGGAACAAGGTGATGCAGAACCTGCACCGGTGATGGATTAGGGTGAAGAAAGATTCTTGAAGGCTTTGAAAAGTTTGAAGTCTACACCACATTTTAATCCTCCTAAGTATGGTGGAAATTTGGATTCTGATGAATTGATAGATTAGATCACTGAGATGGAAAATTATTTTGAGTATGAAAACATGCCTGAAGACAAGAAAGTGAAGATTGCAAGCACAAAGTTGAAAAGTCATGCATCCTTATGGTGGGAACATCTGTAGCTGGATAGAAAGAGGAAAGGCAAAGACAAAATCAAGGTATGGAATAAGATGGTGAATAAATTGAAAGGAAATTTCTTACCTTGTGATTATCAGATTAACCTAGTTTGACAAATGCAAAGTCTAAGGTAGAAAGATAGCTCGATAAAGGAATATACCGAGGAATTCTATAGATTAGATATCCAATGTGAACATGATGAAGATGATGTGGAAAGAATTTCTAGATACCTAAATGGTTTGAGAGTTTCCATCCAAGAGGAAATCAGTTTGGTCAAGTAAAGAATATTGAAGAGGCTTATCAATTTGCATTGAAAGCTGAGGAGAAATTGAACAAGAGACATGAGAAAAGACAAAGAGGAAGAGGTGGTAGACTCCCTAGAGGAAGGGGTAGGTCTAATGGTGAAAATGGTAGATCTGAACCTAAAAAGATAGATCTGGACAAAGGCAAGACCGAGTGGAAAGGTGAAAGTTCATCTAGAGGCGGAGGTAGTAACTACCGAGGTGGTTATAATAGAGGAAGTTTTTGAGGAACTTGTTACAATTGTGGAGAAGAAGGACATAGATCTTTTAAATACACACATGCAAGTAAGAAGGCTAGTAGCAGTAGAAATGCTTTGGTGCAAGAAGAGTCATTGAATGAACCTAAGAAGGAAAATAACTTGACGGTAAGGAGAGCACTGTGGAATGAAAGCAAAAAGGAAGATCCGGTAAGGAAAAGTTTGTTCAAGACCAGATGTAGAGTTTGTGACAAAGTTTGGAAGGTAATCATTGACAGTGGTAGCTTAGAGAAACTGGCATCTGAGGAAATGGTCACAAAATTACAGTTGAAAAGGTTGGAACATCCAAAGCCTTGTCAAATTTCATGGATCAAGGATAAGCATACACTCTTGGTAAGTGAACAATGTTATGTGAATTTGAAAATTGGAAAGTACTATGATAAGGTATTGTGTGATATCATGCCTATGGATTGTTGTCATATTTTGTTGGGTAGACCTTGGCAATATGATAAACATGCTATAAATGATGGGAGATTGCATAAGTATACTATTGTGGCTGATGGAAAGAAGAAAATCTTGTTACCTTTGATGGAAGAACCTGTTAGTAATGTTTGCACATCTGTGAAAGTTTTCTTGATGGAAGGAAGAAAGTTTGTTAAGGATTTGAAAAAGAGTGATGTATGTTTTGCGGTGATTCCTAATAAACAGAGGATAGTGTTCCTGAGGAGATTGATAAGTTACTCACTGAGTATAGTTGAATCATTTCTAGTAATGTACCTAATGGTTTTTCACTAAAAAGAAGCATTGATCATTGTATGGATCTAATCCCTGGAGCTAGTTTACCGAATAAGGCACCTCATCGGTTAACACCTACCGAGAATCAGGAATTGAACCAATAGATTCAAGAGTTGTTGGAGAAAGGTTTGATAAGAGAAAGTTTGAGTCCTTGTGTTGTACCTATTGTATTGGTACCTAAGAAGAATGGAGAGTGGCGAATGTGTACTAATTCTAGAGCAATCAATAAGATAATAGTGAAGTATAGGTTTCCTATACCAAGAATGGATGATATAATGGATAGTTTGACTAGAGCAAAGTACTTTACCAAAATTGATTTGAAAAGTGGGTATCATCATATCATAATTAGAGAAGGTGATGAATGGAAGACTGCTTTCAAGACAAAAGAAGGTTTGTATGAGTGGTTAGTTATGCCTTTTGGTTTAACTAATGCACCGAGTACTTTTATGAGGCTGATGACTGAAGTTTTGAAGAAATTCTTGGGTAAGTTTGTGATTGTATATCTTGATGATATTATGATATTCAATAAGACTAGAGAAGAACATTTGTTGCATATTAGACAAGTTTTGCAGAGATTGAAGGAAGAAAAGTTGCTGATAAATCTGAAAAAGTGTTCATTCATGAAAGAAGAGATTGTGTATTTGGGATTTATGATCTTAGTTGATGGTTTGAAGATGGATCCTGAAAAGGTTGAAGCTATTTTGAATTGGCCTACACCTGTGAATGCTAGTGAGGTAAGATCATTTCATGGTTTGGCAAGTTTTTACTGAAAGTTCATAAGGAATTTCAGTTCAATTTGTAATGTTATGACTGAGACTATGAGAGGAGACAAAAGAGAATTCAAGTGGACACATGGAGCTAATAAAAGGTTTGAGACTCTAAAGAAGAAGTTTGTTGAATTACCTGTTTTGGCATTGCCTGATTTCAGTAAGGTATTTCAAGTGGAATGTGATGCAAGTGGAAGTGTTATTGGAGTTGTATTGAGTCAAGAAGGTAAACCTATTGCTTTCTTTAGTGAAAAGTTGAATGATGCTAGAAGAAAATATTTTGTATATGATCAAGAATTCTATGTTGTTGTTCAAGCACTGAAGAAATGGAGACATTATTTGATACCAAGTGAATTTTTGTTGTATAATGATCATAAGGCTTTACAGTATTTGGGTAGTTAGAATAAGTTGAATTAGAGACATATGAAATGGTTTGAGTATTTGCAAAGTTATATATTTGTGATAAAACATAAGAGTGGAGTCACTAATCAAGTTGCTGATGCATTAAGTAGAAGAAGATCTTTGATGACCGAGATGAAAATTGAAGTTCTTGGTTTTGATGAGATGAGAGATTCTTATGAGTTTGATCTTGATTTTTCTAAGCCATGGAGAAAGTGCAGAGCACCTATTCAAGATCAATAAGATACTAAATGGGATGAATATTTTATTTAGGAAGGTATGTTGTTTAAAGGTATTAAGTTATGTATACCAAGAGGAGTAATGAGAGCTAATCTGATAAAGGAGAAACATAGTAGTGGTTTGGCTAGACATTTTGGTATTGATAAAACATGGAATTTGCTTAAGGAGAAATACTTTTGGTTGTAGTTGTATAAAGATGTTCAGAAATTTGTGAAAAGTTGTGGTGTTTGTCAAGTTGCAAAAGGAGAAAGTCAGAATACTAGATTGTATACACCGATTGTTGTACTTGAGAAACCTTGGAGTGACATTAGTATGGATTTTGTTCTTGGCTTACTGAAGACAGTAAGAGGTAATGATTCTATATTTGTTGTTGTGGATAGATTTTCTAAGATGGCACATTTTATACCTTGTAGAAAGGCATCATATGCAGTACTTGTAGTAGATCTTTTCTTTAAGGAAATTATCAAATTGCATGGATTACTGAGGAGTATTATCTCTAACCAAGATAGTAATTTTATTGGATACTTTTGGAAGACCCTTTGGAAGAAATTTGGCACTGAGTTGAAATATAGTTCTACATTTCACCCACAAACCAATGGACAAACAAAAGTTGTGAACATAAGTTTGGGAAATCTTTTGAGATTTTTAGTTGGAGACACACTGAGTAATTGGGATTCTGTGTTGGCACAAGCAGAGTTTGCATACAATAATTCAGTGAATAGGAGTACAGGAAAAACACCATTTGAGATTGTAAATGGCATACAACCGAGAGGTATATCTGATTTGAGGAACATTGATGATGAAAGTAAGAGAAGTGCAAAAGGAGTAAAATTTGCTGAGTACATGAAGATGTGAAGTTGAAGCTGGAGGAGAGTAATCAGAAATACAAAGATAGAGCTGATAGATCAAGGAGACATAAAGCTTTTGATGTTGGTGATGAAGTGATGGTTCATTTGAAGAAAGGCCGATTTCCTGTTAGAACATATGGGAAGCTAAAGATGAAGAAGTTTGGACCTTGCAAGATTTTGAGGAAATATGACAGTGGAAATGCATATGAGATTGAGTTACCTGATGATATGGACATATCACCTATTTTCAACATTGTTGATTTGTATGAGTACCATGAACCTAATGAAGACATGGCAGTACCGATGGAATATCCTAAGAAGCAAATAGAGGAAGTTGAACTGATTTTAGAGCAAAGAATTGGAAAGAGTACAAGAGGAAAACATTATATGGAATATCTAGTAAAGTGGAAGAATAGACCGATTGAAGACAATTCATGGATTTCACAGTTTGAGTTGGATGCAGCTCAGATCATACCTACCAAATGATTTAGAGAATCATTTGAAAATAACCCCAGGTGTCTGATGTAGGATCATCTCGGGTCCTTGGCAATCCTGTGTCACCAAAAACATTTTGGAGTTTATCTGTGTTGCTCGCTTCCTTATTTGATTGAGTTGGTCAGTTTCCTTTGGTTATCAAGGATGGTCAGTTATCTCCTAGTTGGTCAGTTGTTTCTCTAACGCTCAATGATGCTTGTCTGTGGCTCAGTCATCCTTGCTTACCAAGTAGTTTCTTTTGAGTTTCTATTGAGGCCAACTTGTGCATTGATTATGGGTCACAGATTTAATGCTGGAACCAATCATTGGGAAGCATGTGGTCCCAGCTCTAACCGTTTCTTCTGTTGATTATGGATCTGAAGGCTGACTTAGTTTAGTAGTCTCTTGTATAAATGTAGTTGTTTGGTTAGAGTTTAGGAGTCAGTTTTAATAGAAGATAGAAGACATTAGATTAGAGATTGTTGGCAGATCCTCATATGTTTGAGGACTTATGTAAATCATTGTAATATCAGGCCATAACCAGGAAGGCCTTACAACTCGACATGTATGAATTTATTTGATGAAAATTAATGAAAGATCCTACATTCTCTCTCACACTGTGTTGTTGTTTGCTTCCGTGAGTTGTTGAGCAGGCTAGATCATTAGGGTGTGCCATTGCTTGGGCCCTCTTGAACCTGCTCCTGCGTCAGTTGGCCTAGCCACCAAACATGTTGACTTAAGATATAAAATATATTACAATATAGTTTAACACACTAGCACTAGACCTAAAATAGGTCATACATATGAAATCTTCATACCACATTACCATAGGACCTAAGGATATATAAAACATAAGATTTAATCATGTTTCATAGCATAATTATTGAAAGATAAATGTATCTAGAACTAATGGAACATCACAACCAAGTCCATGACTTGATCTACAAAAATTCTAAACCAATGAATGGATAGAACTAAATGGAACATGTCCAGGAACTAAATATGACTGTTATACCATAAATATTTGATATATTGCATGAATGTCTAGGTAGCAAGGATACTCGAAAGAACTATGAAACATAATAGTTAAATAAGTCCATCCAAATTTTCATACTTTTGCAACCACTAAATATCATAGATGTACCAGATAGATATATTTCAATAATCAAAAGGAAGACATCTATCATGATAATCCATTTCCCAAAATAAACTATATAAAATGACTTTGATCTACACAATCTTGAAGCACAACCAATAGACAACCTGCTAGTACAAACATTCAATTGGTACAAGTGTTTTGATATCAATAACAATGTGAATGGAGTTAAAATGGATTCAAATCCATTCAAATGTAAAGGGGGAAATATGAGATCTATCCTCAAACCCAAATTCCCAAAGAAGAGATCCAATTTGATCAACCAAGAGGTTAATGTAGAATCAAATCAATTAATGAAGAATATGGAAGAGAGAGAGAGTAAATCCAATATTTTCCTATGAAGAAAATTGTGCTTGGAATATAGAATAATTGAAATGTAAATACTAACCTTGAATTAGGGCAAATCTGGAAAATGTCAAATTCTAATGTCTGTGTGTACTTTCAGAAGATTCTGCAACCTGTTCCAGACTAGAAATGTCGAGACAAAGAAAACTTAGAAATCTTTCTCCAAGATGAGCTCAGGTCGGGTTTGACCCTCATAAAAGGTCAAATACTACATTCTTTATTTGAAGGTTGATTTTGTCTCTGTTCGCAAATCTCAGAAGTTTATCGAAAAGGGTATCCAAATTCGCTCTCAGATCCAAAATTTCACACTTGTACCTGCAAGAAAATGGGGGTTTTTGTTGTATGGGGGGTTGCCTTGGTCAAACCCCTATTTAGGAATTAACCTTGAAATTGAATTGAAATATATTGTGCATAAACAAAGTAATTGAAACAAATCACCTCGCTTATGTTGAAGTCCTTGTAGAGGATTCGAATCCTCAAATCCACAAGTAGGAATGCTTCAATGGATGTAGAATGAATGGTAAGATTTCTCAAATCAATGGCATTTGATCTTCAACACCAATCTTGACTTGATCTTTGCATATGAGAAGGCTTGAATGAATGGAGAAGGATGGATCTTCAAGGGGGCTCCAAAGAGATTGAATCCTTCAATGGCTAACAATGGATCTCCTTGAAGGATAGATGCTTGAACACTTGAATGCTTGAAGACTTGCTTGAATGCTTGAATGCTCTCACAAAACTTGATTGCTTGATGGCAAAAGAATATGTGAATAATGGATATTGGATGTGAAAATGAGATAGGAAGGCCTCCTTTTATAGTGAACTAGGGCACAATCCTCTAGAGGGGCCACCTTGGAGAATTAAATCCCAATTAGGTCCTAACATTTAGAAAATATACCTAAATTAAATGCAATTGAAGGATTTACCATCTCAAAACCCGAAATGGCCGACCCGGAGGTGGAAAAACAAATGTCCTGAAAGCCCGATGCCCAAAAATCAAGGAAATTGAAAACTTGTAGGAAGGGGGCAAAATCAAGGTTGGAGCTGACCTGGTCAAGTTTGAGTTTGATCCTAACCTAGTTAGGTTTGAGCTTGACCCTAACCTAGTCAGGTTCAACCTCGAATCTGACCCCGGTCCCAGTTTCACTCAGAACTAAGTCAGGAGGTCCCAGGGATGCCCATAAACCTAGAAATGATACCAGAACAAGACAGAATGTCAGGGATAGACATAAAATCCTATTATGATTGTGATGAAGACTAGGAAGACCTATTTCTGAATCCTACCTAGAAAATAGAGCCATGGAAGAGGGAAATTAAGGAGAATCCTCAGGATCCTAACCCTAATTTCACCTAGAATGAAGAAATCAAGTGCAAGGAAGAAGTGGAAAGTGGGGAGAAAGCCAAATACATGAAAAGACCCAATCAAGGCACTTAACATGACCCCAAACCACTTACTCGGAGGGCTAAACACTCTTATCATGGAAGTGCTTCCAATTTAAGATGATACATTAAGCCCCCACTTTAGCAAGAGTATGGACTCGATGCAAACTCTTGGTAAAGGAGATCAAAATGAAAAGATAATCTTATCGTAATCCAAGGAAAAAATAGAAACCTTAAGCCCCCAGGGACTCAAGTCTTCGTCGACTCTTAGATCACAATAAGAGGAACATCTCTAGAGAGAGAAAGAAGGTGTGATTACCTCGCCCAATGAGAACTTGTGTCCCATTGTGAACCACACAGGAAAATGGCGCAACTGGAAAGATGGAATTGAACCACCTAGTGAATGTGGTTACTCATTAGTCAACCCATCAAGGATTCATCCTTAGGAATATTCTATTCCATAAGAATAAACTAAAAACAAAAGAGATCCAATCTTAAGGACACCTCTGACCTTAAGGGATCAAAATATATGTTATTTGAAACCGGAGGGATCAAGAGATCCTAAAATATAAATCCATGCTTTAAGGATCAGTTACCAATCCAAAAAAGGGAAAAAGTATCTTGAAAAATAATATGTGTATCGAAAAGTGCATGTGTGCAATAGGTGAGTAGAGTGTATTCCCCCATGTTAAAGTCATTGCTGACACTTTAACAAGAGCAATGACTTTAACAGAAACATAAACAACTCTACTGATCACATTTCCACATCGAGATGCCCCCAGACAAAGACAAATCAAGGGAAATATCATAGAAGCATATAGAGAACACAGAAGGGATCTACCTACCATGGGGTTAGTATGATCATAAGATAATATATATATATGATATTATTGCAAATGAATTGACATCATTCCCCAAAGAAAGTAGAACTACAATCACAAAGGAGGAAAGATCATATAAGATATACGAAGGAGAATCTTTTTAGACCATGACATGGAGACCAAAAAGAATTAGTGCTACCATATCTCAAATCCAAGAAGATTATACAAAGAAACATTTATGAACAATAGCACATTTACAACATAACATTAAACAACACATAGAAGAATAGAGATACATATAGAAGAATTTGAACAAAAGTTTCAATTCCTTCATCACCTTGCACCAACTGAGTAACAAGGATCATATAAAAGAATCTTACAACATTTAGCAAACACATTACGGGAGAAACACAATACAACAGGCAAACACACAACAAAGCTACCGTGAAGGACAAGTTGATCAAGCGTGCCGCCTACTCTCCCCATCTCGTTGTATATCATTTAGAGAAGGAGCGTAACTCACAAGAGGGACTATATCCAACATAGCAGGAATGATAACCAATTCCAAACAAGGATCCTCTTGAGAATCATAATGTTTGACACTAGGTGTAAGAGTTAATTGTGATGAAAGCATATTAGGTAAATCAATGTCAATGTTAATAGTTTCATATTCATCATTAATATCATCAGTATCATCAAGAGTATCTTCTTCATCCAAATTAATCAAAATAGGATCTAAGATATGAATAGAATCATCATAATCATGCATGTGAACATCATTATTAGTAACAATCTCTTCCAACACATTATGCATAGGTTTATCCAAGGAAGGTAAAGATCTTTGAGCTTTAGCATGAGCATGGCGCTTTTTACGACGTCCATTAGCAGATCAATTTCATTTTGATTTATTTGAAATAGGTTAAAAACTAGGAGGAACAATCTTAGTATCCTTCATAGGTTCTTTAGGAAGATCAATAGGATTATTATCCATAGGAGAAACAATCACAGGAACTTTGATAGGTTTGGTAGAAGGAATTTGATTAACAGAACTAGAAGCCATAGTTAAAGGAGGTATAGAAGGTGTAGGTAAAAGACCATGATTAAGATCCATAGGAGGTATGCTTAATTCAAGAATCTTA
Source organism: Chamaecyparis obtusa (assembly GCA_027943335.1). Lineage (NCBI taxonomy): Eukaryota > Viridiplantae > Streptophyta > Pinopsida > Cupressales > Cupressaceae > Chamaecyparis > Chamaecyparis obtusa. Next base: position 1,943,631 of record BSBK01003705.1, on the reverse strand, counting down.
TGATGTTTATAAGCTTGATATGATCGAAAAAGATTATCAGGTCGAGCAGGACATGAATTAGGTAATGAAGGCCAAAAGAAATCAAGAGCAGCACAGTCTCTAGGCCTAGAAGGTTGATACAAACTATGATTAATTGTCTTCACTTCTTCATCATGAATGAACTTAAGACACTTATGGATAGGTTGTTGGTGTTCAAAATGGACACTTATGCTCTCAGGCTACCAATATACCCTCAGAAAGATTTTAGGATTGGTTAGTTCCAAAATGTATAAGGATCTTAGGATAACTGGACCAACTATAGGGACAAGACCGCCCTCTTCACTTCTGGCTCTGCAAAACCAAGGCGGGTGCACCTAACCCAGTGAAAACTATACTTCACACACCAAGGACTAGGTCTAAACAATAGATTAAATAGTAAGAAAGTGCTAAATGCTAACCTCACATTCATTGACTCTCTATTACTATAAGGAACAAAACCACACAACCAAAAAATAAAGCTTGAAAGGTTATTGATCTTAAGTTTGGGATGTAATAACTTCAACCAGTGTATGTTAACAAGATAAATACTCATTTAGGCTAGTGCCTCATCCATTGGGCAAGACTTCTTGGAAACAAAGACACACAGACTTGAGAATATATGAGAATTCATAGCCAAAAATACATTTATCCTAGTCTTTACTGCTTACAAAACATCCTTACATAGACAAGGGCAAACTCATATCTCACCTAGAGCATGATTTAATCCAATCCTAGATCAAAACTCAAGAATGAAAATACATACATATAAAAATATGTAATGAGCTAGAAAACTCAAAGTTTACTGAACTTGACACAAAGGAGAGATAAAGAACTAGATATTTGTATTAAGTATGATGAACCTCCTTTGTGTATACAAATGAATCACAAAGTAATCTGATTGCAAACTATAGCTTAGACCTACAATTTTCCTCTCTCATTAACAAGAATACTGAATCAAAAATATTACAAACCCTTGGGACCAGAACTAGGGACTTTCTCTGAACTTCGAAATTGGAACCCCTACAAAATCAAAATTTTAAAACTATATACCACTAGTTACCTTGGAATCCCAAACAGGTTAGGATGCAACAAGCTACGGGTAACCAGGGTTAGGGCTAGGGTTTCCACCCACCAAATAATTCAAACTGATCATAAATTAATACATTCGGAGGGAAAACCCAGCAACCCTGAGCCAGTAGATCCAAAATTCAATTCTCACATACGATAGCTCTCTAGAAGTGTACTGCAGATCATGAAATTTCCTACAAAATCACCCTGATTAGACCCCTGCAACATACCTTGAGCACATTTCATTCATTTTCCTATGGCACAACATTCCTCTGTAATTACTCATGGAAACCTGGACCACACTGCAACCATCGACATCACCAAACAAATCAAATCGAGCTGCAAAACATTCAATTTCGGTACTTCCTGTCACTGGAAACCCTCAAAGATTTTACTTTGAACTGCAACGGTTATTTTATGGCGTGAGACATCATATTGACAGTCAACATCCAAACTAGGCTCACTTTAAAACATCACCGTCAGATACATTCACTTTACCTGGGCTTCTTCACTTAACACTCAAGGATTCAGCGAACCCGCGACTGAAAGCATTCTCCAAGTCGCTAGACCTTTTGCCCTAACCCATGTTTGATTAAGCGACCACACGAATCACATCATTTTCTAGATCTTGTAATCCTTTCCTAACCTCAGGTTATATCTTGCGAACACGAGAAAATAATGTTCGCCAAGTCGTTGAATAGTCTCTTGACCCGAGCATAGGAATCCTGGTTTACATTTGGCGAATTAGCGACCGAATGACTTTGCCTACTCGCAAGATAAAAAACTTAACTCATCATTCATTCAGTGAACAAAAATAATACTTGACCACAGTTATATCTAGCGAACTAGCAACCAAAGGCCATTCTCACATTCGCTGAATGTTTTAGCTAACAACTTCATTATTTGGAGATTACGTGAATAGTGCACTCGCTAGTTTGCCAAGTCTTTTGGAACTTCACCAAATCATCACGTGAACCAACGAACAAGACACACACGTTAGAACTGCTAAATAAATTTATCAGGGCTGTCAAACTGCTTGGACCCACACATGGGCCCACCTTTATGCCACATGTCACACCACCATTCGCTGCTCATGCTCGATCATCTCTGACACTACCAACAGTCATTATACTCTGACCCATCTTAAACTTGGCGACCATGTGACTAAAGGAAACTCCAAGTCACATAATGAAAATGCTAACTATGGTTAGACCAGGAGATCTCGCGAACAAAGGTTTTCACCAATTCATTGGATAAAAGATGTAACGGCCTGAGGATTAGGAGAACTGGCGACTGAGGAAACACAACATACATTCACGGGTTCACAAAATAACTTAAAGGCATAAAAAAGTATTACCTGACTTAGCGAACACTAAGAGGAAAAAGCGCACATGGAAAAAGGAAACCTAAGTGGCCCGAAAAAGTAACACAGAATTAGAACAAGGCCAAGATAAAATTAGGTTAAACCCTTCCAATGGCTAGAAAATTGAAAATGGACCTAGGGTTTGAGCCAAAAACTAGGAAAACCTTGCAAAGAACAGGGGAAAAAAATTGGGAAACATGAAAATTTTACCAGTGCTAACATAGGTGAAGCAATAGCATGCATGGTAGTCAACCAAGGAAAACTGAGCTTAACTTGAAAATGATCAGAAGTAGGAATCACAACAAAGGTAGTGTTCACAATTTTTCCACAAAGTTCAACCGATAAAGTAATATAACCAAATGATGGATAAAGAAAACCATTGCAAGTTTGAATCCACACATCCGATGTATCATAAAAGTCACGTTGTAAGCTTTTTATAAAAATATTTTCTTCAGTTATAACATTAACTAAGGATGTAGGATCAACAAGAAAACCATGAGTAGGTTTATGAGCAATCCTAGCAACAATGTAAAGGGAACCATCAGGAGCTTTAATAGTCTCGGAGTCATGAAAGGTAATCAAAAGTTCCTGAGGTCTTTTATTCTTAAATTGTTGTCGAGGTTTAGGTTGAGTTTTCATTTGAGGTTTAGGTTTTGGTTGAGGTTGAGATTGAACTTGAGGTTGAGTCTGAGGTTGAGTTTGAAATGAAGGTTGAGGTGGAGATACAAATTGATCAACATGCTCCACTTGATTAAGAACATGATTGAGATCATCCATCTTTGAATCATACACAATTTCCATAGCAGATGGTTGAACAATAGTATTAGTATCATGCGTAGGTAAAGGGTTCGTATAGATTTGAAGGTTCTGATTAGGAGGAGAGATAGATTTATTCCCACTACTATCCAGATTATCAGCAGATAAAGCCTTAGAATCAATTAAGTCTTGAATCTTATGTTTTAAAGAATAACATTTCTCAGTATCATAACCATTCTAACGATGATAATGACAAAAAGCATTTTGATCAAAAGATTTAGATGCAATTGTAGTAGGTAAAAGAGGTCGAATAGGAGGTAAAGTAATCATATTAGCAATCAACAACCTATTCATAATAGCATGTAAGGATTCAGAAAGAGGAGTACACATATGATTTAATTGAAAAGCAATGGATGCAAAAGTGGCATTATGAGATGCAACAACAACTTGATCAGCAACTGCATTCACTTGTTTGTTTATCTTGACATAGTTTTTGAATTTTTGAAACTTGTTTGGATTAGGAGCAGCATCACTCTTATCAACTGGAATAGGAGCCATTGGAGTGGTGCTCTCAAATTGATTCACTTGTAATTGATAATGATGAAGCATTGCACAAAGTTGTTGAAAAGAGGTAAATTCAGTAAGCAGAATCTTATCTCTAATATCCTTTTGCAAATTTGAAATAAACATACGTTGAATATCAATATCAGGAACAGGATAGGAAATCTGAGCATGCAAATGCTTAAATCTACCAATAAATTCAGTCAACTTTTCTTTAGCACTTTGTTTACAATGCATTAAATTAGTCAAAGATACTTGCGGGCCAATATTATTTTGAAATTGTTGAATAAAGGCATTAGCAAGTTGTGGAAAGGAATCAATTGACTAAGGAGGCAAGGAACAATACCATTGTAAGGCCTTGTCATGAAAGGTTCTAGAAAATAGTTTGGCTAAAATCCTATGGTCATGAGCATAATCACTACAAAGGATTTGGAATGTTTTAACATGACGAACAAGATCTCCTTTTCCATTATAATTCTCAAGATGAGGCATCTCACCTTGCTAAGGAACAGGAGTACGAAAGATATCCTAAGACAAGGGACTTCCCATGTCACATGTAGGAATACTAAACTTGTTTTGAGTTAAGGAAGTGAGTTGTTGTTGTAAGAAGGATACAGTTTGAGCCAAACTAATGATAGTTGAATCATTAGAGGAAATAGGAGGATTAGCAACATTAGACACACTAGGTAAAGTGTAAGAGGCTGCAGGAATAGAAGACACAACTAGAGGAACACTAGGAACTACAGTTGGAAGCGGATTGGAATAAGTGAAAGGAACATTATGATATGAAGGTTGTGATGTAGGAAGGGATACAAGAGGAACACTCATAGGAACAGAGGGAACCGTCATAGTCACCAAAGAAGGAGTATAGATAGGAACACTAGGTAAAGGATTAGAAGGAGGTTCAACACTAGTGATAGGAGGAATCGACCCTAAATCTTGAGCTTCTTGAGCTAAAGGTTTAACATTTGAATGCACAAGGCGAGTAATACCACACAAGAGATTAACACCTTGATCACTATCATAAAGAACTTTCTTAAGAGCCTCTATAGCTTGAATAAAATCTTGATTATGGTTTTCTTGAAGAAGCCAATTACCCATTTTATCAAGTTCAATGGAAAGTTTTTGGACTTGCTCAAGAGGAACTCTTAAAGCTTCATCCTCATCATGAGATGAGTGAGAAGAGTTTTGCTCCATTGTAGGATTGGAATCATAAAGAATCAAGTTATCATCTGAGATCCTAAGGAAAGGAGAAGAAGATTCAGGATCAAAGGTACCCATTGTGTGCTATAAATGTGTCACACTTCTATAGATCATTACATGCAAGGAAACTCAAGAATGAGCCCTCACAAATCAATCCATAGCTCCCTAGGCATGGAGTGCAAGGGCTTTTAAGAATGCTCTCAGCTAGAGCTATTTAGCCTATAACCTTGCTAGTAAACCATGCAATGGGAGATTCAATGAAGACAAGGGCAAGAATGCCAATATCCTCAAGAATCAAGAATGAAAATGCAATGCAACTATACTAGAAATGGAAATGCAAGCTAAGCTATGAAAGGAAATATGCAAGTGTTACAACCCAAGCTAATTAATCTATGTGAGCTAATCTAGAGCATAGAAATGAAGCTAATCTAAGAAAGCATTAATATGAAGCTAAGCTAAGAATGCAAGAATGAGATGTAGATGATAAGAATGCTCCAAATCTTCAAAAGCTCCAAAGTGACTTAGAAATCCTGCAACATAAAGTCAGCATAAAAAGTTGGGGATCTAGAATGAAGAAGAGAGTTCTCCTTTTAAAGGAAATGAGGAGAAATGGACCATGGAGATTAAGAGGCAAAAGATTTAATCAATGGTGGAGCTTAAAAGAGGAGCAATCCATGTGCACAAATATCCTCCAATGAGAAAATAGGAGTTGACTTTTGTGTCCATATGAGACAAAAAGTGCTTTTTCCTTTTTTATAAAATAAGAATAATGCTTTATTTGTGCAACTTAGGATAAGAGGAAAAGTGGGGGCTTTTTATTTATTAAAAGGGGAGGGAATATTCCTTTTAATCAAATAAAGACTTAGGATAAAATGGTTAGCCCATAGAAAATAATCGAATAAATGATAAAACTAGGATTTGATCAAGAATACGCAATTAGTGATTTAGCAAAAGGGGCTAATAGTCTAGGTGACCATTTTTGGGTGTAAACACCCATGAGTCTACGACTTTGTCTAACTGAAATATTATAAGTAGGACTAGTGGTAGTAAAGCTCATAAACCAATGTAATGCAAATGAACTAAACTAAGAACACATAAAGCATGAATATGAAATCTAATTAGCATGCAAGATCTAACACAAAGGAAAAATCTAATACTAACAAGATAAAAGGAAAGCACAATAAGGCATCTAATTCCACAAAAGAAAAGAGAGTAAGTATGTCAAGTTCACCAAAATGAATGGAGTTAAAATGGATTCAACTCCATTCAAATGTAAAGGGGGAACTATGAGATCTATCCTCAAACCCAAATTCCCAAAGAAGAGATCCAATTTGATCAACCAAGAGGTTAATGTAGAATCGAATCAATTAATGAAGAATATGGAAGAGAGAGAGAGAGTAAATCCAATATTTCCCTATGAAGAAAATTGTGCTTGGAATATAGAATAATTGAAATGTAAATACTAACCTTGAATTAGAGCAGATCTGGAAAATGTCAAATTCTAATGTCTATGTGTACTTTCAAAAGATTCTACAACCTATTCCAGACTGGAAATGTTGAGACAAAGAAAACCCAGAAATATTTCTCCAAGATGAGCTCAAGTTGGGTTTGACCCTCATAAAAAGGTCAAATACTACATTCTTTATTCGAAGGTCGATTCTATCTCTATTCACAGATCTCAAAAGTTTACTGAAAAGGGTATCCAAATTCGATCTCAGATCCAAAATTTTGCACCTGTACCTACAAAAAAATAGGGGTTTTTTGTTGTATGGGGTGTTTGCCTTGGTCAAACCCCTATTTAGGAATTAACCTTGAAATTGAATTGAAATATATTGTCCATAAACAAAGTAATTGAAACAAATCACCTCACTTATGTTGAAGTCCTTGTAGAGGATTTGAATCCTCAAATCCATAAGTAGGAATGCTTCAATGGATGTAGAATGAATGGTAAGATGTCTCCAATCAATGAAATTTGATCTTCAACACCAATCTTGACTTGATCTTTGCATATGAGAAGGCTTGAATGAATGGAGAAGGATGGATCTTCAAGGGGGCTCCAAAGAGATTGAATCCTTCAATGGCTAACAATGGATCTCCTTGAAGGATAGATGCTTGACCACTTTAATGCTTGAATACTTTCTTGATTGCTTGAATGCTCTCACAAAACTTGATTGCTTAATGGCAAAAGAAGATGTGAATAATGGATGTTGGATGTGAAAATGAGAGAGGAAGACCTCCTTTTATAGTGAACTAGGGCACAATCCTCTAGAGGGGCCACCTTGGAGAATAAAATTCCAATTAGGTCCTAACCTTTAGAAAATATACCTAGATTAAATGCAATTGAAGGATTTACCATCCCGAAACCCGAAATGGCTGACCCAGAGGTGGGAAAACAAATATCCTGAAAGCCCGATGCTTGAAAATCAAGGAAATTGAAAACTTGCAGGAAGGGGGCAAAATTGAGGTTGGACTTGACCTAGTCAGGTTCGAGCTCAACCCTGACCTAATTAGGTTTGACCTCAAATCTAACCCTGGTCCCAATTTCACTTAGAACCAAGTCAGGAGGTCCCGTGGATGCCCAAAAACCTAAAAATGATACCAGAATAGGATAGAATGTCAGGGATAGACATAAAATCCTATGATGACTATGATGAAGACTAGGAGGGCCTATTTCTAAATCCTACCTAGAAAATAGAGCCATGGAAGAGGGAAATTAAGGAGAATCCTTAGGATCCTAACCCTAATTTCACCTAGAATGAAGAAATCAAGTGCAAGGAAGAAGTGGAAAGCGGGGAGAAAGCCAAATACATGAAAAGACTTGATCAAGGTGCTTATCATGACCCCAAACCACTTACTCGGAGGGCTAAATGCTCTTATCATGGAAGTTCTTCCATTTTAAGATGATACACAATGATGCCAACATCTTTTCATACTCTCAACAACAACAACAATATAACAAGCTATGCCATATTAGCAACAAACAACAAGTGCCTATCTTTTTGCATCACACCTTCAAGAAGAGAGAATAGAATTGACACAAAATACAAACTTATATTTGCACAAATATTGAACTTGGTCCATTTATGTATTGTGCAAATGCAAAATGAGAGCACGTGTATGTCTAATAGTTGATCACACCAAACTCCAATTGTGCTTGCCAAACTTTTTGTGGCCTTCTCTTATGTGCAAAAATGTGCAATGCTTCATGTGAAACCTAAATAAACTTTATTTTACAACCACAGTCACATTAATTATCCATAATTATTAATAAGTAGTTCCCAAGTTGTTACTTAAAACATTAAAATCTTTTAAATAATTACATTTGAAAATTAGGAAAAATTGGCAATTTTTGAATTTATCTTGCCATACAATTGGGGTAATTTCATTATGGATAAATCAGGCACCTTGGAGTTGTAAACTTTTTCTAGCAGGCATAATCAACTATTTAAAACATGAATTTTACACCATAATTTGAGTAGCTTGCCAAATTTAGGTGCTTACTTTGAAAATGGATCTTACCAACAAGATCACTCAACAATTTCTTTAAAAAAATAATATACCATATGAGCTCAAATTGCTGCAAAATTGAAACCAAAGGCACATGAGGCTACAATATTAGGTGGGTCACCCTCTGATTCAAGAAATTTGCAAGTTTTTTTGGAGTACATTTCAGGCCAGGTTGCAGTAAAAAATAATTAAAAAGCATATCAACAATTATCCTAGAGCTATAAAAATGAACAGGCAAGCATACTCCCATATTTCATGAAAAATAGCTCACCAAGGAAAAATGTATGAAGATTCCAAGGTTGCAAAATATTAATCACCAAAGTAGGGAATAATTGTCAACTTTTTCAAGGCCAAGTCAAGCTAAGTTGCAATCAAAATTTCATTAGAAAACTTGTTAAATTTGATCCCAAGACCACAAAATTGAATAAACACATTGAAATTTGTTATGAAAGTATGATTACTAGATGGATTTGCACAATTCCTTCTAAGGTACAATATTTTAATAGCCAAATATGGGCTCCAAAATAGATTCACCACAATGTAGACATCAAATCTCCCTTGATCTAGGCATTGAAAATTTATCAAATATGTTCCTGTGATTGTGAAATTGGGCAAGTGCACTCATATGTCATGAAAGTATGACTACCAAGGGGCTTCTTATGAAAGTAAACAAGCCACATGATTTTAATCTCTAAAGTAGGCCACTTGAATAGATTTGGCAGTGGTGTTCTAGGCTACTATAACCTAATTGTACATACAAAGGCGGTTCAAATTCTACAAATTTGGACATGCCAACATATTATATGGCATACATCATACCTACATATCAACCCACACTAATGTCCATGTTAATATATTGGCTAGAAAGAACTTCACCTATTATTTTTGGGTAAGAAGTAATGAAGCTTTATAACATGCAATCTACACTATGCAGAGAGTAATCAAACACTCACATTGTTAAATTTAATCTAATGGGTGATACTTTGACCTAAACTCAAGGTGATAAAATTAATGTGGGAGAAAATAAATTTTTATAATTCCTAAAATATGTGTTGTCATTTCTTTCTACTATTGTAGAATATGCACAACTTGCCTAAATTTTTTTTGTCTACTTTCTCCTTAATTGTGCCAAAATAAGAGCTCTATATTAGGGTATGGAATTTGTGGAATCTATCACACTATAATAGAAGGGGATTTTGTTATTACACACACACACACAACATGCATGTGTCTCTATTTCCATCTTCCCTCTTTGTATATACCATCCCCTCCCATCCAGCCTTTTGTCCCTATTCCTCCTCCTCCTGCCCCTCTTTATCTCTCTCTATTGCAAACATAACATGAAACTATTAGTAATGGATTCTAATTCTCTTCATTATCAACATGTTTTGTTTCAATCATGTTTTCATCCTTATTAGTACTTGCCAATAGGCTAAGCAAGTACTATTGCATCATTTTTTGAATTCCTTCCCTTAAACTAGTGATTAAAACCATATCTGTGAACCAATTAAAATTTACCATTTTTGTTATTTATTGTACACTTCATATTTAATATAATGAAAATGAAATATTTTTAAGTTCATAATATTTAAAAATTATTTATTGATGATTTGATTGGCTAAATTATTTGAAGTCTTATTGCAGAAGAATTCTGCAATTGTATTGCTCCTTCCATATTGCATGGTTTTCGACAGAAGTGGCTTGCCACCCCATAACCACTTTCCATAATTGGTAGGTGGATTAAAATTATATATTTGTGTGCTTCCAAGTTTGATGCATACATTTAAGATCATTACCATGTCAAAATTTGAATGTGTTTTAAAGCTCCTTTGAAAATTGGAAACAATTTTTGTTTTTATATTTTAGTTTATAAATCACTTTTTCTAATTTTTTTTTTATAATGTAAATAAAAATATTGTAAATATATGATACAATATAATATCTATATTTATTCTCATTTATATTTAAAAAAATTATTTTAAATTTTATTATATGTTTATTATTTTATCAATAATCTTAAATAAGATACAATTTTTATATTTGTTGGACAAATACATATATCTTATAAATTAAAATGTTAACCAACTCAATTTTTTTTATTACAATAATTAGTTAAACTATATTTATAATTATATAATTTTATATTAAATAAAATATTATAATTTATTAAGAGTAGGATTAAAATTTTATATTAGTTATATTTAAATATCAATTTTTTAATTATAATTATATAAAATAAAGATATAATTATATATTAATTTTTTTATTTATTAATAAGATATAATATTATAATTACAATTAATTACTAAATTAGACAAATACTAGCATTACGTCACACTTGTTAAGAGATGCATACTTAATTTGAAACCAACATTTTTTTATTATAACCTTTCTCCCAAAATATTATTTAAAAGAAAAACTACCAAATTGACATATGCATTGCAACCACCATGCAATTGCTAATTATAATACTTCTATAATATGAAATAATATGAAGACACCCTAAAAATGGGAACAAACATGGGGATGCAAAATTAGGCCCATTTGGTTACTTGAATTAATTTGGAATTGAAAAACTAGAATTGGTTTCCCTTCTCAAAATTAAATTCCCAATTCCAATTCCATGCCTCAATTCTAATTCCAGGTTCCGAGGAGAATTGGTTGAATGCTCATTTTTAATCAAAAATAAAATTGGCCTATACAAATTCACTAATTCCTCTTTTCCAATTCCAGATCAATTCCAGCAACCAATAACCATTACAATGCCATAACCACCTACTAAGTAGACGCCCTCCCAGCCCTCCGCGTCACCCCTCAACTTAATCACAGTTTTTAATTCAACTGACACCTCTATAGGCTCGAATTTCCACAACTGAGGGTAAAACATTTGCAGAAAGCAGAACAAAATGAAGGCAGTGGTGATAACAACTTCAGGCGGTCCAGATGTCCTGCAAATTCAAGAAGTCGACGATCCTCAGCTCAATGATGATGAAGTGCTGATAAAAATCTCTGCAACAGCACTGAATAGGGCAGATACCTCTCAAAGGCAGGGCAGGTATCCTCCGCCTAAAGGGGCTCCTCCTTATCCCGGCCTGGAGTGTTCAGGGGTGATTGAAGCGGTGGGCAAGACTGTTGACAAATGGAAAGTGGGCGATGAGGTAGATTTCAGGCGTTTTACAAATCAGTAGTTTAATTAGACTAAATATGAATATCATCTGTTCAAATTTTCGTGTGGATAAATGTAGACTCGAACTTTGTCCCTCAAATCCACATGGAACTTACGCATGGCCTGTTTATTGACTCATTCTAAGACCCTATGTGCGAGTTTAACCCAACTCACACAACATGGATATGATAACCCAATTTTACACACAATACATGTCCTGGACAAGGAGCTATGCGACCAAATATGATTTATTTTAACCAAATTCATCCTTGCGTATTGCTTCGCACCAGTCCGTCTGGCCCTACAGACTATTAAAGCGCTGTCGTTAACTATTCTACAATTTTTATGGTTTATTTTTTTACTTTTATTTTAAATTTTCTTTTTGCTGTTGGGATATGTACTCAGTGCAACGGTACAAAAGCATGCCTATTATCATATTTGTTTGAAATCTGATAATTTCCTTACAATTTTTCCTGGGACCTGAGCATAGGGATTTACTATGAACGCAAGATTGTTCGCCAGTTGAAAGTTTGCATATTTTTCTTTCGTATTTTGTAAAATACCTTAATATGTGATCTGGTAATCTGAACACTGGGCTCTATCATGTACTGCTTGAGTGGGACTGATTAATGAAGGTTTGTGTTATCCATATAAGAGGCATCGTTTTAAATTAGTAGTGGGTTAGGGTTTTGCATATGGTTGAACAGGCTTTAAGGTAAATGGAAAAAAACGGTGAAAGAATTTTAGATTTTTACTGTTAGAAATAATATCATGTATCTGGATAACATTTTATAATGTTTTTTATCCTGATATTTTGAGTCTCCTCAGAGAACCTTCTTCAGCGAAATAACAAGAATCAGTGCTTCTTTTTTTCTGAATAGCAATTGCTCACAAGGAGGTCTCATACATCAAATTGGAATCTTACTTGAAGGTGACTTTAAAAATTGCCTTTACTTTGTATAAGATCACGGTATTTTGCATTGACAATTTGCATATGATTATTTCCTTTTTGTTGATTCGGTATTTTTCTTAGCATTGTATCTTGGGAATCTGAATCTGGTTGTATGCTTTTAAAATTTCCCTTGCACTCCATTGCAGGGCAATTAGATGCCACGAGCGGGGTATTCATTCAGTACAAGATTACGGGTATTGTTGTGAGGTTTTCACACCATTGCCCCATTGCAAATGGGTACCCCCTCTCTTGGCTTTAGCAGTAGTAGTAGTCTTAGGTGGTCTTAGTTGGTAGCAATTTTCAAGTTTCCAAGTCAGAAGAGAGAGGGAGGGAGGTCAAGTCCTTGGGCTGGAAAGTGGAGTCTTCTTCAAGTGGAGAGGCATAGGGTCAGTTGATATTTTGAACGGGGTGAGAATGAGAAAAGGATGTGCAAAGATGATATCAACATTCAGGTCCAGGATTAGGCCAAGTGCAATTAAAGACAAGGCAACTCCTTGCAAATCCATTTCAGTGAGCTTGAGAAGGCTTTGAAGAGGGGTAAGAATGACTACAAAAGAAATGTAAGGCAAAATCCTAAGGGAAAGGGGGAATCCGCCTGCCCTGTAGGATTCAAAATCCTAAGACTACCCTGATTTCTGCCTCCTTCCTTAGCTCCTAGTCCTAGCCCACCTTAGAAGTTTGCCTAGGTGTGCAAGTTTTAAGATGTTAGGAGAACAACTTTGCATAGTATAAGGGTCAAAGCCTTACGGAAAAGATGAAGAATCAGACTGAGAAAAGTGCAAACAAACATGAGAAATCAGACTTCAACATGCCCAATTCAGATTGAAATGAGTAGTCAAACTCACCTTGAAACTTGATTGAAGCATTAATTGCAATTGAAAGGGTTTGAAACGGTTTGGAAAGAAGCAAAGTTGAAAATAGAAAATCCTAGAGGGTTGGCAGAATCCTCTGCCCTCTTAGGATTCCTAACCCTGGGAGACACAAGATTTCCGCCTTCTCAATCAGACTATCAAAGGCTAGAACAATTCATGGCATAAATTGAGGTAAAAATCGAAGGTGAGAGTGATCCATCCACCTAAAGCAGTGGCAGATCAATCAAGGATGAAGTGGTGAAATTTTGAAGATAAAGTTGGTGATGATAAAAGTGTAAGGTGAAAATCCCAGAGGGATGGCGGAATCCTCCACCCTCTTAGGATTTGAAATCCTATAATACCCCAGATTTCTGCCTCCTTTTAGAGCCACCAAGATGGGAGTTTCATGGACAAAAAGTTAAGTGGAGGTTGAACAATAACGTGCACCAAGAAACCATATCTAAATTGAAGGTGAAACAATGGAATTGAAAGATTTTGAGAAAACCAAAATGCAGTCCTAGGGAAGAAGCAGAATCTGCTGCCTTCCTAGGATTTCCAATCCTAAGCAATGCCTAAATCCCGCCATGTAATAAGGTGAAAAACATGAAGACATGGGAAGTTAAGGATAAACCTATAATGTGTAATGTCCCTTGCTAGATTTAGGCCTGTTTTAACCCAAATTTAATATTTGTCCCAAGCTAAATGGATAAGATATAATGATTCAATCTAAGACATTCAAAGTAAAGAGAATTACTCATTCATCTTTTTAGATTAAGTTATTATTATCCATACTGAACTTATTACTACTTTAACTCAACGAAGGAAGGATTAGGCATGTAACCAAGGTGCCTAGAGACCAATTACAATAGGCTCCCTCAAAGTTTACAGGTCCAAGCCCGTCTCCTATCTTGGGACTCACCCTCAAGGCTTCCGGGACGCTGACCCCCACGCTGTCTTGGGACTGATACTATTGATTGGATTTAGACAAGTCCCTCCTTGGAGACATTATAGCCCTTTTCTTCTCAGGCAAAAATAGTAATAAGGCTGAATATGGTTTTATACATATCTGAGTATTCATTTATATTCCTTATCTATAATAGATTGAGTTCTATATGATTATCATTATTATTATATGTATTTACTATGTTTATAATAAACTATATATTGATTCTTATAGAAATAGATATAATATTCTTTAATTCAGTACTAATAACTAAATTACAGCATACTATACAATAGCCTCGCAACGTTATATGTATTCTCTTCAAAGATGGCATATATATTCCTTCCCAATACCAAATATGTATATGTATCCATATCTTATTCTTCCATTGTATATTGATCCTTTCCTGGTGAATAAATATAATTTTCTGATCTCTATCCTCTTATTCCATGATATAATAGAGTATCATGTTCCTTTATGCCCCCTTATGTTCGATTGGATTGTTTCTTATATACCATTTGCTGTTGAAGGGTTGCATCCCTTCAGACATTTTAAGAGTTATGTCTCTTCTCGAGTTCAACTGTTCATAAAAGGCCATTTAATTTATCTTAATCATATGATTGGCATTATTAAGGATTTTCATTGAGCCGATGGTCCAAGTATCGCCCATTTTTGTATTTGGAATCATACATCCTATTATTGTTACCATATGCTATACTCTTTCTATCATATTCCATTCTCTTAATTCTCTAATTTCACCTATGGCTCATACTTCCAACAGATCGAATATTGTATTCCATGTGATACATTAAATTACAGAAGAGTTGGGATATTAATTACAAAGCTATGAATATGTTTTATCCTACTGATCTATTATTGTAGGGGGTATTTGTTGATGTCAGTTTTGTACCACTACATAACATATAGCAATTGAATACTTGATATAGCATACCAAACACTCAACCCTCTCTTGAAAAGTATATACTCACGAAGAATGAGAATACTCCAAGGTTCCTTACACCTGTGGATACTAACTCAGTTATATTAATGTGATTTGCTGGTAATCACTTCGGCGGGCTTACGTTGTTCACTTGAAGATGTCAAATTCTTGATGATGAGATCTAGCTTTGCGATGTATACTCAATGATTTTCCAATTTATATCACTTCCAACTTTGTTCTTTAAACTTCAACTACTAAACTACTTCTCGCTTTACTACTACTCCCGCATAATGGAAAGATTGGCGAATGGACGGGGATCAACCTAATGAAAGCTTGCCTGCGGCGCTACCTCCATAGATGCAATGATCCAAAGGGAATTGGACTAGATTACCACACAAGGCTCCTTAACAAGCTGTTAAGATGCTAGTGGCTTAGTATGTAGATCCCTATCAAACATTTACCAATATCACCATACAACTAGCCATCTACTTTTACTCTAACAACATGAAATGAAATCCTACTTTAATTTGAGAGATGAGAAGAAACATGCAATACATCAAAATGATCATGTATATCCACCATGCAAATCACAACAATGAATAGAGAACAATTTTGATAGTATTTTGGCAACAATTCTCCAACATAACTCTCTTTACAAATGAGAACAAATGGCCTTATATGGAGGCTCAAAATTACAACGAGTGGCCAAGATTAAGAGGCAAAATCAAGGGCCAAGATTAAACCTTACAAACCCTAATTAGGGTTACCATATTTCAACCAATTACATGAGGGCACCAACTTTGTGGGCCAATGAGAAAATTAAAATAATATATCAACCAATAAGAACATGGTACACTTGGCATGATTTGATTGCATGCACATGAAATTGCCACCTCATCAACCTTATCTTATAAATTTATTTAATCCTTGAGATGAGGTGAAGCCTTGGATGCTTGAGCTTGTCCTTAGAAACTTTCTCATCACCACTTGAACTTGCTTGTACCTGATGTCCTGACCTCGAAAGGGTGAGGTCTCCATGCACTTGGGGTAATCCTGCCTTGACCTTGGTGGCTTGCCTGGATGTGAACCTTCTTGCAATTTGAGAGCCTTGCTCTTGGCCACCACCTTGAAATCAAACTTGACCTCTCTCAACCTTTCTTCTCGCCTTCCTTCGTCATCATCCTCGCCTTCCTTAACCTTCCTAGTCTTCATGGCCTTCTCCAACCTTCCCAAATCCAATCTGGAGTAGAGCTCGGGATCCGGCTGAGAAGCACAATGAGGTTGCTGCACTCTGACTTGTTGATCAGATCGGGTGAGCCCTGATAACTTGGTGTAACCAATTCTGTTGTATCATGTCCGCTGTTGGGGTAGACTGAACACTTCCTTGCACAATTCCATACTGATCTTCTTTGCCATAGGGGACTGGCGGTATTCCAACCTACCTCTCAACTGTATCATGTCAATGGTACTGATGTTGGTGTCTCGGACTCACCTCAATTTCGAGAAGAAGGTGGTCTTGGGTATCATATCTTCCTTGTCTCATATTTCAGCATTAATTCCCTTTGGTTGTTTGCTTGCACTAGCATCCGCCATCCTAAACACTTATTTTTGCCTCGCCTTTCTACAGTGATGGTGGGACGACACTTATCTCTCCAAATCCCTTCCTAGGGGTGATCAAACATATTTCTACCTCTCCAATTCCTATCACACTACACTTATCTCTGCCTTTTCGCCCAGTGAGATGGACTACCACTTATTTCTGCCTCTTCGTTACTTATGAGATGGACTACACTTATATCTCCCTTCTCTTTCCTAGGCGTGATCAAACATATTTCTGCCTCTCCAATTCCTATACGGAAACTACACTTATATCTCCCAACTTCCAGCCCTAATGAGAGAATGAGGTGATGGAATGGATGATGCAAGCAAGAACTTTGGGGGAAAGAAGCCAATCAAGACAATCGAGAAATCCATTTACGAGCCAACCTTCAATCTCTAATTTTGAAACTAATCTTTAACAAGCAGCAACGAATACCAATGAAAAGAAAACAATTGAAGAGAAAGGCTAAAATAGACCACTCACTGTTCTAAGAGCACTTCGTTCTTGCAAAGAAATCTGAATATTTGCCTTTTTGCTTGATGGTAGCTTCTCTCAATCCTCCGGATTTGCACACAACAATATGAAAATCTGAATCTTTTCTTGATGAACTTGCCTTTTCCACCTTCAAAATTCCTCCTCTCAAGATCGAATTTGATGGCCTTGCCAAAAATCTGGAAATTCTGAGAAATTGAATTGAAAATTCTGCCCTCCTGCCTATCAAAAAACCAGACTTGGATCGAAAATCTCCCCTTTTTTTGGATTGAAAATTCAGGCCTTTGAAATTAAAAAAAAATTCAGTCCCTGATTGCCCTCATTCGAAAATTCTGGAAAATGTCTTGGCAATCGAAAATTCTGGTGTTGAAAACTATCAAATTCACCCCTTTGCAATATCAAATTTGCTGCCTCCTTGGTTGATCAAAATCTGATCTTCTTGACTGAGAATCGCTGCCCTCACAGGGATGTCGCAGGCCCCTCTACCAAAATTCTGCCCTGCTATTTATTTTGGATCTGCCCTAGCAAATTCGGGCCTGCTCTTGATTAATTCTGCCCTCAACAATGCTCGGACTGCTCCTTAAGATTTCGCTCCTCAAACTCTGCTATGAGGATGGAAGAATGGTGTAAGAAATGGAGGGGAGAAGTCGCCATCTTATACCCAATCCTAGGCCTCCAAATTAGGGCCGACCTGCCATCACAAAAGCACAAAAACTAATTAAATGCCATGCATTTTAAGGGCCGACTTGGCCACAGTTTGCAAGAATTTCGAAAATTAAAACATAAAGCCCCTCAAAATTCGAAATTTCATAAGGGCTGGGCCCTTTTTGCTTTCACAAGGCACAATTTCGATTTTTAAAT
This sequence comes from Chamaecyparis obtusa, assembly GCA_027943335.1. Taxonomy (NCBI): domain Eukaryota; kingdom Viridiplantae; phylum Streptophyta; class Pinopsida; order Cupressales; family Cupressaceae; genus Chamaecyparis; species Chamaecyparis obtusa. The sequence continues at coordinate 1,925,350 of BSBK01003705.1, read as the reverse complement.
TTTCTAAGCTTCAAAATTATAATAAATAGCTCCACCAATCATTTCAAAATTTCAAGTGCATGGGGTTTTTCGAAAATTGCAAGGGAAAGCTCAGATTTTTATTAATTTCCTCATTTAACAGCCCTATGATTTCAAAAATAACATCCAATTGTTTTGCAAATTGCCTCACAAATCATTTAGTATTTGCCTAATCATGAAATTTCGAAAATTACCAACAAAATCAAGGTAAATACTCTCAATTAATAATCCAAATTTGAAACAATAACAAAGGGCTGTTAATAAAATTTGACTTGCTTGCACAAGATTCGATTTTCGAAAGACAAAATCTTTATTGCACATTCTCATGTTTTCCCAATTTTGAAATTGCAACCAAAAGATCCATTTTTTACGTTTTCAATTCCAAATTCAAGGCAAAATGAAAAAAAATCCAAAAGCAAATGAAATCCGATTGCAAGGCCCAATAGATTTTGAAATTATATCATCATTTGCAATTAAAATCAACTACACATTGAAAATTACCAACATTCTCATCCGATCAACGAAAATTCAATTCAACAAAAGCCTCGCATTGCAAATTATTTCATAAGTTCAAATCAAGCCAACCATCGGGACCAAAAGAATTGTCTAAGGCATCAGTTCAAATCGGAAGGGAAGACAAGCCAATTCAAAGTCGAAACAGGGGGTCCCCAAGAACTGGGGCGATGATGTGAAACCTCACAACAGTATTGAAGTCCATGACTTTAGAGATAAAGAGTGAATAGTAACTTCTTACGTGCCCCTCATACTAGTTATTTGCAGAGAACACTAGTCATTATGAATTAATTGTGCCTTCGCATTTAATGTTTGTGATTATATTATGGTTGATCATAAATTCAATTCCCCATTGTTGATGATGAACATTCTTCTACGATTTATGTCTTCATCGTTGCTGTGTTTGTCCGAATCATCACCTGGACCAGAACAACATTATTTCTTTCTTACATTCATTATTTATAATTGATAGCTCATTTGCAATTGCCATCTTGTGTAATTCCATCGATGACCATCGTCCAACATACTTTATGAACCCTTGTAATAAGTTGATATAAATTAGATATGGTGATTATCGCTGCTAGCGAATATTAGTCGCTATGACTATTTCCACTCATCATATTCATACATTCTTGATGGGAATTATCAATGTTTAATTGTCGGCTATCATATCTAATCACCGTTGTTATAATGCATTGTCTTCTACTTTAGCATTTGATTGAGAATTAATATAATATTAAGAATTGATTTTTATAAAGTAAGGATATTTTGGTATTGTCATTGGTCATTATAATATTATATTATTAATATTAGAATTTAGATATTAAAATATTATTTATCTAATTTTATTATAAAAATAAAATAAAATACTATTTCTCAACAAAGACCATTATCTTTATGGTTTCCAGCGGGGGTCATCACATAATAAGTGCAACCAAACAATGCACTCGTTGACTCCAATCAAGCCCTAGATTAAGCAAGAAAGAAGGAGAAATGAATCACAATATTGAAAACAAAGTGAGCAAAATAAAAAATCCTAGAGGGATGGCGGAATCTGCGGTCCTCTTAGGATTCCAAATCCGATGAAAGGTAAGAACTCCGCCTTCTTGATAAAGGCTCAATCCTAGCCCATAGATGATTTCTGTCTTGTATTCATGGTGTTTGAAACATAAACTAGGCTCCAAATTCGCATAAGGAAGAAAACAAAGGATAAGAGCATAAGAGTGATGATATGTTGAGAAAAGAAGATGAAAAACCAGATCAATTTAGCCTTTGAAATTACTAAATTTCGCCCAAAGTAGACAAACTCGCCGAGTAATTGCCGAGTTGGAAAAACTCGCCGAGTTTTCCAACTTAGCAATTAACTTGGCCAACTAATTGCCAAAATCCAAGGGCTGAGTTTTTCAAAAAATCGCCCAAAAACTCGCCAAAAACTCTCCTGCCAAGGTTTGAATGCTATATAGGGCATTTTTGGGCATAGTTTTTCATCTGCAATGTTTTGGTCTTTGAGTAGAGGTGGAAAGTTTCCAGTTTTCCACTTGAGGGGTGGGAGGATTTATACAAATATAACATTTAAGTATAAGTTTGATTTATTTAATTTCTTATACTTTACGTTATATTTGTATAAATTATAAAATATATATACTTCAGGATGTTTGAGATAGGTTCCAACTTCATAGGAGTTAAGATGTAGATTCTAGATTCAAAAAATTCCAGACTTAACCAAATTTCAGGATTCAGCAAGCCTTCAGCAGGGTTACCTCCCACAATCCATCATGGCTTTCTAAGGTCAAACTGAAGTTGGCAAAAGGATTCCCAAAGGGTTTTAACTCGTTTTATCACAACACACTTGGTTTCGACCCCATCCCTACGAAAGACTTAGCTTAGCTCTCGCCCAAATCCCAGACAGAGATGACTTCCCAACAGGCCAAAATCACTCAAACCTCATTTGTCGGGCCTAGGGACTTGAAAACAGCCACCAACAAAGACTACCTAAGACCTAGCTATGAAGACTTTGACATTTGGCACTGATCAATGATCAAGCATCATAGATTCATACTAGTTAAACTGTTTACTATTTTGCTTCCAGTCATCAGCATTCCACATGAGAATGCAATTTTGTACCCACTTTGCATTTATATATATCTAAACTTAGCTTGTTTCTTTTGTTTTCTCATTAATTAACTCATTGGATGCATCTTCTCATAGAATTTTGCAAAAAAAATGCATTTTTAATTAAATTTTATGCTATTTTTAAGTTCCCGAGTTTTTTGCCAAGTTTTTCCAAAAACTGGCTGAGTTTTCCCAAGTAATCTTTTTCAGGGCTTGGCGAGTTTTGGGCGAGTGAGAGTTTGTCTACTTTGATTTCGCCTAACAAGCTAAGTAGGGGATGTGCAAAACAAAGTAAAGATGTTATAAAGGAGATGAGAATTCAATTGGAAATATTGGTTCAGTCCCAACTTAGGGGCAGAATCTGCCCCCTAGCTATGAGTCACAATCCTCATAGGCCCTCAAATTCCGCCCAGACTTGGGCCAAGTCAATGGAGAAATGAAAGGTACGATTACACGATCATTTAATGATAAGAAACTTGCCTACACCCTCCTTAACAAGGTCGACCAGTATGAGGAAGAACAAAAGATTGATTTTAAATGTTTTTATTGGCTTGTAAGGATCCAAGTCGGTCCAATACAAAGACATGCCCTTTCAAGTATCAAGTCGCCTATATCAAGTAGTCAAGGCAAGTCATTTTCACCACGAACAAGAGCAGATTTATCTCTGCAAAACGCAGCAACTTCCTCTCTCATTAGCAGCGACTTCTTTCCTAATCGGCAGCGAATTCCCTTTTTTAGCAGCAATTTCATCTTCAATAACAAGTTGGTGATTTAAAGGAGGCAGCAATTTTGAGTTTCAAAGGCAGAATTTTCTTCAAAATCAGACGTGTAAAGTGTTGGAGATGGACAAAATCTGGGCAGATATAAAAATAGCAAGCCTTATTAAAGCCCAAAACTTAGAGAAAATCAGAGTTGAAAAAGAGAAATTTGATCTTGAACTAAGGAAGATACACGATCACAATGCATTTTGCTTTCTTGTCTTGATGTAGAAGAAAGGGTTGATGCAATTTTATTTCATGAAAACTTTCAGATTTCCTTCATTTCATCATTTCATGAGCTTAATGAATTTTTTTCTCCTTTGTTTTTGCAAGGTAAATATGGAGCAAGGAGAGAGCGAGTGGATGCTACAAGATCAAGCTCGAGAACTTCAAATGAGGAGGTTTTAAAATCAGATTGCCAAAGTGCAAATTCAAAGATCATGATCAAGATGGAGTTCAAGAAAGAAAAGAATAAGAAGAGAGAAAATCAGAGAAATTTATCATCAACTTGAATTTCCTTTGGAAATCCAAGTTCATTTTGAAGGATCTAGCCTGGTGCAGGAGCACCCATGGGTTGCTTGGGACAATCCATTTTGTTTTTGTTGTGTGTGTGACTTATGGCAATTTTGTTGTGTTTTTCTTAAGGTCATGTTGACCATAGGGTGAGTACAATAGGGTCCAAGTAGTTTGAGTCTTAGGACCTTTGAAAGTTGCAATTAGGAGCTAGAAAGTTGTAAAGCCTCCTGATTAGCAAAATAGAGACGATGACATCAGCATGATTTCAATAGGGTTTGGAATAGTTTAGAACCATGTTTCAACCATGGTTAGGGTCCAGGGTGAGGTTAGATGAGTATGTGAACTCATTTTCTAAAAGATGTAAAAAGTTGCTAAAAAATATGTAAAGCTTGCATTGCAACTTCTACAACTTTGAAATGTTGCTTGGACAACATTGTCAAAGTGTCGTAAAACGATGATAGAGTGACCTAAGTGGTAACCTAAGACTCTACCGTCCTATTTAAGACCAATTTTGACCTAATTTCAAGGTTGGACACCCATTGCACAGACAAAGATTTGTGAAATCAAGATTTTGGCTTGTTTTGTGTGTAATTTACAGTTAATTTTGTGACAGTATGTGAAGAACCGTTGCCAGTTCTCAATCCCAATTGTCTAAAACTCCACCAAAATTAATTTCTCACAACTAATTAATTCTTAAACTCCTCAAGTTCTCAACAATTCCTCCAATTTACGCTAATTAATCCAGTTCACACTTATGAAATTTTATTTCTTTTATTTTCACAGATAAATATCTAATGAAATATCTTATCAACCATGAATTGCAATTAATAATTTCATTGTATTAAATTATACTTAGAATTTGATTGATCAATTTCCAAAGCCAAACGCAATAACAAAATAATGCACCTTTGAATTACAGCTGCTGCAAATAGGACAAACACAACTGACACTCACATGCTGGATTCACCATGTCTGGAAAAATTGTGGCCGGCGTTAAGACAGAAACCCACACCCTATGTTATCCCACGCTAGCCAATACAAAATTGTGGACTCCACAATCCACACATAACCGGCTGCAAACCACGAAAGCTACAGGCACATGCGGTTCTGAAAGTAATGACGTTGCAGAAGAGGTATTACGTACAGCCCAAACTCTTATCACACAGTTTCTGAACGTGCTGCTCATACAGCCAAAACCGTAACAGTTCTTATGCATAATTCATTGGTATTAGAACCAATTCAGAATGCCAAATCTCCAAGAGAAATAGCTCATTTCTCTGAGAAGAAATATTCAAACCCTTATCTCCTTAGTATTTCGAAACTCCACCACCAAGCAATTTTCGATAATCAATAGCATGATGATAAAAGGACGCCAACCTTGGTTTTATAATAAAAAAATCAATATCTTCAAACACACACCTCCAAATAGCTTCAATGATACTCATTTCACTTAAGTGACTGGAATCGTCAAGCACACACCATTAAATTATAACACTTAAAGTCATAAAATAATACTAAGCCAAACTCCAATTTATAATCACGAGGAAAGTGGTAATTGAAAAGGTTGACGAACTCCCAGAAGATAGATCAAATCCAACGTCCAACCGCCTTACCCGAAATGGAAACCGGGTATAATTGACTTACTAAAAATAGTAAGTATGTCACAAACATAAGCACAGGCTCTTGCCAAATCAGGGACATTACACAGTAGGTAGTTAATGTTTTGATTCCTGCACTGTAGATCGTGCATGGATTAGTTTAAGTGTTTACATTATTGTGTGAGCCATTAGTCTAGCATTTTGAAGGTTTTCCTTTGTGTTTTGTAAATATTTTCTGTTGGCACTTTCACTAGTTCAAATCAGGCAGTTTGTACAGATGGAAGTCTAACTCACTACCCCACCGTTCATTTTGTATGGCCTCTTGGGGATAGTGAGTAGACACCATGTACATAATGTGTGCAGGAGCTTGGTCCCCCAAATGCAGAGGAGAGATTTTTAATGTCTTGCCCTAGACGAGTCAGTGGTGTGCCCGACTAGGGAAGACCAAGTTGCAGAGAGCATAACTTGCAGAGGTGGACACTTGGGACCAAAATCCTTGTTGTAGGTTGAAGTTAGGAGTCTTGCTAAATATTAGTGAAGAGGAGAGGGTTGTGCCAATCCAGTTGATGGTCTAAGACATTCAAACTTGTTCAGGAGCCAAAGAAGACCTTAAAACCCTTAAAATCACTCATTTTGTGTTAGGGTAGTGTACGGATGGTGGTGACCCCAAGACCTCCAAAATCCTAGAGGGGTTAGCAAATGTTCCAAGAATCCCAAGAAAAGTTGTAGGGTTTCTTTGGAAAGGCTAGGAGAAAATCCCTATTTTCTCGGAGTAGGAGACTTAATAGGGCTACTAGCCTATTAGGCCTGTTTTGCGAAGAATTGAAGAAATCGACTATCTTGTTGAACTAGGTGGGACTCCTAACACCCCTAGTTGATTGATTTGGCATGTTTTATGACACCTCCACACCTCTGTGAGAGTAGCTTATGTCTATGAAGGTTGCAAGCCTTTAAGATGGTTTAAGGGCAAGGGATTGAAATCTAGGATGCACCAAGTAGAAGACTTGGTTTGTTGAATTTTTATTGATAGGTGGATTGGCCAGAGTGACCAGGGGATCATCCTAGGTTGAGGATCCTAAAGGTGCATAGGAGTGTAGAGAAGACACCCTAAGAGTCTCTTGTAAAGACTAGGAGCATGAATCAGTGAATGATTCATCCAATCTCCCTATCATAGCCACATGAAAATTTCACCATCACCAAGAAGATCAAGGTCAAACATCATAAGAGACATCCAAGTTTACAAGTACAATCATGTTCAAATTGTGGCAATGATAAAATTTCTAAGAACGAAGATGGAGAAAATTTGAGAAGATGAAGCAATTTGGGAATATGTCATCACAAGTGAAGGCTTGACAAAGTTGAGTATAAAGAGATATTTTCTCATCACCAAAGAATTAATCAAGTCTATGAGATCAGGATGCAGAGGTGGCACTCACTTGCCTTCAACCAATCATAAAATTCCAGTTACACATGTCTAAGCACATTCAATCATATTATGCCAAGTTTACATATTTTCTCATTGGCTCTCAAGAGCATTGTAATTTTCTTATTGGTCCACAGAGTGGTGCCTTCATGTAATTGGATGATAGAGTGGCAACCCTAATTAGGGTTTGTAATGGGAAAATCTTGCCCGTCGATCTTGAATTGATCTTGGCCCTTCATTGTAATTGAACAACTATAAAAGGCCAAGGCCTTCTTATTTGTAAGAGTTAGTTAGATTCACTAGAGGTAGAGTAGGAGACTTGTTGAAATTGTTGCCATAATGCTATCAAAGTAATTGTTGATTCATTGTTAGTCTTCATGGTGGATTACTTGCGTTGCTGTGGATTATTGCATGGTTTCTTCAATTCCTCATTTAGGATTTTTATTTCATGTTAAGTAGAAGTAGAAGTAGATAAATGAAAGTTATTCTTGAATGGTGATTAATGGTAGAGCTAGTGTCCATACCTTTTGGTACTAGCTGATTGTAAATAACAGTGCAAGGTTAATTTGGGCCTAAATTGCAAGTGTTTAACTTCTTTTGGAGACGTTCATTTATATTGATTCTTCATAGGGTATTTGGATGAATATTGACAATGTGAAAATCATTCCTGCATCTTTAGAAGCTAGCAACCTCCTATGCCTAGATGACACGACGAAGCAAGGATTGGTTAGAGGCTCACCCCATCACCAACATTGTCTTACATTCTTACAGTTAGATAGAATTTCTAAACCCTTTCCCTTGCAGTTAGATAGAATTTCTTACCCTACTGGAGCCAATTGAGAGTATAAGGTTAAGAGTGTGCTCTAGCTGCAAGGCCTAAGCACTTGACTGCATCAAGCATATTCATTTGTAAGAACCCCAATAGGTTCTAACTTTGACACACACTGGATTTCGTACAATTTCAGATGTTTGACATTTTGTCAAACACTTTGCATGAAACCTCTATCTCGCTGTCTTTTATTTTCAAATTGTATCGTTTGGGTTTTGTATACTGCAGTTGATGTTTTTGAATGCTTCTAGCAATGCAAGATTGACTAACAATGTCATAGAGATGATTGGCTGACTGATTTATGACTTTTACATGCATATAAGTGGCTGAAAGTATTAGCTACAGCTACCTAACAAATTATCAAACACTTGGCATGCATCAATCCAATATAAGGTACAACAAAAGACACAACCAATAGACATTTAGACAAACACTTGGCATGCAACCTTGTATCTTCTTAAGATGCAAAACAAATATGATGCTGATATACAATTGATCTAAATACAAGATGCTAAAACCTGGCATCTAGTCGCCTGGACTATAGTCTTCACCAAATGATTGTAACAATGACGCCAAAGCTGGAAATGGTTGTGTAAGGAACATCAGTCCCAAATCGTGCCTTCTTCCTACCAAACATAGGCCTTCTAATAGTGGCTGCTGTTTCTAATGAATCTGCCACTGCCTGAAGGTAATTGATGGCTTTCTAAACCCAAATGCAGACTCAAATAATAAGCAAAATACTGTAGCATTTACTGTTCATGATACCGTAGCAGCCCATACAAATTTCAATATGCAAACAGCTGATCTTTAATATTTTGATATGCTAATAGATATGCATCAAACCCTTGTGTCCTTGGTATTTATTTTCCGATTTAGCACAAATAGAACCTCTGTATGAAGCTCTCCTAGATGCCAAATTCAATTGATATTTCACCACCTCAAATGGTTGCAACCTTGAAAAAATATTGTTCTCCAATGACAGATGAAAGTCTGAAACCCTTGGTCTTTGCTCTCAACAAAATCATAGAAAAATAGATGCACAATCATAATGAATCGAACTTCTCTTATTAAATTTATGTATCCTCCAAGAGAAGCTCAAACTTCTCCAAAAAGCCCTTTATTAACATTAAAAATGTGATAACAATGCATTAGCATCATTAATGAAATAAAACTTTGGGTTATGCTCATAAATAGTTAATAAATTTGACCCCCTTCTTATGATGACTTACCCTTAAAATAAGAAGTTAAGTTATAACTTTGTATTAGCCTTATTTAATGCTTTAATATAAATTTGGCCACAAACATTAATATCTTTGAAAATACTTAACATTTCTCTATGTCGACTAAGAAGGGAGTCCACCTTGCTTTTCCCCACGTGACCATATACCCTTACTAAAAATAGAAAGGGTCGTCAAACATCCCAAAACATACAATAAATAGTAAGTAGAGCAAATGAAGCCCAAATGAAGTCCGATTTGAACCAAATGAAGACCAAACAAGAACATATGGAATTCTGGAGAAGACAAGAACCTCCATTACTCAAGCCTCTGCCTTAGAGGACCCTCTATCCACAATAATTAGCCTAAGAGGGATAAAATAATAGGCTAATCCCTCAAATTCCAATGCTCGTGAAAATGGGGACATTACAGTCCACCCTTCTTGAAATTGCTTGTCCCCAAGCAATCATGACTGCTAAGAAACTCCACAACATTGGAGGTCCAAATGAAAACTGTAAAAATGTCCCACACTGCAACAACACTGTTGAAGCACCGATATAACCACAACATGTACATACTACAATACTCCCCAACGAACTCAAACTAGAATCACGATGCACACGTAGGACCCCACAACACAATAAAGAGTGTCGAACTAAATATGCTTGGATCCCAAATCTTGAATCGAAGCCTACCAAAAGGAATATACCTAGACTGTAGCCTTGCTAAACCGATCCCAACGCCACCATGCCGTTGATGGAGAGGCAACTCGATGGGACCCATCCAACCTACAATGCTATCTCTGCCACCACCTAGATCCCAGAGTAATCGAAACACACATCCATCCACTGTAAGGAGGTAAGGATATTTGAAAGCATCTGCTACACCAAATCTCCCTCTACACTCTACCAATTCCCCATGGGTGTGAAATCCAATTGTACTACGAAGATAGGGACTCCCAAAGATGCCTATGTCACAACCATGATATCTATCCTCCGCTAAACTGCCATGGATGTACTGACTCTGCAAGTAGTCTCCCACCAACTTGCAGCTACTAACTCCATCAACTGAAGATGGCGCATACCCGTCCCATAAAGGACGGTATAATCTTGGAGCCAATCCATATCGACGCACAACCAAGTCTTCTACATGAGGATCAAAAGAAAAATGATGAGCACTCTGTTGGTTCCCAAAACCGATGGATTGGAATCCCCCGAGTCTCATCAACTCGATGTTGGGATATCCAAGCGATAATGGCCAACTTGACGGAACTAAGTGGTATGATCTCAGTTCCCTGCACTTCTGGCTCTGCAAGGCCAAGGCGGGTGCACCTGATCCTGAATTGACACACTCAAACCCAGGACGTTTATAGCAGAATAATATAACTATTTAACGCAATGAAAGGATCCTTAATAGCAAAACCAAAGGAAACTTTCAACTTTGCACAACGATATTAAATCACTAAAACTACGCCAATCTGTACGAGTATATAATGCTTCAAGTTCTATATTGAAAAAGATAAACGATTATGTGATTATATGGATAATTTAAAATAAACGTGTATTTATGAATGAATATAATATATTTATTAATAGCAAGATATAAACAATTGCCAGCATATAAATAACGACTTTAGAGCAACAAATGAAGACCAGTGTCTAACTTAATTGGGCAAACAGAGTCTATATTCAAAAATTGAACGTACAACTTTATAAAATTTTAATAAATTTAAACTATAAATAAAATAGTAATTCAGATGCGACAGATTAATATATTAATGCAATTTTAAAATAATCCAGGATGCGCTTTAACTCCTTCAGTACGGAGACAAACCAGATGTAAGTAAAAGAATAATTAAATATATCACAATATTTACGTTTATTAATTTTAAAATGCAATATTAATCTAATCCACTTATCTGAAAAATAAAATATTTATAGAAATTATTAAAATATTAATAAAGGACAACTGAAAAAATAAATTAAACAGCTCTATTCTGCACAAATAAATTAAAATTTTCTTACAAATTATGCTTGAAAACAAAATTAAATCGGGGACGCTCCTGAGATGATCAACATGATCAATGTGTATCAATGCTCAGTAAAAATATATGTTGCCTCTCAGACAAATTTACAAGCTTTGTTCAAAATTTATATCTCTGCTAAGAAATAAAAATATCATATATCAATGCTCTTTCTAGTTTTCGGCCATATGTCTTTTTTTTTTGTTGTCTGAGCTTTTTGTCTTATATATTTGTGAAAAGTCATACGGTTGTGTTTGCAAAAAGACACACCGCTTCACCCAAACTAATAACATATTATACTTGTCTTCTAATCATATTTTAATATTCTGATGGGCCCGATCGTAAATGACAGGTGCAAACCGGTCTCTTTGTGAACAGATGCGCTGTTTCACAAATACCTGGATACACTCGTTAACTTCACAACTGCATGATTAAGGACGCCAACGCGGGTAGAGGTTGGATTATATGAACCAACGTGTTTTCTCATAATAATTAACAACACACTTGTTAATTCATGAGTGTCTTCAGAGAACATGAGCTTTCTTCTGTTCGTATCTCCACTATTACGTGGCCTGGACAGGTTTATCAACAAGACGGCTTGGAAAATCAATTAACGGTTTATGCAATCTTTTGCTCCCTTTCTCCATTATAGCGCCTTCCTTTAGTTAAAAATCATCTGTGAGCAAACTCTGATACACAATGTGCTTTTGCACAAAAACCCTGCCACATAAGCATCCTCGCCATCTTTAATCAAGTTGCAGATATCAGAGCATTTAGTCAAACAGTACAGTTGAGTTCTGAAACCATCTTTGAAAACAACAAGAGGTCTTCTGATATTGAGGGGGCCTTCACCAGGAGAACTAGCGCCGCCTCTGATACAAGTGACCACACACTTTCTTGTACATGACTCTGCTTTACGTGATTTAGGCTTTTGGATCCTCAGACCTTTGTCTGCACCTGATAGAGTTTGTGGGATGTCTGAAAATGCATCTTCTGAGAAAGAGGAAACAGAATTAACATTGGTGGCAATTATAATGGCTACCAGAGCAGATGCCAGACTTTGGGGAATTGAACTGTTGGTATACGTAGTTTGTATTATTTAAACGTCTTCAAATTTATAGAAAAAGTGTAGTGACAACTTTATAATTAATGCATGATAATATCACTATAAAATTAAAAAATTATTTGATATAGCTTAATGATACGAAAGGCCTAAGTCATATGTGCAAATCCAAATTATTAATAATCTATTTGATGACAAATTTAAAAGAGAAAGTGAGAGAAAATAATAAAATGGAAGCCTTAATTTGTAAAAATTAAGGCTCCATCACACTCCTCATTGTGTAGTCATGGTAAAAGGCTCCAATCTCTATCAATGACTCTGGAATCGAAAGATTACTTTAATCTCTGACTTGGAACAATTGATTAGGGAGGGCCTATGGAAACCCTCTTAGCAAACCCAATCACAAAATCTCTGAGGGAGCATTGTAGTCAAAGTATCTACAATTGCTCCCACCAATTGTTGAATCCCGCAAGAACCTCAGATGAGAGTACCCTTATGTTGATGTATGTAGCATCGGTCACATAAAACTAATTATATATAATAAATTATGAGAAATGATTTATATATATATAATAATTGATATTATTTGTATTAATATATATAGATATATGTATATAATGTTAATCATTTATTTATTATTATAATGAATATATAGTTAATTATTAAATTAGATTAATGAATAGACATGTCCCATGAAGGGACATGTCTCTACTTGTCTTTACCATGTATATAATCAAGAGATCGATGCATTTGGAAAACACATTTTTACGGCAGTGCTATTACATTTGCAGCGATCATGGAAACTTAACATGGTATCAGAGCCAGATAAATAATAAATGAAATCTTCCTCTTCACACCAGCATTCAGCTTCACAATCACACCTTTCACTTAAGTGATAACAATCATCAACTACACACTTTCAAATTAGAACACTTGAAGTAAAATATTGAAATAAGCCAAGCTTCATTTCATCAAATAAAAAGAATGTGGTAATGGACAATTCGTGGAAGAGCTCCAACAAAGAATGAAGACTAAAATCAATGCCCAACTGCCTTTCCCGAATTACTAAAAATAGTAAGTTAGACACAGAGATCCCCTAATCAAATCGTCAGCTCACAGGGACCGCATTGATGAACTGACATCAACAAGCCCAGGTACTTGCTAAATTGGGGACATTACAGTCCTCACTCCCCAAGATTGCTTGTCCTCAAGCAATCGCAAACTAAGATGCTGTAAAATCTCCTCTGACTCCCAAGTAGCATCCTCATCCGGTAGACCAAGCCATTTAACCAAAAACTCTTGGATAACTCGTCTGCGCAGATGTCTCTCCCTGGTATCCAAAATGGCCTCAGGAACCAATTCTAGCTTCCCCTCATCATCCAATGGTGGTAAAATAGATGAGGGAATAACATGTCTGCCCAAAGCTTTCTTCAGATGGGACACATGAAAAACATTGTGCACCTTACTATTAGATGGCAAATCCAGCTCATAAGCAACCTCTCCAACCCGCCGAACCACACAAAAGGGACCATAATACTGAGGTTTAAGCTTTTCAGCCCCGCTCCTCCGAATGGAAGACTGCCTGTACGGCTGCAACATCAAATACACCATGTCCCCAACCTCAAAAGAGCGGGCCACTCTCCTCTGATCAGCATACTGCTTCTGCTGATTCTGTGCTTGCTGTATATTATCCTGCAAGGTGCCCTAAACATCTTGGCTGTCCTGTAACAAGTCACCTGCACCAGGTACTCTGCTATCACTGAGCATCAAATCAAAGAAATTGGGAGGATCATATCCATACAAAGCTCGAAACGGAGTCATACAGATGGACATATGATGAGTCGAATTATAACAGTACTCACATAAATAAACCCACTTCACCCAAGCCGTCTGCTGAGCGGAAACATAGTTACGAAGATAGCCCTCCACCCATTTATTAACAATCTCAATCTGACCGTTTGTCTGCGGGTGATAGCAAGTGCTAGCAGTTAGTTCTGTACCACATAACCTGAACAACTCCTGCCAAAAGTGACTCATGAAACGACTATCCCGGTCACTCACAATGCTCCGCGGTAACCCATGTAATCGGAAAATCTCCTTGAAGAACATTTCTACCACCTGTATTGCCGAAAAGGTAGTAGCAATGGGAAAGAAGTGAGCAAATTTGGTCAAACGATCCACTACTACATAAATACAGTCTCTACCTTGGACCTTAGGTAGGTCCACAATAAAATCCATGGAAATGCACTCCCATTTTTGATCAGGAATAGGTAGTGGCTGCAATAAACTTGCTGGATATGTATGTTCCTTGACAAATAGAACATTCTCTGACATAATTCTGAACATCATGCTTGAGACCCCTCTATGTGAAACGTTCACGCACCTGCCTGTAAGTTTTATAGAAACCCGGATGTCTAGCTATAGGGGAATCATGGAAAGCCCTCAGCACCAACTGTATAACACTCGAACCAGCCACCGACCAAACCCTTCCCTTGTAAATGATCAACTCATTCACAAGAGCATGCCTGTCATCCTGGATAGTCCCATCCAGAAAGTCAATGGCCCACTGATCCTTCGCATACTCTGCGACTATCAAATGTTTCCAGTCCTTAGTAACCTCTGTCAAGGCACACACGTGTGGTCTCCTAGATGGAGCATCAACAACAACGTTCTGTGTCCCCTTAATATAGGTGATATCAAAATCATAAGACTGAAGCTTACTGACCCATTTTTGTTGCCACTCATTCCGATCACGCTGCCCCAAGAAATATTTCAAACTATCATGATCAGTTTTAATGCAAAATTTGTTACCCACCAAATATTGTCTGAACTTAGCCAAAGCATGCATGATGGCTAACATCTCCTTCTCATAAACACTGAAAGACTTCTCAGGACCCCTGAGCTTCCTGCTCTCGTACACAATAGGATGACGATCCTGTGAGAGAACTACACCAATACCCTTACTCGATGCATCACAATGCAAATCAAAAGGTCTAGAGAAGTCAGGCATAGCCAACACCGGGCAAGAAGTCATAATCAATTTTAACCTTTTCAAAACACTCCTATGCCTGAGCAGTCCACTGGAAAGCACCCTTACGAGTCAAATCAGTAAGGGGAGCTGCATGTTGGGAAAAGTCTGCAACAAATCTGCGATAAAAGGCACACAAACCAATAAACCCTCTAAAGCTAAGTCAAACTCTCTGGCATTGATTGGCTAATCAATGATAGCATGAACCTTATCCGGGTCCATACGAACTCCCTCTGCGCTAATAATGTGTCCCAGATACAGTAACTCAGACATGCCTGAAGCACACTTAGACTCCTTAGCAAATAAGGAAGCCTCAGCCAAGATACCTAGCACAGTGTCCAAATGCATTAGGTGCTCCTCCTACGTCTTGGTGTAAACCAAGATATCATCAAAAAAAACCAATACAAACTTCCTCAACTGCCTGTGGAAAACCCTGTTCATGGTAGACTGAAATGTTGCCGGAGTGTTGGTCAATCCAAAAGGCATGATAAAAAATTCGAAGTGACCATAATGACATCGGAAGGCTGTCTTCTCTATATCCTCCTCCCGAACCCGAATATGATGGTATCCAGATCTCAAATCTATCTTAGAAAAGAAAGCAACTCCATGCAACTCATCAATCAACTCATTGATGCGAGGAATAGGGTACCTGTTCTTAATGGTTTTCCGATTCAGCATTTTGTAATTAATACACATCCTCATGGTGCCATCCTTCTTCTTCACCAAAACTACCGATGAAGCAAAATGGGACTTACTCGGCCTGATGTGACCCATAGAGAGCAGCTCCTCAATAGTCTTTTCGATCTCATCTTTCAGCCGTTTGGGATGCCGGTAGGGGGTGATCATAATGAGTTTAGTACCCTCCTCTAACTCAATAATATGCTCTATGCCTCTGTCAGGTGGTCTGCCATGTGGTAAATCACTAAACACTTTGGAATGTTTAACCCGTAGTTCCTATATATCAGGCTGATAGACTGTCTTCTCAGCTTCCTCAAAAGTAGGTAACATCTTGCACTCTGCTGCCCATTCCATTGCATCATGATTAATAAGTCGCTGCATACGTCTGAGGGTAATAGTCTTCAAATTCTCTTCCTTGATGCTTTCAGAATATGCTTCTTTCCCTCCACTTCGAAACTCATTTCCATATTCTTAAGGTTGAGGTAGAAAGCCTCAATGGAATGCAACCAACTCATGCCTAGTACCAATTTTGTCCCACCCATATCAACTACATAAAAATCAGACTTAAAGTCATAATTGTTTAGCCTGAGGGGGAGATTCGAAATCATTTTGTCACACTTAAGAGTGTAACCATCAGCAACCTTGACACTAATTCCCTCAAACTCTTTAGTCAGCAACCCTCTCTTGGATACTAACCCTGAATCAATAAAATTATGTGTTGCCCCGGTATCCAATAATGCAATGACACGCTGTCCCGCCAATAACCCACGTAATCTAAAAGACCCTTCCTTCTACATGCTAGAAAGATAAACCACCTTAAGCTTAGAATCTTCACCATCTTTCCTCTCTGTAGTTATTCCTTCTTCCGTGTCAACCTGCTGTTCTGAAAAATCAGTCATATGCTCGTCATCATAAAACCATTCCATAAGTCTATTTCTCCCCTTAGGCCTCAAAGAACACTCATGTTTCTCATCATAGGGACCCCTGCAATAAAAACATAACCTCTTCGTTCTCAAATCATTAAGGGTTTCCTAATCAAGTGGTCTCGTCATAGGACACTTAGAATCTGATCCATCCTCTTTCTTTGGGGCAGAATTATTGTCCTGTGAAGAACTAGATGGTCTGGAAGGAAAACGAGTGTGTGGAGCTGAAAACTCTTAAGTCCCGGGCTTTCTTCATGGCTGCCTGCAAAGAAGGGGGATCAAAGGACTTAACCCATCCTCTGAGAGGTTCTACTAATCCTTCTGTAAACAACATCACCCGTCTTCTCTCTGAAATATCATAAACCATCATTGAAACTCTTTGAAACTCATTAATAAAAGTCTCAAAATTACTAGTCTGTCTGAGTTGAGCCAAATCTCGAAAATATGATTCCGGATCTTTCCTGTCAAATCTCTCAACTAGATTATGCACAAACTCCTGATAAGTTCTTACCTGATCATGCTGTAATGACATGAGACCATGATACCACCAATCATGAGCAACTCCGTCTAAATGCAGAACAACAAATCGAACAGCGTCCTCTTCAGACATAGGACGTAATGCAAGATAAGTATCCAACTTATGAATTTAGGCCCTGGCTGTCATCTTTCCACTACCATCAAAATGAGTCATAGTGAGTTTACTGGTTGCTTGTTTAAGTTCAAACTGGTTAGTCCTCTGTCTTGTATCTGGACTATGCCTGCCTCTGTGATGCTCTCTCTTTTGGGTTAAGAACCTATCAAAGTTCAAGTTCCTCTTAATGGGTTTAGGTAATGCATCCCATTTAGCATAATGAGCAACCATATCATCCACAAAAGGGGCTGGCTTAGAATCAACACTAACTGCATCCTCTTCAGGTCTCAGAAACATGGGACGTAATGGCCTATCATGGGTGCCTATAGGATCATCTTTGGTCACCTGCCTATCCACAATTCTAGATCTATGCGAACCAACAGATGCATCTCTAGTGCCCCTGTCACGGTTCCCTGGTACATTCATGTGCTGCAAGGTGTCAGAAAGTTGCAAAACAGTTGCAACATGATGTTGACCTTCTGCGAGATTCCGGAAAGTATCTCTGACTTCCCTGTCCATGTCATTTCCCACATTGTCTCTATTCCTGTTACTTGTTTGATCACCCTGCGGACCCTATTCATTGCCTTTCGGAGGTGGCGAATCTCTACCCCTGCGGGTATAATGAACACCTGGTACAAATCTATCTGCCATTTCTGGGCCCAAAACTTCAGGTTGGCAGGATCAGTGCTCTGATACCACAGTAAAGAGCCTTTGTAGCTCTTTAATTTGCAATGATGAATTACCCGTAAAACTAACAATTCATATTTTCCAAACTTACCAAATAACAAAATTCTTTTGCTTCACAAATAATTCAATTCTTAACTCACGTCAATCAATATATCAAATTCCACGCCATAGCATTAAAACAATTGATGCACTTCATATTATTCATTCAATATAAATGGTAATGAAATTATTGGCACCTGTTTGCATAGGAAATATTATCGAAACCCTTGCTGAAGCCTTCACGTGAGCATTAAATAATGCGTCTGTTGTTATGGAAGCCGTTGGCATCTAATATCAATGCGTTTGCTGTTGTGGAAACCGTTGACGCCTAACTCCTATCATTGTATGAATTCCCTGCCGTGTATAAACAAACTCCAACCACTTACGCTTGGTCTGCAAACGGCTGGCTTCACTACTGTACGACACTGGTATTAAAATGTATGGCCCAGGATTGGAATCTGCAGGCCGTAATTCTTTGAACCACTGGCATTCTCTGCATTATTCAATGACACTTATTATCCATTTCACAATGCACACACTTGGAGAAAAAACATTTCCTCAAGCCTCTTCAAACCCTTGTCTACACAAAGTTCGAAACCTCCAGAATTTCTCAAATTTGGTAATCATAACATAATAATGAATTACGCAAGGTTGGGCTTATAAATAATAAATGAAATCTTCCTCTTCACACCACCATTCAGCTTCACAATCACACCTTTCACTTAAGTGATAACAATCGTCAACTACACACTTTCAAATTAGAACACTTAAGTAAAATAGTGAAATAAGCCAAGCTTCATTTCATCAAATAAGAAGAATGTGGTAATGGACAATTCTTGGAAGAGCTCCAACGAAGAATGAAGACTAAAATCAATGCCCAATTGCCTTTCCCGAAATAGAAACCGGGTATAACTGACTTACTAAAAATAGTAAGTTAGACACAGAGATCCCCTAATCAAATCGTCAGCTCATAGGGACCGCATTGATGAATTGACATTAACAAGCCCAGGTACCTGCTAAATTGGGGACATTACACCAGACTGCAAATGTGAGAAAGAAATGATATGAATGAAGAATATGGGATATATCTACTAAACTTAACATGAGTGCATAGATTTTCAGAGTCTGTTCTCTTCTTCTGCAATATTTTTATCTTCCAGATATGTCTGCCTTCATCGAAGAATTCTTGACAGAGATCCTGATTTGAATTATAAATTGACTATTTGAATCTGTTGAATGAATGTGTTTATTTGAAAATGTATAATAAACCCTCGAAAATGAATAAGAGAATTTGCTAGATAATGTTCTTTTAAAGTTACACGTGCAAATAAGCTTCTCCAGATTGTCGATATATGTCTTTGGTTTATACAGGGACTAATATGTATGTAGTAGTGAATATAAAACTTCCAAGTTGTGAAATTCCAAAGATTACCTATATGTCTGCATCGTGCTATCTGAGTTTGTTTCACAAATTATGTGTTGTAGTCATTTTTGTTATACAACATTCAGATTTACTTGGTTGGCATTATCAGCGTTATATAAGTGGAACTTTACAAGCTCAAGAAAGCAATTGAGAAAGACCCTGATTTCATCAAGCGCTTGTTCACAAAAATATTGCAGGCCCCTATGATATCTAAGTTGGAGCAAATTTACCTGCGGAGGATAGAGGAGAGTTGCATTCCAGAATTTACCTAGATGATGATGGTAGATACCTTGTTCTTTTCCAATTTTCTATCGACATTCACAAGCCACAATATCATGCTTGCAAAAGAAAGCATAATGTGTGACATTGTGAAGTTGGAATATTAGATCCCTCTTTCCCTTCTCCTACAAGTGAAAGATCCATTTGTTATCAACTCTCAAATTGGTAGTCTGTGTAGGACTTGCTTCCAGGTAAGTGATCCAACTATCGAGATAGCGAAAGAAAAGCATCTGCTGGGTTATATGCACAAATGCATCTCTGTCATCCTTCAACTCCAGGCAGTAGTCGTGGAAGAAAAGTGGACATACTGGCAATGGGTTTTGAGTGTGTTAGATACCATGGCTGCGGCAGTATTGGGTGCTTTTTGCTCTCATCCAGCATAGACTCCGACATTGTGAGCGGTTTTCGCTCTGAGATAAATAATATATATGTATATGAACTGCAACCAATTATTGGAATAGAAACGTTGGTAAAAGTGTAGGAAGTGTCGGCGCAACAACCTGTTATTGTACCTTTATAAAAACCAAATTCTCCAGATTATGTTGTTGGAATAGGAGAGCAAGTAGATACTATAATACATACATTGCTGAGCACCAACAACGATAAAGATTGCTCATCCACTGCCGTTGTTATTTGGGGTTTTGGTGGCATTGGGAAGACAATCCTTGCAAAAGCTATTGTCTCCATTGTAGATTTAACGAGTTAAAACTATGCCAAAATCGAATTAGACCAGGGTTCCGATAGAAACACTGTAGATTTAACGAGTTAAAATTATGCCAGAATCAAATTAGATCAGGATTCCAATGGAAACAAGTATAAAGTAATGCAGGAACAAATTTTGAAAGATGCGTTTCCCAACTATAATGGTGGAAGGGAAGTAAAGTTGAGAGATGATTCAGATGGTAGGGATAAGTTAATAGATGCTTTTCAAAGTGAAACAAACAAGCCTATGTTTTTATTTATAGATAATGCTATCCATAAAGAGGATCTGGAGAAAATTCTGCCAGAAGAGTTGCGAGGTTTTCCCCAGCATAGAAAATTTCAATTAGAAAGTATCGCTTCCATTATAAATGACAGATAAATTACAAAGAGCATTCAGACAATGACAATTTTTGTTGACAGCTTCAGACTTCAACTCTTTACCATTATTGTGTTGGGTGGCATGATATAACGAACCTAAATTTGGTTGTGAATTGAGCACATACTATCTGTGTCTTGTGCAACGAGCCAAATAAAGGGGTTGATCTGTAACTAGGAGTTGGCAGCAATACAATTCATGTTGGCCAACCATCACAAGAGCATTTGCTATTTAGTTGGTGGTATAAAGTAATTGAAATCTCCAAGTTTACAACTGCAGATATGAGAAGATTATGTTTTGGTGTTTTCAGAAACAAAATGAAAAGCAATTGCCGACTAGAGTAGATGAAACAATATGGTATATTGTTATGGCACGTACCTTCAGAAAGGAAGTAATCTGAAAACATTATATTCCTGGCACATCATCTCAAGTTTGGAGTTTTGGAGGACATATTAGGGCTACATAATTTGAAGGAGAATCCATTGGAAGGTTACGTCTGCTAGAAAGGCTTGATCCATATTTTATCTATGACTAGTCATTTCACTGCACAGGATGAAGACTTTATTGAACTGGCTTGGGGCAACAATTAATATGAAATTGACTTTATATATGTTGCATATGCTTCAGAGGTTCTGGAAAATAAAGAGTGATCGAACAGTGGGCAAACAAATATAGTCGGCAAACCTGCATACAAGAGAAGCAAAGACAAAAACATAATAGCTAACATCAAATGACAGGTGTGCGGATATGAGTGGAGCATTACCTATATATGCGAATATATATACATGACATCACTCACTACTGAATATAGCCATGGTGGAGGTCATGTGAATGAGTCCATGACTAAACACCTGTATTGAGTCACCCTCTAGGAGTATCTATGGTGACCATCATCATAAGATGACAATATTACATGAGTGATTTCTTGAAAAACACTTGTGTTTGTTTGCATTTCCATTCATGGGAGCAGCCATGATGGAGCCACCCTTTGGGAGTAGCCATGGTGGACATTACTCTATAAATCATATATCTGAGAAGACCCTCCTTAGCTAAGAGAGGGTGTTGATTTTAGCATTAGGAGGACAAACCAGAAGTTATCAAGAAGGATTCCTCCCTAGCTAAGAGGGAGATGTTGGATTTAGCTTTGGGAGGATCACAATAATAATTCAAGTTGGTGGGAGAAATTGCCAGAGGGTAGTAATATTTGACAATAAGAGATAAGTATTTCTACCCTTGCATAATGTTTATAAATTTTGAGTCATTAATTCATACCATAAGATCGGGGTAGTAAACTTCTCTAATTGATATTTCCCTTCGGGATAGTTTAGTTTTATAAACTAATTGTAATCTATTTTTGAGGTGCTTTGAGGACAAATGTAGAAGCATAAGAGATTGCATTCAAGGGGGAAAGAACTTAATGCCTGCAATTATGAAATTGAGTTGAGAGTTGATATTAGATCCAGAGGGAGTCTGACAATGTCAAGATGGAGCACGGACTTGAGCTTCAGAAGGAGCAACTAAAGGATCTGCATTTGTGGACATTCGAGAATCTTGATTCAGAGGGAGCTGACCATGTCAAGATGGGCTCCTTAGTGATCAACAGTTAGAGGACTGTGATTTTTAGGATGGAATTTCAGCATCAGCAATCCATTTTTTTAATCTTATAGAGATTCCTTATCTCTATGTAAGAAACATGGTAGGAAGGAATGTGATCCAGTTGGAGTATATTAATACAAGCGATCAAACAACAGATATTCTTACCAAACCACTCCCCAAGGTGAAAGTTGATCACTTCAGGAAGAATCTTGGTATGGTTGAAATATAAAATTTTGATTTGTACTGATAAAGATGTTTTATCTGTAAACTTCTTTTGTCAGATGTGTGACTTTATGGGCTCATCCATTCTGTGTACATTTCTGAGAGGTGACGATCTCTTAGACAATGAACACTTGCATTTGATGTTACAAGGTGATGATCTTGTAATGGAGATTCATTATGGTAGACTTTTTAGTGCACATACCATAATAGGGTTATATGTAAGGGGAACGTAATGTTCTCAAATTTACTATATCCTTGTATCACGATCTGAGGTGATATGAAAATCAGGTATCGCAATCTAAGGTGATTCCTCATATCACGATTTAAGGTGATGTGAAAACTAGGTATCATGATCTAAGATGATTTCTCATATTACGATCTAAGGTAATATGTAAAATCAGGTATCACGTGTTAGGTGATTCCTCATATCACATGTTAGGTGATATGTAAAACCTCATATCACATGTTAGGTGATTCCTCATATCACATGTTAGGTGATATGTAAAATTGGGTATCACATTTTAGGTGATTCCTCATATCACATGTTAGGTGATATGTAAAACTGGGTATCACATGTTAGGTGATATATAAAATGAGCAACACGTGTTATGTGATATCTGCTTTCACGAGATATGTGAGATTTCTTATCACAAGAAATGTGATATATGATTTTATCTTCCCTAGCTAAGAGGGAGTGTTGATGTATGTAGCATCGGTCACATAAAACTAATTATATATAATAAATTATGAGAAATGATTTATATATGTATATAATAATAATTGATATTATTTGTACCAATATATATAGATATATGTATGTAATGTTAATCATTTATTTATTATTATAATGAATATATAGTTAATTATTAAATTAGATTAATGAATAGACATGTCCCATGAAGGGACATGTCTCTTCTTGTCTTTACCATGTATATATTCAAGAGATCGATGCATTTGGAAAACACATTTTTACGGCAGTGCTATTACATTTGCAGCGATCATGGAAACTTAACACCTTAGACTCTCTAAATGGTCCCTCTAAAAATTATGGACTCTCAAGTAGGTACTTAATAAAGGAATCTGTGCAGTACGAACAATATGAAGCAGAGTCAACCGGTTCTCTTGCAATCCTCAGCTAATCCCTCCAACTCTGTGACACCAACTGTCTATTGCCATCAACTGCACGAGATGAAGAAACTGATTTGCTTTCGGGAGAGAGAAACAAGTCAATATGAGAGCCATACTTCTAGCCATATGACACTGTACGAGGCCCTTGTGAAGATGATGGAGTATTGTCGTCTACCAACACAACTCTCCGAAGAATCCACCACTGCCACACAAGGGCTCTCAATATCGTGTCCTAAATCATCTATCAATGTACTGACCATTGGTGAACTTGTCACAACAAGAGCCTCTTTGCATCTCTCAGCCAAAGTACTCATCACCATTGAGTCCACCGCACCTAAATCTGTGATGGATGTAACCACATCCTCACTACAACCCGTGGATATCAACTCATCAACAACTGCCACTGTAGGAAGCTGAACTGAATCTGTATTTGGTGAAGACTGCACTTGGATCAACTCCATGGTAACCTCATCTAATTGTAACTGCAAATCCTAAAGAGCCAATTGGGTGCTCCCCAATATCTATAAAGTCGCTACAAGCTCATGAGTGAGGTCAACTACCTCATCTTCCTTTCCCAATAATGCATTGTAGCAAGCGCAACCCCACTCGAGAAGATAGTCTCTATCAGCTAATAAATGCAAATAGTTGTGTTTCATTATACCTATGGCCTCTCGAAGGGTATGAAACTCTGCAAGGGAAAGATTGCCATCACAATGCTCATTTGTCATAGGAGTACCCCATCCATAGGTAGCTAACATCTGACAGGAAGCATCATAATGTTCGATGGCTGTAGCAATCTGATTATCACTCACCTTCAGTTGCCCAACAACATGATGTCTCCGAACTCCTGGACTCCCATGTAAGCCCTCCGACTCACAATCCGCACTGTGAGAGGAAGCTATATCCATTATGCTCACCTCATGATCAATATCATCATGTGCGCTAACAACCTCGCACATATCAACAACTGAGGTACTACTGCTAGGTACCTTGATGAATGACTCATTTGAATCAGTAGAAGCTGCTGCTACATTAGTCTCCTTGCATGCTCCCACTACCAATGCAACTGTAATTCCTTGCAAGTCGCGATCTTGGGACCTATCACCAACCAATGAGTTCTTTGAACCATTTTTTGAAGTCTGATATGAAAAATCAGACTCACTACAGCATGAGTGGTCCTCATAGATAACATCAGTAATGCCCATATCACCAATGCCAATATCATCCTCCTGTAAAATCTCTGCTGTCTCAGACTGCTGCAAACTTGACTCACTGCTGTCATGAAAATCAGAATCATTATGACATGAATCTACATCATATAACTCATTTCTAACACCCGAATCATTAGTGTCAACATTTGGAAACTCCATGCAACCATCTCCCACACATGGAAAGACTACTATCTCTTGCATAGGCTCACCATTATGACTGCTGTCATAAAAATCAGAGCTATTAGAGCTCATATTTTCCATGCAATCCTCAAAAGTGACGCTCTCATCATGTGAGTCAAAACTCAAGGTGGCACCAAAATGTCCTCCACACTTGCCTTGTCATCCACACCATCAATAGGCTCAAACATAGGACTATGTCGTAAAAATCAGAGCCTGCATCATTAATAACTTCATTGTTAACTTGATTACTGTCTATTGATGTAGGGCTGCCATCAATCGTGTCTGTCATGTCATCAACATTCCCATGATTGCAAGCTCCTGTCTCATGGAAATGATGAAACAAGTATAACCTCATGTCTCTGTGAAGAGTCTCCCTTGTCATGTATGTACGAAGAACTAGTGGCCACTAAGCAAAGGCTCAACCTCCACATCCACCTTCTCTTCCATTGTTTCTTTTGCGTGATAGAAATTTTTTAAATTAGAGCCCTCTTTTTCTTTCTTTGCAAACCAAGAATCCAAAATCTCTGGGTGTTGTAGCAGCCCTGATATATTTTTATTATAATTCTGACAAGCATTTCTGTATAGCACGCTTAAGCTCTGGCATGAGACCTTGTATGGATTTTTTTGACCTTGTTTTACTCATGCATGATTTACCCATGATTTACACAATACCACTTTCCTGAAAGCAAAGGCCTCCCCTGCAGGATGGTAGGAAACTGCTCTGATACCACTGTAAGACCCCCTGCAGGTACTAATTCTGACTAACATTGGATTTCGTTCAATTTCGGATGTTTGAGATTTTGTTGAACACTTTGCATGAAACCTCTATCTCGCTGTCTTTTATTTTCAAATTGTATTGTTCGAGTCTTGTATGCTGCAGTTGATGTTTTTGAATGCTTCTAGGAATGCAAGATTGACTAACAATGTCATAGAGATGATTGGCTGACTGATTTATGACTTTTACATGCGTATAAGTGGCTGAAAGTATTAACTACAACTACGTAGTAAATTATCAAACACTTGGCATGCATCAATCCAATATAAGGTACAACAAAAGACACTTACAACCAATAGACATATAGACAAACATTTGGCATGCAACCTTGTATCTTCTTATCTTCCTAAGATGCAAAACAAATATGACACTGATATACAATTGATCTAAATGCAAGATGCTAAAACCTGATATTCAGTCGCCTGGACTATAGTCTTCACCAAATGATTATAACAATGACGCTGAAGCTGGAAATGGTTGTGTAAGGCACATCAGTCCCAAATCGTGCCTTCTTCCTACCAAACATAGGCCTTCTAATAGTGGCTGTCGTCTCTAATGAATCTGCCGCTGCTTGAAGGTAATTGATGGCTTTCTAAACCCAAATGCAAACTCAAATAATAAGCAAAATACTGTAGCATTTACTGTTCACGCTACTGTAGCAACCCATACAAATTTCAATATGCAAACAGCTGATTTTTAATAATCTGATCTGCAAATAGATATGCATCAAACCCTTGTGTTCTTGGTATTTCTTTTCCGATTTAGCACAAATAGAACCTTTATGTGAAGCTCTCCTGGATGCCAAATTCAATGGATATTTCACCATCACAAATGGCTGGAACCTTGAAGAAATATCGTTCTCCAATGATGGATGAAAGGCTGAAACCCTTGGTCTCTGCTCTCCACAAAATCATAGAAAAATAGATGCACAATCATAATGAATCGAACTTCTTTTATTAAATTTATATATCCTCCAAGAGAAGTTTGATCTTCTCCAAAAAGCTCTTTATTAACATTAAAAATGTTATAACATTGCATTGGCATCATTAATGAAATAAAACTTTGGATTATGCTCATAAATAAATTAATAATTAATAAATTCGCCCCCTTCTTATGATGACTTACCCTTAAAATGTGAAGTTAAGTTATAACTTTATATTAGCCTTATTTATTGATTTAATATAAATTTGGCCACATAAACATTAATATCTCCGAAAATAATTAATATTTCTCTATGCCGGCTGAGAAGGGAGTCCACCCTGCTTTTCCCCACGTGACCATATACCCTTTCTAAAAATAGAAAGGATCCTTCTTGAACATCCCAAAACTTACTATGAATAGTAAGTAGAACAAATGAAGTCCAAACAAAGTCCAATTTGAACCAAATGAAGACCAAATTGGAACATATTGATGTATGGAGAAGACAAGAACCTCCATTACACAAGCTTCTGCCTTAGAAGATCCTCTATTCACAATAATTAGGCTACAAGGGACAGAATAATAGGCTAATCCCTCAAACTCCAATGCTTATGAAAATGGGGACATTGCATCATCTAGCCCCCATTATTAATGATGATTGTAAAGAAATAACTTGCACAAGAGAATATAATAGGAAATACACTACAACTTAATAATACTTGAGAATAATAAATCACTTCGGAGGGCCAAACCTCCAAAAGTCTACAAGAACACAATTTGCAATATGATGATGATAAACTAACCACTAGCTCCTATATATACCCTTCTTATGCTTTGGATGCCACTCGAGCTGACTTAGCCACCTAACTATAACACCTAGGATGACTTAATTATCTACATAAGACTATATTAATGATCATAAAACCTAATTAAGAGTTAACTAAAAACCAATCACTTTTAACCATATGCAAATTGTAGGATTAGGTGTGTTGCATACCACCCCTTTTCAAAGATTTATTGTCCTACTCCTTGGTGCTAATCAATTATGGATTCTTTTCAACAAAATCCTTATTTTCCCATGAAGCATGTTCAACTAGAGAGCTCTCTTTCATTTGATCAAATACTATGTGATTGCCATATCTATAGCCTCTTAAGCATGTTTAAAGAATTCCATCAAGATCCAAAGCTATTATTCCCTCCTCATCAAGCCCTTGCAACTCAATTTGTGGTACAACTCTTTGTCCAATAACCTTCTTCAAACAGGAAATATGTAAAATTGGATGTATCTTTATTGATACAAGTAACTTCAATTTATATGTTCAATTGTCAATCCTCTGCAATACCTTATAAAAAACATAGTAATTGGGTGTAATCTTGTTATCTTTTTCATGTTGTTTTAGTGACATTTGCTTATGTGGTTGTAATCACCCAAACATGCGATTTCCCACTACAAATGTCCTTCAATTGCGGTATCGATTACCTTGTTTCATTCTGTTTTGTGCCATTCCAAAGTTTTCTTTAAGACTAGCAGATACCTCCTGCTAATGTTGAATTTGTTCTTCATCTATTTGAACTTTGGGTGTGCCTGCATTGAAGAGGTGATTGATGGCGGTAAGTACCCATATAGTGCCAAAAATGGAGGCATCTTGGAAGAAGTAAGGAAGCAATATACTACCATTCTACTAGTGACATTCTACTAGTGGGAGTCATTGCACCCAATCTCTGTTGTTTTAAAAAAAAAAACATCGAGGATAACCTCCCAAACATTTGGGGACCACCTTAGGATAACCTTACTTGGGGATGATATGACAAGTTATGAACAAGCTAAGTGCCGGAACATGAAAATGAGTCAGTCCAAAAATTACTTGTAGATATAGGATCATGATCACTGACCATAATTTTTCAAGTTCGTGTAGTTTATAGAGAGTATTTATAAAGGCTGTTGCAATAGCACTTGGTACAATGTAATGTCCCCTTATGTGATTGCTTAGGGTCTTGTCTGATTCTTACGATTCAAACTGCAATAGACTCCTTTTTATGTAAGTTCTGCACAATACTTTTATTTAATATGATTGTTAAGTATGCATTGAATGTGATATGCCAAGATATATCTCAGTTCTTTGACATATAATGTCACTGTTCATTGTATTAATGAGTACTAAGTTGATTTCCAATGTGATTAAATGTCTGTTATGAATTTGATGGCCAACTCTTTTATTATATAAATCAATTATATTGAGGGTTTGATAGTTCCACCAATAAGATTGACGATAATATCAATCTTCTTAGAAATCTGATAGTTCCACCAATTAGACACTCCAAATTACTCGATAAGCATTGATATAACAATAATTAAACTAGATTCAAAGTAATCCAATGAAATTTCCAACTCTGTCACATACCTAAATATTTGTAAGATCCAGATGAGAACAAGATAACATGCAAATTAATCCAAAGAGTTGTGATGTAATGGTAATGAGAAAGATTGGTAAGACTCTACAAGAATATGACCCAGTTTCAAATACCACTCACTGTAATTCATATCTTCAGCGGCATATGGAAGGGTTGTGAGTAATGATTATGAGTTATATCTTCATGACACAAGTTTATGTATCTTATGAATGTGATCAAAGGCTATTCCACAACGCCTTAAAAGCCCGTATCATTGCCTTGTATTTACTACAGAGTAAATAAATAACACAGAAATGGTCATAAGTGGGAAAAGCCTAAGTAGCAATCAAACGACATGCCCAAAATTAAGAGTGGGGTGCATAAAGGAACAAGATACACTGCTATTGTCAAAACTGGGAGGAGCCTAAGTAGAAATCAAATGGCATACCTGTTGATGTGAGTTTTGTTCCACTACAACATACAGAATTGAATACTTAGAATTCCAGAATGAAACACCAAATCTCAGGAATGAAACCAATACATGATGTCCTCACTTGCGATGTAGGTCAATTAGAGGAATGTAACATTCTACTTGGCAGCTCTATAACCATGATCATTGTCACTGTCATGGAATCGTTTTTGTGGACAAAAGTCACCCTAGCATCAGCAAAGTATTGTTGCAAGCTTTTGTCACATATGCAGAAGTTTGTATTGCTCACAATATGCTTAGATACTGTGGAGATTTTGAATAAGCATGCATTAACATTACACATACTCAGACAGGAAAACAATTCATCAATCCAATATTTGCAAAACATATTTGAGATAAACAGGTGGACAGGGAGAATGGACAGAAGTGATTGAATGATTAAAAATTAATTGCAAACTTAACACTTCCCAACCATAATTTCATAAAATCCAACACCAACGCTATCATCTTGGTATAAAGGACACAATTAGAAGTCATCATCTCTTACCCTTAACTTAGCTATAGTTGAGTTTTCCTTTTTGTGTAGTGTTAGAAAGCTATATGTATATGTTAGGTGTAAAGAATACCTGACATTGTAATCTATACATGAGCTTTTCTTCAGGTGATTTATTTAATGCTAGGTCTTATGAGAGTAGATTTCATATCATACACAAAATGAAATAGTGTGCTTTCTTAGTAATTTTGTCTCCCATGTAATCAGTTCTAATGGTTTATGCTGTTCTTTTAGGTATATGTTGATTCTTAAACTGGTTGAGGTTCAAGCCTCAGAGTGTTTTGTTAAGATCAATAGGGAGGGTTTCACTTGCTGTTTATTTTTTTAATCAAATATGCTAATGCTTACAAAATCCACTGGTGGTTAATGATGACATCTAGAGTCCGTGTATATTTTAAGTCCTAAATTTCCAGTGAATTACACATTTTATAGGTGTGTGCTCTTCTTGGGGGAGGAGGTTATGCAGAAAAGGTGGCCGTTCACTCTGGGCATGTCCTGCCTGTTCCCAAAGGTGTTTCACTACAAGAAGCTGCAGCTCTTCCTGAAGTGTCCTGCACTGTTTGGTCAACAGTTTTTATGACAAGTCATCTATCTTCAGGCGAGAATTTTCTGGTAAGTGCTCATGTGAAAATGTTTGTAGATATTAATTTTCTTATAAGTTTGGGCTTCATTATAGGAAATTTTTATTGCAGTCCTGTCTTTTCTCCATGTGTAAAATCTTGTAAAGGTACAAATACCTTTTCATCATGTCAGGTACAATGCCGGCTAACTTTAATCTTGACTGGAAGAATCTTTTGGGAAAAAAATGTTAGATTACTCATTATGATCATATGACAAAGAAGTTTGAATCAGTTAAGGCCTGAAACATATTAATAATCTTAACAATAAGAGCACTAATAGTAGTTGAACAAAATCTCTATCCACTACTTTGTAGATATGATTAGACATGTCATTTCAAAACAATTATTAGTCTATCTTGATTTCTTGACATGTGTCTTACATTTCGGATTGAAATTTGAATGCATGTTTGAAATGGATATTTTGACAGTGTACACTTTAACATGCCTTTGTTCTTCATAGTAGTCTAATTAAATGCTTATGAATATTGTTTTGATTAGTTTAACGAGTCTGATGATATACATTGGATAAAGGCCTCTGAGAAAGAGCTAACATTTTCTTTGTTTTCTGTATAAATTGGAAATTTGGGTAAGTAGACAAGTCCATTTCCATGAAGATTTTTTTTATGTTTGCAGCCCTAGGTCCTGGAGAGCTACACATCAGCTCTGTCAATTGAAAATGCAACAATTGTCCTGATTTAAGACCTTTTATAAAGTTAATTCTACTCCAGTGGAATCAATAGACTTTGTTGGTATGGAGTTTCTATCGACATCATCAAAACCAGAAGTGGAGCTGACATTGGGTGGCAGAGGCTTCACTTATCTCTGTTATTATTATTGCTGTAAAGTACCAACAAACTTGCCACAATTTTTCAGTTTCCTTTTCTGAGCTTGAGAATGTTTTCTGGGATTTAGATTAAAATCTAAGTCACAATATTTGTCGAACTTCATCCATGAAATTCAAATTTTAGTGAATTTTTACCCTTGCCGAACTTATCCAAATTTTATGATATCTAATATAATATTGTTTTATTTTGAAATAACATTGAGTTATTTAGTTAAATTATTTAGAAATGTTAAACTATTTTGACAATTTTGTGGATTATTACTTTCATTTAAAATAAATAAATTGATAAAGGCAAATTTAATGCCAATTTTTTTTGAATTTTAACTCTTGCCAAATTTCAACCAAATTTTATTATTGCCGAACTAGAATTCAAATTCCAATTCAAACCTTGTGATTTTGATTAAAATTGTTAAGATTTTAGGATCATTGCAAATGTAATAGCACTCCTTTTTGTATGTGTTTTCCAAATGCAACAATCTCTTGCATTTATATTGAGAAAGAGCCAAGAAGAGACATGTCCCTTCATGGGACATGTCTATACATTATTATGTAATTAATATAATGACAATTATGATTACACACACACACACACACACACACACATATAAAATATCTCGAGTATTATATTAATTTCTCTAATATTTACATAATAATAATATTTATATATATGGTATATATATTTAAGTATATATATACATAACTTACACTACCATCAGCAACCCAACCCCCTAGTAATTATTAGAATGTTTCTAATATTTGCTATGTTTCTTAATGCTCTATCCTCGTACATTTTATTCTTTGATAGTTTCTATTCTTTGTAGTTTAGTTTTGTATATATTTGACCTCGTTAGCTCTTTGTATATTCATTCAATCAATAAAACAATTTGTTAATAATTGTTTTATGGTATCAGAGCTAGGGTAAACACTTCCGGAAAACATTATAATTTCGAAAACGAAATTATCTGCGACCTGCTCAAGGTTTTTCGGCTGCATCCGCAACCTGTCTGCAGTTTTTTCGTCGGCCTTTGGTCTTCCACAATGTGATTGTAGAACGTCTGCAACCTGGTGCCCTGGTGCCTGTTGATGCAAGTTTTGTACCACTACATAACATATAGCAATTGAATACTTGATATAGAATACCAAACACTCAACCCTCTCTTGAAAAGTATATACTCATGAAGAACACGAGAATACTCTAGGGTTCCTTACACCTGTGGATACTAACTCAGTTATATTGATGTGATTTGTTGGTTAATCACGTAGGCGGGCTTACGTTGTTCATTCAAGGATGTCAAACTCTTGATGATGAGATCTAGCTTTGCAATGTATACTCAATTGACTTTCTTCCATTTATATCACTTCCAACTTTGCTCTTCAAACTTCAACTACTAAACTACTGACTGCTTTACTGCTACTCCTATGGAATGGATAGATTGGCGAATGGACGGGGATCAACCTAATGAAAGCTTGCCAGTGGCGTTATCTCCATAGATGCAGTGATTCGAGGGAATTGGACTAGATTACCACACAAGGCTTCTTAACAAGTCGCTAAGATGCTAGTGGCCTAGTATATAGATCCCTATCAAACACTTACCAATATCACCATACAACTAGCCATTTACTTCTACTCTTACTTTAACAACTTTGAAATGAAATCCTACTTTAATTTGAGAGATGAGAAGAAACATGCAATACACCAAAATGATCATGTATATCCACCATGCAAACCACAACAATGAATAAAGAACAATTTTGACAGTATTTTTGGCAACAATTCTCCAACATAACTCTCTTACAAATGAGAGCAAATGGCCTTATATAGAGGCTCAAAATTACGAGTGGCCAAGATTAAGAGGCAAAATCAAGAGCCAAGATTAAACCTTACAAACCCTAATTAGGGTTACCATCTTTCAACCAATTACATGAGGGCACCAACTTTGTGGGCCAATGAGAAAATTACAATAATCTGTCAACCAATGAAATTGCATGCACATGAAATTGCCACCTTATCAACCATATCTTATAAATTTATTCAATCCTTGAGATGAGGTGAAGCCTTGGATGCTTGAGCTCGTCCTTAGAAACTTTCTCATCACCACTTGAACTTGCTTGTACCTGATGTCTTGACCTTGAAAGGGTGAGGTCTCCATGCACTTGGGGTAATCTTGCCTTGGCCTCGGTGGCTTGCCTGGATGTGAACCTCTTTGCAATTTGAGAGCCTTGCTGTTGGCCACCGCCTTGAAATCGAACTTGACCTCTTCAACCTTTCGTCTTGCTTTCCTTTTTCATTATCCTTGCCTTAACCTTCATGGTCTTCATGGTCTTCTCCAACCTTTCCACTTGAATTTGGTTTGCATGCACCCCCCTCTGCTTCAATACTCTTGGGTTCTGGGGCACCTGCCCTGGCCATATCTCCTTGAGCGGCCCGCAATCCACCCATTACTTGATTTGAAATAATCCTTAAGTTCATCAATTGCCTCCTAGTTAATGTTTTTCTCTTTGGTTAATCCTTGAATGCCATCAACTGTTCGAACTGCCACAACCTCGCTCCTTGGCATAAGTATCTATTTCAACCATAGCGGTGCAGTGCATCTCCCCAAATCTAGATTTGGTTCGACTAGCAAAGCATCACCAACGGCCTTGCAATCAAATAGAACAGGTAGGACCCCATGTAGAATTTCTTCTGATTTTGCACTATCCTAAGTTGCAACTCTAAATTCTTGCTAATGATCCTAGCCCAGTCAAACTTTCTTTTTCCATTCTCAATTCTTTCAATAAAATAATACATCCAAGGATCAAACTGTGTACCTTGAGCAGAGCCCATGACCCGGTTGAGAAGCATAATAAGGTCGCCATACTCTGGTTTGAAATTTGACTTGGTGAGCCTTGACGACTTGGTAACTCCCTTCTTGCCTTCGTGTAACCAATTCTGCTCTAGTAGGGCGAGGTAGGCATCCTGATTGTCTTGAAAGAACCTGGCCGCTTGATCCATCAACATTACTATCATGCCCTTCTGCTGGGGTATACTGAACACTTCCTTGCACAATTCCACACTTACTGATTCTCTTTGCCATAGAGGACTGGTCTCTTTTCAACCTATCTCTCAACTGTCTCATATCTATGGTGCCAATGTTGGTGTCGCCGACTCTCTTCAATTTTGAAAAGAAGGTGGTCTTGGGCATCATGTCTTCCTTGTCTTTCTTGGTATTCATTCCCTTTGGGTTCTTGCTTGCACTAGCATCTGCCATCCTAAACACTTATTTTTGCCCCTTCTTTTTACAGTGAGGTGGGACTACACTTATTTCTGCCCCTTCGCCTAGGGATGATCAAACATATTTCTGCCTTGCCAATTCCTATCATACTACACTTATCTCTGCCTCTCTGCCTAGGGATGGGACTACCACTTATTTCTACCTCTTCGTTACCTATGAAATGGACTAAACTTATATCTCCCAACTTCTTTCCTAGGGGTGGGACTACCACTTATATCTCCTTTCTCCAAATCCTAAACGAAAACTACACTTATATCTCCCAACTTCAAATGCTAATGAGATGATGAGGTGATGGATGGATGATGCAAGCAAGAAATGAAGGGAAGAATACCACTCAAGAACAATGAAAAATTCTGCTTAATAAGCCAGTCTTCACCCTCAAAAATGAAGATCAACTCCTACATCATACAATCAACATCAAAGAAAAAGATAACAATTAAGAAAATAGTTCAGTCCACTCACCAAATTTTGCAAATTTTTTCTTCAAAAGGCAGGCCCTTATCAAAGTCTGTAAGCAGGTCCTCTATAGATTTTCGCAACATCCTTCATAAAAAAAAAGCCCCCCCATCAATCCATACTGCCCTAGACAACTGCTGTACCCTCAATCAACGTCTCTATCTCCAAATTCTGCTCCCAGCCTGCTACCAAATAATTATCGCTGCCCCTCAACTGCTTACAACTTTCGTTGCTCCATTAGGCAATTTCGCTAGTCCTCTAGACAATGTAGCAGGCTTCCTTTCAAATCTGTAACCTCTCTTGACAATTCTGCCCTAGACAATTGCTGCTCTTCACCAATTCGTGGCTCTCACAAAATCGCAAGTCCCCCAATCTAAATGCTGCAAGCCTGGGCAATCAAGTAGCAGGCCCTTCTCCTTTATGCCATGACGCTGGCCCTCTTTCAATAGCAGATTTCGTAGCCTTTAATGCCTTGATTGCTCCTTACTAAATTGCTGCCAATTCACTCCCTTCACCGACTCAGATTTGTTCCTCAATGCCAAGTTTGCTGCCTCTGCCTTGCTTTAATGGATGAGCGAAGTGGATGAGGAAGAGGAGGAGGAGGGCCTCCTCTTTATACAAAGTTTTTTCCACCAACATGTGGGCCGACCTGCATATGGAGAACACAAAATTAAAATTAATTGCCAATAAATGAGGGACGACTTTGCCATAAAATAATAATTTGCATTGAAATTTACTATTATTAAGCTCAAATTTTGAAATAGCCTAGACTATATTAGCCATACGCCATATTAAGGGGCCCTAATTTCTATTTTCAAAGCCACACGCCATAATAAAGGGTCCTGTTTTTGAAAACCAATGCCCAGATTTTTTAATTTCCATGCTAATTTCGAATATTATTAGCTCAGATTTTATAGTTTATTGCCCAAATTTTTGATTTAATTAGCCCAAGCCAGATTTTCACCAAGGAGGACTCCAATTTTCGATTTTAAGGGCTTGCTGTTAGCTTGAATTTGGGGCCCAAATTTTTGATTTAATTAGCCCAAGCCAGATTTTCACTAAGGAGGACTCCAATTTTCGATTTTAAGGGTTTGCTTAGATTTTCGATCTTAGTCCAATTATCTTTTGCGATTTACAATTTTCATTTGGCAATTCAATTTAACTTAGTTTCTTGGCCATTTAATCCTTTCATTTTAATCCATTTCAACACCCAAAGAAAAATTGCAAGGTTTCCAAAAGACGGAATCACACTCAAGTTCGAAAATGTCCAAGCTCTGTTTTTTATTTCAATAATTTTCAAAAGTTCAGTCATCAAAACCCAAAAATTTGCTAAGGCCTCACTAAGCCAGGATGAAGGAAAAAAGCCAAGGTTTGTTCGAAAATGGGGGACCCCAAATCCTTTGGGGTGATGATGTGAAACCTCACAACAGTGCCTTCACGCATGATCGAACTGCAACCTGGTGCTCGCATTTTTTCACGTGTTTGCAGAATGACCAAGTTCGAACGTGACCTGCAGCGAACTGTTGCTTCCTCCTGACGCGATCTGTTCCTTCCTCCTTCGCAACCTGTTACTTTCCCTCTGCTGGTGCGATCTGAACATTGAAATCTCCTCTGCATTTGAATTTCGTGGCTCTTGTTTGTGGTTTTGTATAACCAGAGCCGTTTTCTACTAAAACCCTAATTTTTTGGGACCCAAAAATCTTTTTAAATACATTTTCGTGGTGGGTTTTTCGAGATTTTATCTAGGACTTTGTTAAAATTTTTTGGGTACCTCGTTTTCCGTATCTCAATTTTCAAGCCAGCGGATTTGACTTTTGACCTCAGATTCCTTTTGGGTTTTCTATCAGATTTTTGGGTACTTATCGGTTTTTTCTAGGTCAGCCAGAAATTTGTCTTGGAATCCGTGCCTGTTAAATCCCTTTCTTGAAGTTTGTATCTGATGGTGTCCTTGACCAATTTGATGCTAGAAAACAGTCAACGGTTTAATGGCAGCAACTATAACACCTGGAAGTAGCGAATGTTGACCATCTTCAAGTACCATCGATTGGATGCGCTTGTTCTAGGCACAAAGACCCGTCCGACCTCCGTTCAAACAGATCAGGATAAATTCAATGATTAGAATCGAGAAGCTGTTATGCTTCTCAAGCTCTCTGTCACAGATGATCAGTTGCCTTAGATTCCCTCTGGCAAGTCTGCTGCAGACATCTGGAAATATCTGAAGGAGTTGCATGAGACATCCGACAAGAGTCGCGTTTTCTTTCTGAAGAATCAGTTGTTCTCCATTATGATGGATGAACGAATGTCCTTATAGGAACATCTCACGAAGATTAAGGACATTCGTGATCAGCTTGAAGCCATCGGTCGGAAGATGGAGGAAGAGGATATGGTAGTTATTACACTGAAAAGTCTACAAACATCTTATGAGCATTTCATAGAGACACTCAACATTACCTCAAGTAATGTTGATTTGAAATTCCCAGAGTTGTGCACCAAACTCCTCCAGTAGGATTGTTGGAAGCAGCAATTTGGTAACCGTACTTCCTCATCCTTGTCAGAACAAGCCTTTGCAGCAAAATTTTAGTCTTCTCAGTCATCACAACAGGGCAGTTCACATCAATTCTCAGGAAGTTATCAGCAGAAGGGTGTTCAGTGTCATTACTGTCATAAGTATGGCCACATGAAGAAAGATTGCCGATAGTGAATCGCTTCCGAATAAAAGAAGCTGGGAGGGTCAAATCAATAGACACATGTTGCTGAACCTTCTGAGCAAAAGGAATTTGCTTTCTATGTGTTTATGTCTAAAAGCCCTTCTGATTTAGCCTGATCGTTTGCCTAGTATATCAACTCTGGTGCTTCACGTCATTTTTCTCATCGGCGTGACTGGTTTACAGACTTCCATCCCTACAGTGATTCAGTTATGTTTGGTGGAGGAGAGGAGTATAAAATTATTGGTAGAGGAAATGTTTAGATACAGTCTGGTGGGTGTCAGCTCATCTTTCTCAATGTATGCTATGTTCTTGGTATGGCTCTCAATCTACTCTTTGTGAGTCAGATCATGAGAAATTCTCCTCAGTTAGATGTGGTGTTCAGTGCCCACAAATGTTCCATTATTGATCGAGCAACTCGTCTTACTGTTGCTTCTGGTCTAGAGGATCGTGGCCTATATCGGCTTACTGACACTGGTGATTCTCCTAAAATAGCGATATGGACACCTTAACATCTAGTATCTCTCTCAGGTGTCTCGGGAGGAACTTGTTTCTGGCCTACCTCCGATTTAGACGCAACATCTTGGAGTATGTGACGCCTGTCAAGCTGGCAAACAATATTGGACTCCCTTTAAAGATGGCACCTCTTGGCGTGCATCTCAGGTACTTCAATTACTTTATGCTGATATTTGTGGTCCTATGAATACATCTTCAGTTATTGGTTGCAAATATTTTTTGCTTATTGTTGATGATTTTAGTAGAAAGATGTTGGTGTACTTAAAACAAAAATCAGATGCTTTTAGTACATTTCAAAATTTTAAGTTGGTTGAAAACGAGTCTGGCTGTAGTATCATTTCTCTTAGAACAGACAATGGAGGGGAATTTTGTTCAACTGCATTCTTCAGTTTTTGTGCTGAACATGGCATCAAACGCCAATTCACCACACTCTACACTCCTCAGCAAAACAGTGTTGTTGAGCGTCGCAATCGTATGATTGTTGAGATGGCTTGTTCTATGTTACAACACAGGAGTGTTCCTAATAAGTATTGGGCAGAAGCAGTGTTTACTGCTGTTTACCTTCTCAATCGTTCCCCTACTCAGGCTATCAAGAACAAAACTCTAGAAGAGTTGTGGTCTGGTCGTAAGCCTAAGATCAGCCACATGAAGATTTTTGGCTTTCTTGCCTATGTTTGGATTCCTGATGCTAAATGTTCCAAATTAGATTCCAAGAGTCAGAGACTCATGATGACAGGATATAGTGACAACCATAAGGCCTATCGATTGATAGATATCGACACTGATCATCTTATCTTTAGTCGTGATGTTGTTTTTGATGAAACTCGAGGACCTTTTTTGTCTTCTTTTGAGGAGTGTTTTGAGGAACAGACTCGTAGTGTTCCTCTTCCTTTAGCATCATCTGATGGGAGGGATGATACAACTAATGCTTGCCCTGGGGCACCTGATGCTGATCTTGTTGAGGCTCCTGATGCTGATCCTCTTCCTGTTGCTGCTCTTGAACCTCCTCCAGCTCCTCCAAAGATTGACTCTTCTACTCTCCGACCCAAATGGTGGGTTAAAACTATTAGTGATCTCAGGGATGATGAGCTCATCGAAGGTAGAGTTTCTCGAAATAAGAGCGAACAAACAGTTAATTTTGCTCTTATGGCTAACATTCATAGTGTTTATGAGCCCCAGACTTATTCCGAGGCTAAAGGTATCCTTGAATGGGAACAGGCTATGGAAGCTGAGTTTCAAAGTATTCAGAAAAATCACACTTATGTCCTTTCTGATCTTCCTGTAGGGAAGAAGCCCGTTAGCTTCAAATGGGTATACAAGGTAAAATACAAAGCTGATGGAACCTTAGACAAGTATAAGGCTCGTCTTGTTGCTCGAGGGTTCTCACAAAGGGAAGGTATTGACTATGAGGAGACTTTTGCTCCCACAGCTAAAATGAGTACCATACGACTTGTTCTTGCCTTAGCAGCTCAGTTTGGTTGGAAAGTTCATCAGATGGATGTTAAGAGTGCTTTTTTGAATGGTGACTTACAGGAATAGGTCTACATGACGCAACCTTCTGGATTTAAGGTCGTTGGTCAAGAACACAAAGTGTGTAAACTTGTCGAAGCTCTCTATGGTCTGAAACAAGCTCCTCGAGCTTGGTACATGAAAATTGATAAATACCTAACTGATCATGGCTTTCAGAGGAGTCCATCGGATTCAAACCTGTATATCAAACATACAGGTGATGATGTATTGTGTATAGTTGTCTATGTGGATGACTTGATCATCACTGGAAGTTCAGCATATTTGATCACTGAAATCAAACAAGATTTGTGCTGCACTTTTGATATGACAGATTTGGGACTCTTGCACTATTGCCTCGGAGTTGAGGTTTGGTAGACTGAGCACAGTATCTTTCTTTCTTAGTCCAAGTATGCTAGAAGTCTTGGGGACAGGTTCAGAACCCGGGCTCAAATTATCAGCTCACTCAGATTTACCTGTTGTGGATGAATCTTTGTTTAGACAACTAGTGGGCAGCCTCATTTTCCTTACTGCCACCAGACCTGACCTTAATTTTGCAGTAAGCTACATATCCCGTTTTATGATAGTGCCCAAGACTGATCATTGGACAGCTGCAAAGCGTGTCTTGCGTTATGTTAGTGGTACTCTTGACTATGGTCTTTTGTACACTAAGAGTTCTGATCCTACACTATGTGGCTACTCAGATTTAGATTGGGCCGGTTCTGTTGATGATCGTAAGTCTACCGCTGGATATGTGTTCAATTTGGGGTCCAGTGCTGTCACATGGACAAGTAAGAAACAACAGGCAGTGGCTCTATCGTCCACCGAAGCAGAGTATCGTGGAGCAGTTAAAGCAGCTTGTGAGGCCGTTTGGCTTCGGCGGATGCTTGCAGATATGCATGTTCCCCAGTCAGGACTGACTCCTCTATTCTGTGATAATCAGGGAGTGCTCAAACTGGCCAAGAATCCGGTCTTCCATGAACGAACCAAGCGTGTGGAAACACATTGTCATTACATTTGTCAGCTGGTTGAAGACAAATCTATTCAGCTACTGTATGTTCCTACCTTAGAGCAGTCTGCTGATATCTTCACCAAGTCTCTCAGTCCTGATAAATTTGTAAGATTCAGGGAGGCTATTGGTGTTACTGACAAATTGAGCATTATGGGAGGGTATTAGAATGTTTCTAATATTTGCTATGTTTCTTAATGCTCTATCCTCGTACATTCTATTCTTAGATAGTTTCTATTCTTTGTAGTTTAGTTTTGTATATATTTGAGCTCGTTAGCTCTTTGTATATTCATTCAATCAATAAAACAATTTGTTAATAATTGTTTTAGTAATATGGGCTCGAACTTGGGTAGTTACAAGAGGAGTGACTGCCACAAGAGGAACTATGTCCAGAGGGGGGGTTACTAGTCCCATGTGCTCAGAGTAATGGCCTACCAACATCAAGTCACATGATGTACACCAAGTACTCAAAAGTTTACAAAGATATCATCTCATGATATCGGGAGCATTGGCCTGCAGAATATTAAGTCGCATGATATTCATCAAGTGTTCAGAGTAATGGCCTACCAACATCAAGTCACACGATGTCCAAGTACTCAACAAAATTATAAAGATATCATCTCATGATATCAAGAGCATTGGCTTGCAGAATATCAAGTCGCATGATATTCACCAAGTGCTCAAAGTAATGGCCTACCGACATCAAGTCACATGATGTCCACCAAGTACTCAACAGATGTTCATAGGTAATGTGCACTTACCATAAGAACATTCACATCATCTATTATGATTTGTTTCAGCGATCACAAGATGTCTATCACAATAGAAGATTCCATCTATTATGATCTGTTTCAGCCATCATAAGATGTCTATCACAATAGAAGATCAAGTTATTGTAAGATCGTCACCTTCAAATAACTTTTGCAAATACAAGTGATAATCATTTGGAAGTCGTCACTTCCTCATGATTTACATAGGGGGCAAGCCCATTAAAAACATTCATGATTCATTAGTATAATAATTAATTATATCAAGTTTACCTCAGAAGTGTTTCACCTTTAATAGTGAACTCCCTCTCAATCAATATGATCAAGATTGTCACAAGTTGATTGAACCATCTGCTCCCTCTGAAGCTCAAGTTTATCAACTTCTTGACCTCTTTCGAAATGTCGAACTCCCTTTGCATCTAGTCTCAATCATCAATTCGTTTGCAAGCATCAAGTTCTTTCTCCCTTGATTGCAATTATCTTGTGCTTCTGTCTTGAAGGTATGTCAGAGAGATATTACAAATAGCTCACTAAACTATCTCGACCGGAAATACCAATGATAGAAGCATACAAGATTTTAATAACCAATAGTATAGCATGAATAAAAAACTCAAAAATTATGTGCATTAATAAAACATGAAATACTTAACTTTTATAAATTTTAAGTATTTCATTTTGTAAGGTGAGCCCATATAGAAAATATCATGCAAATTCACAAAATGATGTCGCCGTTCTTGAACATTACCCTAATTTTTCACATGACCTATCTTGAATATCCAAAGGTTCTATACACTATGACAACCTTCAATATGATCGGATCTCCCTTAAAGCAGTTAGGCTTTTAAAGAAGGAACGTCGCTCTTTTACAGATTTTGTAGAGACCCGTACACAGTCGGTCATAACTTTTGAACCTGACATTTTCTCTCCAATTGCTCCGGTGAGATTCTTCCAAATTTGTTTAGCACCAACATATACAAAATTTAGCAAAATTCAACGGTGCATTTGTGAGATATGGTCCTCATACTGAGACTGTATTTTCTGATACAGTCACACATTCACTATCAACAAACTACTCTCTTACATCTGCAACTTGGCTCTGATACAATGTTAAGATTTTTGGATTGTTGCAAATGTAATAGCACTCCTTTTTGTATGTGTTTTCCAAATGCAACAATCTCTTGCATTTATATTGCGAAAGAGCCAAGAAGAGACATGTCCCATTCTATTCATTATTATGTAATTAATATAATGACAATTATGATTATATATATACATATATATACACACACACATATATATTATTGTATATATATAAAATATCTCGAGTATTATATTAATTTCTCTAATATTTACATAATAATAATATTTATATATATGGTATATATATATAAGTATATATATACATCTCACACACACACACACACACACACACACACACACACATATATATATATATCTTCACTAGTATTGACTCATAGTGTTTATCCGACTGAAGCTACAAAACATCAACAAAAATCATGATCAAAAGGAAGCATTTCATTTTGTAAGGTCCAACCAAATGAGGATATATTGGATTTTAAGGCTATGCAGAAGAGGAAGGGCCAGCTAGAAGCCTAGATCTGATCAAAGAAATTGTAAGGCAGATGATGCCATAGCCATTAGACTTCACTGAACTTCCATTGCATTTCCAACAAAGTATCATCTAAATTTAATGTCAAAGGAATTTGAAGAGTGAATACAGGCTTTAGAATCATTGAGAGGCTTTGATGCAGGGGCATCCTTGGGTGATTGGCAGTCCTGCATGTTGGGTGCTTTGACCTTGTTGTTGGAGAACTTGGTCGAAGAAGTGTTGCTCGGTTGTTGTGTTGGCCGAGGAGCTCGGTCTCTAAAGGGAGCTCGGTCACTGAAGGACTCAGTCACTTCTGGTGCTCGGCAATGCTGGTGGTGCTTTGTCGACATGTGCTCAGCTATGCCTAGCTTGCTCGGTTATTTTGTTCATGCTCGACAGTTTGGGTTTGCCGACTGGTGTTCTTGTGGATTTGGTGGGCCAACTTGATGCATTATTTTGGGTAGCGTGTGTTACATTCTCCTATGTGGATCTAGAGACCGACATGGAGAAGTAATTGTTTGTAAGGCTATTTGAGAGCTGACTTGTGTTGCATTTAATATATTTGTTGTAGAAGCCGACTTGGCTTAGGAGTTAATTCTTTCTTCCGACCGACTTGTGGTTGAAGATTTAGTATTTAAGGGGGTCTAGGGTAGAGTTGTTAAAAAAGGGAGATAAGTTGGATGATTCAA
Organism: Chamaecyparis obtusa; assembly: GCA_027943335.1. NCBI lineage: Eukaryota > Viridiplantae > Streptophyta > Pinopsida > Cupressales > Cupressaceae > Chamaecyparis > Chamaecyparis obtusa. The sequence goes on along the minus strand of BSBK01003705.1, from coordinate 1,881,117 downwards.
GAGGATAGTCATCTAGATTTTTAGAGAAGCAACCTGTTACGAATTTGTGCAGAGCTAGGGTTGAGGCTTAGGGACAAGAAGATTGCTTGGTGGCTTGTGAGCACAAGTTTAGATCTTGTTGGAGTTCCTACCAGTTGTTGTAGCCTGTTGTTACAGATTTGGCTAGCTAGGAGTTGGATCCTTGTTGATCTTGTAGAATTACTGTTGTAATTGTGTTTGTACTTGGCCGTAACCCGGAAGATCTTATAGCCGGGCATGTTGAATGAAAATTCTATTTGAGTATCTTCTTTGTTGTGTTTCCACTTGTGTTTTGTGGTTAGCGCCAGGTTTGGACAATCCATTCTTGGATTCTCCCGGCCTTGCCCTGCGTCAGGTGGCGTTAGAGCTTGAAGTTCTTGAGTGTGTGGACAGATTGCCGAAGTTGAGGCAGTTTGCATCAGGACCTTGGGTTGGTGATTTGTTGCCTTGGGGTTTACGAAGATCTTGAAGGATGTCTCCGAGAGGATTGGACCCTAGGGCGATTGCAGATCTCTGTGATGTTGTGGAAGCAAAGATTTCTGAGAGGTTTGCTCAGTGGGAAGTGGATTTGCTGGACCGTATGAAGGACCAAGTTAAGAACCTTGTGAAGGAAAGTGTTCTTGAGCTTTGTAGAGCTTATTAAAGTTGGAACATGACGATCTGGAAGAAAGTTGTCTGGTCGTTTAGAAGACTGGTCTGAGAGAGAAGACATCTTGACAAGGTTATTTCTGACAGTGTGGAGGTTGAAGAGGTATGTGAGATTGGTTTTGATGTTCAGTTGGTGGAATCTGACATGAAACTTGCAGAGCAACTTTTGGCTGTTGCTGAGATACTTGTGCTTACCGACGATGTTGTTAACCTTGTTGAGGATGGTGAGAAGATTGGTTTTCATGTTTAGTTGGTTGTGTTTGACATGGAGATTGCAGAGCATCTGGTTGAGCGTGATCAGGTTGTTGTTGGGGAAAGGTTGTCTATTGCTGAACACCTTTGTGATAATGGTGTTATTGACTTGCTTTTGTTCGGTGTTGTGGTGCAGATGTTATTTGTTGATTATGGACTTGAGTTGTTGGATGACAGTAATGAGTCTGGTGATGAGTTGAAGGTTCAGTTTGTTCTTGTTCTTGAGCATGCTAATTGGTTGGTTGTAGATCGGTTAAGGAGGGCTTGGTTGATGGACTTGTTCATTTTCCTAGCTTCATGGATTGGCAAACCTTGTGTGAAGATGAGTGGATGTCTGATTCTCATGAAGGAGCAAAGTGTGGGACACACTTTCTTATTTACCTCGGGTGTCTAATGCAGGGGCATCCTTGGGTGATTGGCAGTCCTACATGTTGGGGTGTGTTGACCTTGTTGTTGGAGAACTTGGTTGAAGAAGTGTTGCTTGGTTGTTGTGTTGGCCGAGGAGCTCGGTCACTGAAGGACTCGGTCGCTTTTGGTGCTCGACAATGTTGGTGATGCTCGATCGACATGTGCTCGGCTATGCCTAGCTTGCTTGGTTATTTTGCTGATGCTCGATAGTTTGGGTTTGCTAACTGGTGTTCTTGTGGATCTGGTGGGCCGACTTGATGCATTTAATTTGGGTAGCGTGTGTTACATTCTCCTATGTGGATCTAGAGGCCGACATGGAGAAGTAATTGTTTGTAAGGCTATTTGAGAGCCGACTTGTATTGCATTTAATATTTGTTTGTTGTAGAAGCTGACTTGGCTTAGGAGTTAATTCTTTCTTCCAGCCGACTTGTGGTTGAAGATTTAGTATTTAAGGGGGTCTAGGGTAGAGTTGTTAAAAAGGGAGATAAGTTGGATGATTCAGGAGGATAATCATTTGGATTTTTAGAGAAGCAGCCTATTGTTGCGAATTTGTGCAGAGCTAGGGTTGAGGCTTAGGGACAAGAAGATTGCGTGGTGGCTTGCGAGCACAAGTTTAGATCTTGTTGGAGTTCCTGCTAGTTGTTGTAGCCTGTTGTTACATATCTGGCTAGCTAGGAGTTGGATCCTTGTTGATCTTGCAGAATTATTGTGTTTGTACTTGGCCGTAACCCAGAAGGCCTTACAGCCGGGCATGTTGAATGAAAATTCTATTTGAGTATCTTCTTTGTTGTGTTTCCGCTTGTGTTTTGTGGTTAGTGCTAGGTTTGGATGATCCATTCTTGGATTCTCCCGGCCTTGCCCTGCGTTAGGCTTTGTCCTTTCCATGGCTCATTTGCCATGCTCGTCCCTTTTGGGGCGGTCCCAAGGTTCGGGTTATTTAGTATGCGGATTATGTAGGGAAAACCTGAGTTTTATTGTAGTCTCCTAATTGTCATGGTGAGAGGTCTTGATAGGATGAATGTATGTATTTGTATGAACAAGATTTGATCGTTGAGTTTGGGGATTAAATGGATGAATTTGTGTCAGGTTGCCATGTCTACTGCATAGCTGATAGATAAATGAGGTTTGATAATTATTTATTGGCTTGTCCTATTTGACCTCACAATCCTTAAGGAACCATTCCATCTGGGAGAGATATAAAGATCATTGTTTCTGAAGATATACACAGAGCATAGCACCTGAGTTGCAATGCTATGTTAGAAGCTGCTGTGTGTTTTCCAAAGATGTTTCCAGCCTAATAAAAGACCTTTCTTTTGAAACTTTTCCGGGGACCAATAGGAGCCAAACTCAAACTAGGAGTGTTGGGAAGTCACTAGTTGGGTTGGACAAGCCCGATTTGATTCTTAACAGCGTCCCCTGAAAAGTTGTTGTGAAAATTTTCATGAAATAGCACTAGGATACCATCACAGTATAAGAGAGTCAAGGGCTTCAGATATCATATACACTTGATTTTGATCCATTAGGCCTTTGGGGCCCCATATTGTTGGTTCAGGTTTGGGTTTATTATGATGAGTAATTAGTAAAAATTAATATATTGAATGAAGAATGAATTAGTTTTTAAATAGATTTACAAGAGACGATGTTTTTAAATAAGAAACAATTGTAAAAATAGAAACTATATCTACATGATATTTACATTAAAGATAACCATTAAATAAATAGAAAGATATTATTTAATACCCTCCCTTAATGGTTAATTTATCAACTACACCAAGTTGTTCCTTGAATTTAACAAACTTATCAGGACCAAGAGGCTTGGTGAGAATATTTGCAGTTTGATCTGTTGTTGGAACATACTACAACTGAACTGTCCCATCTTCAACCAATTGTCTAATGTAATGACAATGAACATCTACATGTTTGGTTCTTTCATGGAAGACCGGATTCTTGGCAAGTTTGAGAACTACCTAGAACTTTAAAAGAGGCAGTTTTCTCTGGTGGGGGAATATCGGAAATTGAAAAGGTCTGTTTCAAGTCCAAAATCACGCTCAACCGCAATACATTGTGGATAAAGGAACGTTGTGAAAGGAGTTGAGTTGTTCACGGTGGAGCTTAAAATGCACTCAAGCAGATATTGCTATTAGTCATGCAATGAAAGAATTTTGGTGAAAAACAAGTCCATGGTGGGGTCAAGCATGCACTTTAAGCGCAACTTGTATTATGTTATGAATAATTTTCTTCTTAATAGTGAACCTATGTCACCCCATGTTTCTAGGATGGGGAGACAAGGGGATAGGGAAACGGGTTTTTGGGACATATTTTTCTTGGAGCAGGGGACGAGGAAATGGGTGTTCGAGACATTTGTTTTCTCAGAGAAGGGGACCGTAGTGGGAACAACTATATAAAAAATAGGGAAATTTTAAAATATATAGGGAAATTTTAAATATTCATATGAAAACATGGATAAAGCATGCTTATATAAATTACAGAACCTTAATATATAATGTTTGTGTTAAATAATTTAACTTTAGAGTTCATATGAGAGTGGAAGTCAAACAAATTATCAAAACTGAAACATTAATTAAATGGGACAGCCAAGGGATAGTTTTTGGGAAGTTTTTGAGTTTTTGGGATGTCCCTGTTTCCAGGACTGGTCAATTTTTGTCGGAAATGTGTCCCTGTGTAACATTGTAGTGAACCCACGGTGGCTTTATTTGCAAGGATTTTTTTTGTTTTTAAAAACTAATGTGGTCGTGGTTGGGGAAGTCTTAAAGGATGTACCTAATGCACCATTTTATTAAATGAAGGAACTTTTACAATGAAAAAACAGGTCCAATGCGATAGCTTAGGAGGTTTTGGGTTCTTCATGAAGTTGTTGAGAATATTAATTATGCTTGTGAAAGAATAAACGACTTATCGGAATTTTTTTAATGTCCACACCTACTCGTAAAGGTCTTGAAGATGCAATTCTATTGGACATTTGAAATATTGGCAATCGCATCAGGGATGAAAAATAAAGGGAGATCTAAGCCGAGCTGGTGGAAATTTGTCAAGTACAAAATCCAAACTAAGGTCGGAGTTGAAGTCGAAAAAAGTGATAAATTGAAATAAATCAATTTTTTGGAATAAGATTGAAATTGAATAAATATCAAAATTTGTATTTAATGTTTAATTAATAAACTTTTGAAAATTTGAAAAATTGATAAAATGGAAAATAAAACAATTTTTGGATTTAAATCTAAAATTAATTATATATTGAATTTTATTTGATATTTAATTAATAAATTTTGAAAAATTGAAGAATGCAAAAAATTGATCAAAAGATTGGAAGATGGAATAAATCATGGAAAATTATTAATTATTGTGTTATTTCCAATAATTAATATTTAAATAAAAAAATTTGAAAAATCAAATGCACAAGGATGAAACTTCCTCATGAAGTTAAAGCACCCAAATTGGCATCTTTTCAAAAGCGAGAGGAAAATATGACAAGTGGCAAAGAATCTTGTCCAAAATGGAAGCTTGGAAGAAAAACAAAGCAACTACCTAAATTTAATACACAACCAACATAGTAGCGTTTCCCGGTCGAATGCCTATATAAGAAAGCCTTCCTCATTTCATTCTCATAGGCAAAAATCAAGAAACAAGTTGAGGAAGATTTAGAGAATTCTGGAGAATTTGCAAGAAATTTTGAAGCAGCGTGAAGATTCTTGAAGAGGGGGAAGAATTTTGTAGAGAGAAGATTGCTTCTAAAAAGGCATGAAGCCACTTTCAGTTTGAAAAAGTCAGAAGAAGTCGTGAATTTCAGAGAAAGGGAAAACTTTGCAATAAGTTTGAAAGTTCAAGAAAAAACATGATTATCTCTCTCCTTGAGAAAATCTCTTTATAGAAAGGGAGTGGAGAGTTTTTGCTAAATTCGCAAAATTTATCTCCTCCAAGGACAAGTTTATTTGTGAAGGAGACTTGGTTTGCTTTTTTTCCATTTCTTGCATGCTCTTATGTATGTTTAATTTCTATCTTGTAGGAAGGTAAAATGGTGGAACCCAAAGGAATGAGTTCGACCAGGAAGCAGTTGATCAAGAACAAGCAAAGAGGGTTTTATTCAGAATCCAAAATTGTGTCAAAATGGGCAGATGTTGGTTATACAAATATCGGGTGCCTTGACATGAACGAGTTCAACAGGAGAATGTTTGGATACAAAGATCATGAACCGAGTTACTTGGCAACCTGGATTGTAAATAGTGGAATCGTGGCTGCAATTGGTTATCTTCTAGCTTTTCAACATGCATAATTGATCGTGGAATGCTCGAGACACTACAATCCAAATGACAGAATAGTCAGGGATCCAGACGAGAAGGTTATAATGGATCTTTCTCCAAACAATCTTAGAAGCATTCATAAATCCTACATTCCAGAAAATGGTACTGAAGTCAAAAGAGCAAACTGCTGGGATTCAACATTGTGAAGGTGTCATAAACAGTAAATGGGTGTAGAAGAATAAAGCCCACCATTCCAAATTGCCTAAGGAGTTAGTCTGGCTTGAACTTTAACATGAATATAGTGATTTAGTCATTATGCTAAGTAGAATATTCAAGATTCCACAATCCTATCAGTTTGAGGCATGGATATGGTATTTCATTGAATAGGTGGTCCAAGGATTCAACATGGATTGGGCTAGGATGATCAACGACAACCTGAATGAACAAATGGAGAATCAAGAGCAGTTAGGAAAGTTTTACATGAGCTCCTATGTCATCTATATGTTGGCTCAAATGATGAAATATGATGGTTTGAGATGCTAAGGAACAATTGGAAGTACCGCTCAATGCTTAAAGGTGCACTAATGCTACCCTTAGTTTCATTTATATGCCAAGGATGATTATGTCAGAGTCAACGATGCGTTTGCAATGCGCATTGTTAGGACTCTACAAAAGCTTGCACTTGAGATTGTCACTCGGGGCAATGAAATTGGTGGAGTATGCAACATGGTTCTTTCAGTTCCCTACCTTCTCCCACATTAGAGTACAAGGATTTTCTACGTAGCCTTATTAACTCCCGAGATATCCCACTGATAAAATGGTCCTGTTGGAGATCACTCAGCAACCGACAATTTATTATAAAATTCAAAAGGGAAAGAGGAAGTTGGGGCTAGAATTCCCAGCTTCCATAGAAGATAACATTGAAATGTGGCCATGTTTGAAGGTGGCTGAGAGTTCATCGGACGGGCTGCATTTCTTCCATTTGTCGCTTTTTCTAGGAAGGCCAGATTATGATCCTTGCACTAAATTTAGAGTGGTGGTAGGTACAAAAATATCAGCACAGAATGCACCTCGAGGATTTATGGGCCAATGGGGCAGATGAAAATGAGATTAGAAAGAGAATGTATTCCAGTTTGCCACTGAACATGATTAGAGCATGCAAGATCTTTCGGGTGCTTGATCAAATGGAAGAGGATTTGAATATGATCCAAAATGGATATAACACAGAAAACGGAAGGACCATCCTCCCATATGATTGGTCAAGGAAGGAGATATCAAATATTGCTACATTGTCTGCACCAGTTTTGGAATTCACAAAATGGTGGGTCGATCGACAATTTGACAGGATGAAGATATCGAAGGAAAGTTTAATATATAATTTGATGGGTCATCAGTCATTGAGGGATGAGAGGCCAAAGTAGCCCTCAGGAGGGAGAATGGAAGAAGGAGAAATCCTGTCAGGAAGTTCAAAGCGAAGAAAAGGAAGAGTGTTGCTCAGGATGTGCAACCAAGTAGGCTGGACCTTCACATTGAAGAGCCCCAACAAAAGAGGCAGAGATTAGGGAAGACTCCATCCTCACCTAGTTGGACTCCGAGTTTGCAGGAGATAGGTCCTTTCACTAGGGATGAAGTGGAAACAAGCAAAAGAAGGATAGAGTAGGAAGATCACATGTCTAGGCCGATGCAGGATAGAGAAAGCATCAATGCCTATCAGGAGTTTGCATAAGGAGGAAACAGACAGCAAGATGTTGCCACCAAGGAAAGTCTTGGTGCTATCCTAGAGCGAGAAATGATGGAAACAGAGGATCTTGTGGCAGAAATAGATGTTCCTGCAGTGGAAGGAGAAGTTCCTATTCTAGAGGTAGCAGTTCCTCAGATAATGACAAAAAGTCCTGTAGCCAAGGAAGAGATTGATATAAGGTAGTACAAGGGCAAGAGCAATTGATAGTTCAAAATGCTATTGTTTTAGAATGGTTAAGGCAAAGCAAGAAATTTTGAACTGAGTCGACCAACCAGAGGAGAAATGAAAAGCCAAGAAATTTGCGAAAGTCAATCAGAGGAGAATCTAGATCTAGAATTCTACAATTTGCAACGCTTGCGGTTGATAATACAAAGGATTCGATCACTTTGGATGAATACAATGTGACAGAGTTTGATCTGGGTCATGCCTCCCAATAACAGGTTATGGAAGAATTTGATGATTCTGCACAGGCAATGAAGATAAGATGAGAAAACTAGAAGGAAAATACCAGAGGCAGAAAGGTGAAATCAAGGCCTTGTGCAAGTGTATAAACAACTTAACTCATCTAGTGAGAGAAGAAGGCCCATCCTTCGTTCCTCCTTCTGTACTTTCAGCTGAGTCAATAGAGGGTATAAAAAGGATCAGACAGATTGCTCAGGGTGTAGAAGTTCAGATAGAAGGCATTAAGAATGAGGCATATAGACACACTGATGACTTGGTGCAAATTCATTACAGGGCACTGGCTGTACGTTCCATGATTCATTGCATGGATGAGTCGTGGGAGGATGAACGTATTTATCGAGATGAGGTGATCTCAGACTTGTTGGATTTGATGGAGATTCCAAGACAAATATTGATTGATGGTGGAGTTGTTAGGGAAGAAGTATATGACTTTCCTCGATGGACAGCCTAAGAGGTAAACTATACGAGTATTTTCAACTGAATTCCTTCGCGAGGGATGACTTTGAGAATTTCTCAATTTTCTCAAATGTCATGCATACAACCCAAGGCTTGTTGCCGGATTGGGAAAACAACTTGAGAAAGTCTGAATGAGCTATGACAGTCTTGGAATTCAAACGGGAATCAACACCAAGTGTTAGTGTGGATGAGTTGGAGATCGTGTTGGGCAGATTCCATGCATTCAAACGACAAGGTCAAAATATGGGCTATTTTGGGCAGAGATGCATTTAATGCATAGTGGACATGCATAGTGGGCATTTATTACCCCACTAAGGAAGTGGCTCTCTCCTCATTGGTTTGTGTGGACCCCCTCATTAGTTATAGATTCTTTCTTCTTTCCCTAACCCTAATTAGGGATGAGGTGGCAAAATCTGGGCCATCGGTTATTGTTTCAATCTGGGCCGCACATTGTAATTAGGGACCTATATAAAATCCCCATTTCTCATTTGTAAGGAGGAAATTCTGAGATTGTTTCTATGAGCTACTGAGGCAGTAGAGTTTTCAACTTCTCATTGAAGTTTGGTGATCACTTGAAGTGTTTTATTGCTTGCTTGTTCTTGTTGTGAGATTTTTACACCATCGCCCTATTGCAAATGGGGACCCCCTTTTTTTGTTCGTAGTTGTTAGGTTTGCTAGGTTTTTGCAGTAAAGTTGGTAGTTCAGAGCTTTAGAAGTTTGAGGGGTGACTGAGAAATCATGTGATCAAGTTGCGATATTAAAGTGGGAGTTTTAAAATTAAAGTACTTTAGAGTCAAGTTGTAGTCGGTTGAGCATAAAATCTTAAGTGTATTTAAATTTTGATTAGTCAAGGAGTCCAAAATATATTATAAAGACATATTCCATGCGTAAGGGCTTTAAAATCCTTATAGAAATTGATTTTCCATACTGAAAAATGTGAAAAATCCTAAGGAAAATCATTTTTTCTTTATAAAAATACACAAAGTCCGGACTTACTATGAATTTTTCCACTTATTTTGATCAAAATCCTGACTTGCTATGAATTTCCCCACTTATTTTGATCATAATCTAGACTTATGATGAATTTCCCTACATATTTTGATCAAAATCCAGACATTGCCTGAAATTCCCCACTTTGGATGACATTTTCTTGAAATTTTTTTAAGTGTTGGGAATATGCAAGAGGATGAACATGTTACTCTCGTAGAATAAGAAAATGAAGGACAATGAAGGGGGTACTATTTGATACTACATTTGAAGATAAGCTTGGAGAGATATTTGAAGATCAACTCATCAAGGAATCCTTGATCTTTGAGGACATGTTGACTGAGAGACACAAGGATGCATGGTTTGTGTTATACAAGGACAAGCCACCTGAAGCAATATTCCATGGACCTGAGTTCACGAATGATCCAACCCTCTTTACTCATGAGTTCGATGATAGTGCTAGTGGGAGGATTCATTACCAACTTCGGCCTCTTGAAGTTGCCAACGGTCAACCAAGACTTGAATAGGAACTGCCATTTGAAACACACCAGATTGTATCTTTCCCTGCTTTCACTCTTGAAAGTTATGAAGATTATTATTTTGATTATGGAAATTTAGGAAAGATAAGCCACCTGAAGCAATATTCCATGGACTTGAGTTCACAATTGATCTAACCCTCTTTACTCATGAGTTCGATGCTAGTGCCAGTGGGAAGATTCATCACCAACTTTGGCCTCTTGAAGTTGCCAATGGTCAACCAAGACTTGAATAGGAACTTCCATTTGAAACACACCAGGTTGTATCTTTCCTTGCTTTCTTTCTTGAAAGTATGAAGTATTATTTTGATTATGGAAATTTAGGAAAAACAACTTGCATTTGGATTGACCATGGTAGTAAACTTTTTCTTGGAGTATAAGGATGAATTTGCAAGATTAAGAACCACCACCCAAGCCTTGTTGCTCTTGAATGTTCTAAGAAACCATGTTGGGGCAAGTATGTATATAGGTCTTTTGAGTGTTGTTCCTTTACGCATTTTGTATATAGTTAGAGTAGGTTAGAACAGGTTTCCCTTTTGTCGGTTAGTTTAGTTCCCTTAGGAATCAAGAATTTAGTCTACCTTGAGTCATTCGGCTTAAGATATCTTTAGTGGCTCCTATTGTAGTAGTAAAAGTATTTGGTTTAGTTTGTTTTAGAGGGTTAGTTTACAGGTTTGTCTTAAGTCGTTAGGCCCAAGTAGTTTAGTGTCTTAGTGGTTTAGTTGTTGTTGTTTAGGTTTCTTTTCTTTAGTTGGTTAGGTTGGAGAGGGATCCCAAATTTGTGAGAAAGAGGGGATGTATTATACAAAGCACACTCTGGTGTTCTCTCGATAGTTGTGTTCGGATTATTTTCTGGATATCTCTCTGTGAGGATCTCTTAAATTGGAGATTGTTCCTAATAACCCATCTTTCAAAAAGGATTCGTGCTAAATTTGGAATGGAGTCATTCCTTGTGTTTGGGATACTTGAGTCTTCTAGTTTTAACATTTTACTCACACTTAATTGCTTCGAGTTATTAGAAAGTTCTCAAGGTGAAATTGGAATTAGTGAATATTATATGCCTACTTCAACGCCACTATGGTTTTTCCAAACCCTTTATAAGCTTCATTGCTTATGGGCCAAAATGAAATGTGAAAAAGAAAAGAGCCATATCAAAAGGAAAAGAGAGAAAAAGAGAAAAATGAGAAGAAAAAGAAAAATCAAGGCAATTTGGCATGGGTGTGCGAATATCTCTACTGGTGCTACTCAATAAAAATCACTAAAAGTAGATCAATGTTCGTGGTGAGCCACAATGATAACCTTGTCAGGGCTATGGACGCCTAACTGGCAACATGGCTTTATCCAAGATGCTTTTGAAGTATGGATATAAAAATAGCTAATTGCAATGGATCTAAGAAGCTTTCCAAGCTCTTGTTGAGTAGGGAATAAACGCACGTGCACACACGTGGGTAATTGAAGATTAAGGTTCTTAGCTCAATTCATGGTTTTTACTCCATTTTGAGTGCATTTCCTAGTCGTTTGATAGGTAAAAAGGGAATTTATTGAAGGTTCTCAAGATCAAAGCCTTCATCAAGCAAGGACATGGGACTAGTCCGGATTTAAAGGAGTCCATGGACAAGTTCAAAGATTCAATGCAAGGACGTTCGCATGTCCCTATGGAAGGCAATTGTCCACTTGATTAAATGCTTGAAGAATAAGCACTATCTTACAAGGAGATCAATTTGTCCCTATTCACATCAACTTTCCTTAAAGATCAGCAAGCACACCAAGGAATGTTCAAGGATGATTCTAACACCAAAGTTAGCATAAGAACATGGACAAAGACATAAGGACAAGTTTGAAGTTGAGAGCAAGAAAGAATTCAAGGACAAGACTCCCATCAAGGGAGTGGTCTTGACGATGATCGAGTTATACAAGGAAATGGATTGAGGAAGATTTAATATGTCAAGGAAGATGTTAATGTGTTCAATGGATTACCCCAAGGATCAAGTCTGAAGATGTAGAAGACAGAAGAATTCCAAACAATGAAGGTGGAAATACGAAGGGTTCAAGTATTACAAAGTCAAGACATCCAAGAGAAAGGAGTCCAAGAACGATGAAGAGTTTCTAAGGATAAGGAAGTGGAATTAAGATAAAGATTGCAAGAGAAAAGAGGCATACATGCTCATAATGATGAGTTGTATGATGACTAGGCAACTTCCTTGCTTCCTATTGGTCCTCAAGCCATTGAATTTTGTCATTGGCTCATTTTGTGGTGCTTCATTTCTATTGGCTATTTTTGGTTTCCCTAATTAAGGTTTGTAATGGTTTAATCTAGGCAATCAATTTCAAATCAATCTTTGCCATTCATTGTAATTGGGGTTCCTATATAAACCCCACTGCTCTCATTTGTAAAGTAGGACTTGTTGAAGTTGTTGCTATGATATTGCCAAGTTCTTAATTCATTGTGCCTTGCATGGTGAATTGTTGTGATCAAGTTTGGAGTATTGCATGGTTTCTTCATTTCCTCACTTAGGTTAGGATTTTATTTTATGTTGAGTAGAAGTAGTTTAGTTGAATGGAAGTAATTGTGAATCAATCTTTGTGGAACTCATCTGATCCATACCGCTAGCTGCTTGCTGATTGTAAGTTTGCCTTGTGTGGTCAACTGGAAGTTTAATGAGCTTTACTTAAATTATTGCTTGCACAATGTGCATCGATGGATGGTGTTAATGGAATGGTGATAGTTTGAACATCTTACATCTACCTTAGGAGATTGCACTAGCTTGGTTGATGTTGATGGCTGAACTAAGTCTAGTAGTCACAAAAACATCCATAGTTTCTTGCATTCTAGGAGTAGAATAGTTCTCTAAACCCTTCATCCCTTAGCATTTTGTTGTTGGAAGAGGTTAAAGCGAGTCGATATCCATGGATTCAACAACGTAAGTCCCTTTGTGATACCTAACATATCACATCATAAAACTGAGTGAAAGTCCACAATTAAGAAGGAACCTTGAGGTTGTCTCATTTGATCACACAATCTATATACATTGTTTAACATATGAGCATCCTTATTCAAGAGAGAGTTGGAAATTTTGTATTTCATCTTGAGATGCTGAGTGTTTGGTTCTGCATGTTGTGGTGGAATAAAACTCACATCAATAGTTCTCTTATTCCCTCATTTAGATTAGATTGGTTGGATAAAGTTTTTTGATTTCAATGGAGAATGTAATGATGTTTAAAAGATGAATTCCATGGTTCATACTTGTGAGGTTTTCACACCATCGCCCAAAAGAATTTGGGGACCCCCAATTTTTGAGCAGGCCTTGACAAATTCCTAGATCCGGGAGTATTTGGATGCCTTAGCAAATTTTGGGCGATCCAGAGTTTTTGAAATGAAAATTTAACACCTTGGATGTTTTTGAAATGCCTAGGAGGGTATAGCTTGTTTTCACCTTACACGGAAGCTTGGTTTTCCTAAACGGTTGATTTTGTCTCTAGGCCAAGTGAAATTCGATGAGAATATTTTATTTTGATATTTGGCGGGATAAATTGCAAATTTTGGACTTAGATGGATTTTGAAAATTGATGTAATTGAATAACTTGAACGTTTTCAAAATTTAATTGAGAATTTGGGGAAACCTTGTAAATTTTTGGTGGTGAAAATAAATAATTTTTTTAAAATTGCCAAATTTGAATTTTGATTGCCAAATGGAAATTAAATTGCTAAATGATTTTTGGGTTCCAAAATAATAAATTAAATGGCCAAGTGGAGATTTTCAAAATTTTAAATGCGGAAAAATAGTAAATGAAAATTGGAAATTATTTGAATTATTATTGGCTTGCAATTTTCGATTTTGGATTTGGTTGTCATGATTAAATGCATTAAAATCATATTTTTGGGCTTAGTGTTTGTAATTTAGAAATTTAATTTGGGCCCCTTTGTGTGTTAAATTCAATATATTTTAAGGCCTAAGAGGTGTGAAATTCAAGGTAGGTTATTGGGTCCACAATGAGGAAGGTTTAAAGCTATATTAGAGGCCTACATGACCTTTTTTCAAAATTTCAATTTTAGGGCCTACGATAATTTCGGATTTGGCTAATTTAAACCCATAATTTTGCACTAGGCGGGCCCAATTTTAAATTAAAATTAAATCCCTTGGGGCTGTGCAATTTATTTCATTTAATTCATGTTTGTTTTGATATTTTTTAATTTATTTTTTTCCCTCCTATAAAGTCGGCCCTGCTTTTTGGGGGGAGAAATTTGGTATATAAGGGGAGCTCTCCTCCACTTCATTTCATCATCTCATTCACTTCTCTCCCTTTCTCTTGGCAGCGAATTTGAGGAGCAGATTTGAGCAAGGGAGGCAGCGAAAGTCTTCTTGGCTGGAGTTGCGAAATTTGTTGGTGAAGGCTACTAAATCATCAAGCAGCAGGGCCTGCCATTTATCCAAAGGGCCTGCGAATTAGGAGGGCCTGCTATTTATCCAAAGGCTTGCGAAATTATTAGAGGGAGGCAGCGAAATTTCAAGGGCAGCAGGCCTGCGAAATTGGAGAGGATAGGAGGTAGCGAAAATTATAAGGGGAAGCCTACAAAATTAGAAGGTGAAGGCTGCCAAATTTATTAGAAATCGCAGGGCTGTTAATATTTTTTCAAGCAGTAGGGTTGCAAAATTTTCAAGCAGCAGGGCTGCGAAATTATCAAGGAGAGGTGTTGCAAAATTTGAAGAAGACTGCTATTTGGGGCAGACCTGCGAAATTTTGGTGAGGGAGAAGGCTGCAAAATTATTAAGGAAGGCTGCGAAATTCTGGGCATTTGCGAATTTTTTTGAAGAGGGTAGGCCTACAACTTCATCAAGTGCTGTGAAATTTTGGTGAGAGAGGCTGCAAATTATCAAGAGGACTGCGGATTTTGTGTCTTCTTCTTCTTTGGTGGAGTTGAGAGCTTGTTTGGTATAGAAGAGGAGCTTCAAGTTTGTTGGTGAAGGCTGGTTAGTAAGGCAGGTTTTTCTCCTTGTTCTTACTTAGTTCTTTTCCCATTTCTTGCTTGCATCATCCATCCATCACTTCATCATTTTATCTAGGGCTTGAAGTTGGGAGATATAAGTGTAGTTTTCATTCATAGGATTTGGAGAAAAGAGATATATGTGGTAGTCCCACCCCTAGAAACGAAGTTGGGAGATATAAGTGTAGTCCATCTCATAAGTAACGAAGAGGCAGAAATAAGTGGTAGTTCCATCCCTAGGTTTGGAGAGGCAGAGATAAGTGGTGTGATAGGAATTGAAGAGGCAGAGATAAGTGGTAGTTCCATCCCTAGGATTGGAGAGGCAGAGATAAGTGTAGTCCCATCTCATTGTAGAAAGAAGCAAAAATAAGGGTTAGGATGGTGGATGCTAGTGCAAGCAAGAACCCAAGGGGAATGTATACCAAGAAAGACAAGGAAGACATGATGCCTAAGACCTCAAAATTGAAGCGAGTGGGTGACACCAACGTTGGCACAGTGGATGTGATACAGTTGAGAGTTGGTTGCAGGAAGGCAGGAAAGGAGTTACCAAGTTGTCAAGGCTCACTAGGTCAGATTTCAAATCAGAGTATGGCGACTTCATCGTGTTTCTCAACCGAGTCATGGGCTCCGCTCAAGGTATGCAATTTGATCCTTAGATGTACTATTTTATTGAAGGAATTGAAAATGGAAAAGAAAGTTTGATTGGGCTAGGATCATTAGCGAGAATTTAGAGTTGCAACTTAGGATAGTGCAAAATTAGAAGCAATTCTACATGGGGTCCTACCTCTTCTATTTGATTGCAAGGCTGTTGGTGATGCTTTGCTAGTCGAACCAAATCCAAATTTGGGGAGATGCACTGCACCACTATGGTTGAGGCAGACGCTTATGGCAAGGGGTGAGGTTGTGGCAGTCTGAACAATTGAAGACATTCAAGGGTTAGCCAAAAAAGAAAACATTAGTGAGGAGGCAGGTTTCATTGTAGATTGGAGGAGATTTGAAGATATTTGAGGCTAGGCAGGGCTTGGCTATTTGTGCAAGCTAGCTTGGTTAGATTTGAGGGGGAGGTATGGCCAAGGCGGATGCCCCCAGAACCCAAGAGTATTGAAGCAGAGGGGGGTGCATGCAAACCAAATTCGAGTAGGAAGGTTGGAGAAGACCAGGAAGGTTAAGGAAGGCAAGGATAATGAAGGAGGAAAACAAGATAAAAGGTTGAGGGAGGTCAAGTTTGATTTCAAGGTGGTGGCCAAGAGCAAGGCTCTCAAATTGCAAGAAGGTTCACATCCAGGCAAGCCACCGGGGCAAAGGCAAGATTACCCCAAGTGCATGGAGACCTCACCCTTTCAAGGTCAGGACATCAGGGACAAGCAAGTTCAAGTGGTGATGAGACAGTTTCTAAGGATGAGCTCAAGCATCCAAGGCTTCACCTCATCTCAAGGATTAAATAAATTTATAATATAAGGTTGATGAGGTGGCAATTTCATGTGCATGCAATCAAATCATGCCAAGTGTGCTATGTTTTCATTGGTTGACAAATTATTGTAATTTTCTCATTGGCCCACAAAGTTGGTGCCCTCATGTAATTGGTTGAAAGATGGTAACCCTAATTAGGGTTTGTAGGGTTTAATCTTGGCCCTTGATTTTGCCCCTTAATCTTGGCCACTCGTAATTTTGAGCCTCTATATAAGGCCATTTGTTCTCATTTGTAAAGAGAGTTATGTTGGAGAATTGTTGCCAAAATACTATCAAAATTGTTCTCTATTCATTGTTGTGGTTTGCATGGTGGATATACATGATCATTTTGGTGTATTGCATGGTTCTTCTCATCTCTCAAATTAAAGTAGGATTTCATTTCATGTTGTTAGAGTAGAAGTAGATGGCTAGTTGTATGGTGATGTTAGTGAATGTTTGATAGGGATCTATATACTAGGCCACTAGCATCCTAGCGGCTTGTTAGGAAGCCTTGTGTGGTAATCTAGTCCAATCGCTCCCAAGTTCTACTTACATTTCATCTTTCTGCTTGTACTTCAAGTTGGGTTGGAAGATAGGTGTTAGTGTGAAAATCCTAAGGGTATCCCTTTGAATCATTGCACCAATGGAGGTAGCGCTGCAGACAAGCTTTCATTTGGTTGGATCCTTGTCCATTTGCTAATTTCTTCATTCATAGGAGTAGTAGTAGAGTAGTAAGCAGTTAGTGGTAGGAGTAGTTGAAAGTGAAAGTGATCAAGGAGAAAAGAACAAGTCAAGCAAGCGAGGTACCACCAAGTTATCTTTGAGTGAACAACGTAAGCCCGCCTACGTGATTAATCAGCAAATCACATTAATATAATTGAGTTAGTATCCATAGGTGTAAGGAACCTTGGAGTTTTCTCATATTCTTCATGAGTATTTACTTTTCAAGAGAGGGTTGATTGTTTGGTATGCTATATCAAGTATTCAATTGCTATATGTTATGTAGAGGTACAAAATTGACATCAACAATTCTTTTGATGGTTTACTGATTGTAAGATTTTGTGTACATTTAGCTTGAATCATTTTTTATTGATGCTTAACTTCTATCATTCAACATGCATTGTTCGTTTTGATGGTGTTCGTTGTGGTATGAAAATCATTTGCATAACCCACTGAAAATTGCACCAATTTTTGCGTAGTTGTAGTTCATCTTGGCGAAGTAGAGCTTGGTTATTTTTGAATTTGTCCATCAAAGAAGTATCTATTGTTGTCATTATTTGTTGATGTTTCATAGCTTCTTTCGGATAAATCCTGTAAGACTAAACTATTGACGATATATATATATATATATTTTATTATGTGAGATATAATATATATATAGATATATATCTAAAATACTATTAGGAGAAATTAATATAATAATGATGTGTATATATATATATATATATATAGTTACATAATCTATTGTTATTATATTAATCTCATAATAATGAATAGACATGTCTCTTCATGGGACATGTCTCTCCTTGCCTCATTCCCAATATAAATGCAAGAGAGATTGCTGCATTTGAAGCACACAAAAATTACAAGAAGTGCTATTACATGTGCAACGATTCCAAACTTTAACATTACCCTTAGGAGTAGAATTGAATTCCTGAACCCTATTCCCATTTCCATTTGTTTTTTGCATATTTTTGAAAAAACCCAAAAAGAGTACTTCATTGCAATCTCTCGATAGCTCCCACATCCAGTATCATGTGAAATCAATTTCAATACGCAAACGTAAGTCCCCTTGTGTTAAACAACAAATCACATTTACCATTGAGCTTATCCATGGTCAAGACCTGACACGAAAGGAACCTTGGAATCTGTTGTGTGATCTTTCGCAATCTTAGCATACAAACGATTTTGATCGTTCTACTGTTGGTGGGTCATAAAACACACATCAATGAGACCAAACAATTCCTTGATTGCAACAAGGACCTTTAAGCGTATCTCCAAGATAGGACCCTCAACATTTAGATAATCTGATTTTGCATGCTCATAAGCAGACCTCATGTGCAATGAAAGATACCAATGACCAAAGTCATAGACACTTCCTTTGTCTATTACTCCTTGAGTCAGAACCGATGTAGGGACACTCTTCAATGTCTTGAGACGAGGAATCATCTTGTCTTCAACGGGCTGAAATTCCTTCCATGTCTCTTCTAATCGTTGCACCTTGTTCTCTCGTATGCTTGAACTATCCTAGTAAGGAAAGTCTCCGCTTGTTTCTTGATATCACTTGCCCATTCCTTTACTATGTCACAAGTATCCTGAGAAGTGGGGACATATGGAATAAGTGCAACACTCTCATGTTCTGATGGATTCATATGTTTGTTTTGAACTCCATCATCATATTCTCCAATTCTAGCTCATCCTTTTCCTTTTTCAACTTTTCCATCCTTTGTTCAATTGCATTTATGGTATCCCTCAACTCCTATAATTCTCGCTTCTTAGTTGTTGGCCCCATGTCGAATGAGGAGATATGATAGTCATTTGGAATAATCTCTTCTATGGTCTTGTTACCAACTGGGACTGCCATATGCAAAGTGCGAGATCCTAACTCATCTCTAGTAATCTTATGAATTCTCTTTTTTAGTTTAGGTTCTTTCACTTTGCCAATCCTGTTCAATAATGTATCAATGTCGTCCATAGGGGGTACTTCCTCTACTCTTCTTTTCTTCATATACTTCCTCAACCACTCAGGAACCGTGGATAAATCCATACCATCTTCCATTTGTTCATCTTCATTAAGTCCCTTCAATGCTGAAATGATCTCATTATCCATCTCCTGAGTGTTGAGATTAGGCTGTCTCATATCATGTCCCATATCAACTACCAATTGCATAGTAGGAGATGTTGGCAATATCTTTGTTCCTTGTTGGACTGGCTGTGTGGATGAAGCCACCTCTTGACCCTTCTGCGATAGAATCTCTGTATCTCTACCCTGTTTGGAATCATATTCCATATTTTGTGCTTCCACTTCCCTCACTGATGAAGAACTGGGAGTGGGAGTAGGTGTTAAGTTTTATGGCCTTTACGACAAATATCCTCCTCTTGAGAAAATTGATATGATAAATAATAATAATAAATATTGGTTATATTCATTATTCATTGTTTATCATCAATATATATGTTGGTTGAATTAATTCAGGGCCCAATGTCGGCCTCTTGGCTTTAATATTAATTAGATTTATTAAGACCAAGTCGGTCCCCTTGAAGACAAATTCACCTCGTATATATGGTATTCAAATTCTATGGAGAGAAGCACCAAAAACATAATGTGTCTTCCCTCCCCAAGATCTGATTTGCGAATTATGAAGGCAGCAAGCGAATTTGAAAGAGAGCAGCAAAATCTGGCATTGATTAGAAGATCGAATTCTTTCTTTGGCTAGAGCGAAATCCTGACATCACAAGCAAGTTCTGTCACATGCAAAAATACTAGGATCCATGACCAGTCAGTACACTTTAAGGGCAGAAATCTGTACAATATATATCAGCAGAGTCTGATATATATAAATAGGTATTGTGACCTAATGTTGTTACAGCCTTAAGGCTTGCGAACTAAATAAGGAGCAGATTCAAGACACATACAGTGCAGATTGGGTGCAGTCAATAGCAGATTATAAGGCACATAGCGCTGGTCTTTGTCACCTTAGATTTAATCTAAGAAAAGCCCTAGGAGGGCCAACTCAGGTCATATATGAAGGATCAGATCTAAAGACTTCTTGGACAGACATCAAGAGTTATAATCCGGATACTATCTCTCCCTTGCCTTGAGTTTATTCTATTTTATCCTATGCTTAGGTATTTGGAAGATCTCTATAGTTTGTTCATTCCTAGGTAGAATCTGAAAAATACTAACATGGTATTAGAGCCTAGGTTGAATAAAGATCTTTTCAGATTTAGGAGTACAAACTAACTCTTTCAAAATTAAGAAACTTTATGGCAACTGGGGTTTGGTTTGAAATTGTAATGAGGGTTTTGATTTACAATTGGTTGCCTCTATGGGAAATCTCATTAATTATCTTTTTGATCTAGAGAGAGTAGATCATCTTGAGATTAAGTGCACGACATGCATGATTCAGAGGGAATATATTGGACTCTAGTGATAGGATCATATCTGAATTGAGATACATACTTCACATAGTATTGCACTTACCTTCATCTTGTTTGACACTTTGATGTATGATAACTTTAACTATTGATTTGTAGGAAGTACACTCGGCACATCAATTGGTTATAAATTACTTTGGTATGTATGTAATTATCTGTAGAGTATAATTACTGATTGGATCAACTATTTGGAATAGCTGATTGACAGCATACCTTGCCCAGGCAATGTTATCTTTTCCGCTGTCATTCACTGCAGATTGTTAGATGTATAGGTACATGCATTGGCTCTGACTGCATATTGGCATATGCTTCACATTGGTTGTCTTCTATTTTGGTTGACCTCCTAGTGCATAGTATCTTAAGGTATATTTTCAAATTGTCCTTTCCTTATTGGTTGAGAGAGTCTTAACTTTGCTAGAGGGAGAAGATAAGACCATCTAGAGGGAGTAAGCCTCTTTGAGTATCATGGGTATCTTAATTATAGGCATATGGTTAAGAGGGAGTTCATTCATGGGCTCACTTAATTTTGTATGGTGATCTCCTTCCTTATGTCTTGTTGATCTCTTGTATGGGTGGGAATATACCTCATTTGTGTGATCATCATAACTTGTTAATTTTTGATCAAGCTGGTTAAGGATGCCTAATTAGCATAACTGATTACTTGATTGACATAACCAAATATAAGAGGAGCATATTTCACATTATGTATTAATGGATGCATACTGGCGTATGAAGGCAACATACATAGTTATTGGCATATTTGGCATATTTTATAGGATCATACATTGTGACCATGGAGTGTACCTCACACTAGGATATATTATGGTTTTACACTGCCATGCTCATATGTTAACACATTTCTTTTTAGAGTAAGAAACTATATGAGTAAATACATCTCTTGGTTTATGTTAGCATTGGAATATGTTGGCATTGATTTGTATATCTTCTTCGGCTCATATTCTCTGTTACGAAAATCTCAGTTGATTGCTAGTACAGCTTACTGTTTTCCTTATGCATAGGTGCATACATTATTGGTTGGATCTGTTGGAATCATTTGCCGTTGCACCAAAAGCTCGAACTATCAATGCCCGATACAAATGTCAGATTTAACCCGATCCACGGGAGGCGGTTAAGCCATGTCACGAATCTCCAAGGAGGTGCTGACCACCAAGTCAACAATCTCCCCCTCAGCACCGACTAAGCCTTCAGCACCCACTGAATGGAGACTCGAACCCATGACCCAAGGCTCTGATACCAATTGTTGGAATCATTTGCCGTTGCACCAAAAGCTCGAACTATCAATGCCCGATACAATTGTCAGATTTAACTTGATCCACGGGAGGCGGTTAAGCCATGTCACGAATCTCCAAGGAGGTGCTGACCACCAAGTCAACAGGATTTTTTACATTGGCATATGTTAGAATAGGCATATCTCTTAAGAACATACATTTAGAGTTAATGTTGTTGTTGCATGAGAGCATTCATTATATGGATATATGTTAAGAGAACTATATTGCATCTTGCTGTGATCACATTACACCTGGTTATATGATAGTTATCTTTAGGTGATAAAGACGTATGTGATTACTCTGCATTTGGATATTGAGTACTTAATATGATTGTATGAGGCATACGTCATTTGTATAGCTTGTGAAGCATACTTTAATATTGTGTATGAATGGATCATACTTTCCTTCATAGCTGAGTTTATATTAACTGATTATAGCTGAGATTATATTACATATGATTCTATATGTGAACTTTACATCTAACTTGAATCTTATGATCATATTGGTTAATCTTATACTTATGTGGATTCATGAGATGAGGTTTTGTTTATGAGCTTCATGTGGTTATGATTATTCATCTGGATATACTTATGTTTTTGGCTAAGTTATTCTTATGAATTGAAGAATATCATTTGATGTTCTTCGAGTCCAGGAGACTCGTGGATCAGGGATCCATTGCTAAGTAATTTGTGAGACATCATGGATTTGATGTCAAAAGACCATTACTCCGAGTAATTGGTGAGACATCGTGGATTTGATGTCAAAAGACCATTACTCCGAGCAATTGGTGAGACATCATGGATTTGATGTCAAAAGACCATTGCTCCGAGCACTTGGTGAATATCATGGATTTGATATTCGTTAGATCAATGCTCGAGGATAACATGGATTTGATATCTTGTGGATTAGGGATCCACATTCGCATGGATCGGGGATCCATTGTTGAGTAATTGGTGAGACATCATGGATTTGATGTCAAAAGACCATTGCTCCAAGCAATTGGTGAGACATCGTGGATTTGATGTTAAAAGACCATTGCTCTGAGCACTTGGTGAATATCATGGATTTGATATTCGTTAGACCAATGCTCTGGATATCATGGAGTTGATATCCTTTGAGTCTTGGAGACTCATGGATCAGGGATCCACAATTGAGTATTTGGTAACATCATGGACTTGATGATACCATGAATATCATAGAGTTGATATTCTAAACTCGAGTCATGGGACTCGTGGATTTGAGAAATTCACATCTAGATAGTAAAACATCATGGACTTGATGTTGGTATGATGTCATGAATTTGGCATCCCTTGAGTCTTGGTGACTTGTGGATTTAGTTATCCACAAATTGGATGGTATACATCATGGATTTGATGATACCATGAATATCATGGATTTGGTATTCTATTGGCTGAGTCAAGAGGACTCGAGGATCTAAGTTATTCACAAGTTGGATTTGATGATAACTTGTGTTTAGATAGTATCATGGACTTGATACTACCTTGAATATCATGGACTTGATATTCAAAATAGTCAAGGAGACTAGTGAACTTAGGAAATTCACAAAGTGTTTGGAAATTTGATATCATGGACTTGATATCACTTATATCATGACTGATATTCTTGGGTCATGAAGACCAGAGGATCTAGGAGATCCACATTTGGATGGTAAGCATCATATGATATGATGTCTCTCATATGAAGATGAGATGTATGGTTTATGAAGAACAAATTGTGTTCTCATTATACCTTGTACATAGAGATCTACTATCATAGATGAGAGATCTATGGCTTCATTGGATTAGGAATCCATTTTTGTTATGTCTTGAGTCTCAGAGACTCGTGGATTCAGGAAATCCACATCCGGTTGGAAACATCTTGATACCATGATTTTCATATGGATATGAAATCTACGGTTGGAAATGATGTAAGAACATATGTGGTCTACCTATCATAGATATGAGATCTATGATCCAATTGGATATGGGATCCATGCTGTTTATGTTTTTGGCATCTCTATCAAGGATGATAAAGGGAGATCATTGGGTTGATCTTTGCCTCAAGTCCGAGAGGGAGTGTTGAGTTTTATGGCCTTTACGACAAATATCCTCCTCTCGAGCAAATCGTTATGATAAATAATAATAATAAATATTGGTTATATTTATTATTCATTGTTTATCATCAATATATATGTTAGTTGAATTAATTAAGGGCCCAATGTCGACCTCTTGGCTTTAATATTAATTAGATTTATTAAGACCAAGTCGCCCCCCTTGAAGATAAATTCACCTCATATATATGGTGTTCAAATTCTAGGGAGAGAAGCACCAAAAACATAATGTGTCATCCCTCCCCAAGATCTGATTTGTGAATTATGAAGGCAACAAGCGAATTTGAAAGAGAGCAGTGAAATTTGACATTGATTAGAAGATATAATTCTTTCTTTGGCTGGAGCGAAATCCTGACATCACAAGCAAGTTCTGTCACATGCGAAAATACTAGGATCCGTGACCAGTCAGTACACTTCAAGGGCAGAAATCTGTACAATATATATCAGCAGAGTGATATATATAAATAGGTATTACGACCTGATGTTGTTACAGCCTTAAAGCTTGCGAACTAAATAAGGAGCAGATTCAAGACACATACAGTGCAGATTGGGTGCAGTCAATAGTAGATTATAAGGCACATAGTGCTGGTCTATGTCACCTTAGATTTAATCTAAGAAACGCCCTAGGAGGGCCAACTCAGGTCATATCTGAAGGATCAGATCTAAAGACTTCTTGGACAGACATGAAGAGTTATAATCCGGGTACTACCTCTCCCTTGCCTTGAGTTTATTCTATTTTATCCTATGCTTAGTATTTGGAAGATCTCTATAGTTTGTTCATTCCTAGGTAGAATCTGAAAAATACTAACAGTAGGTATGGTAGACTTATGCCTTTTGCTTCCAGATTCCTTACTAATAGTTCTATCATATGCTACTTGTAATGCCTCTATCACATTATCCCTTTTCTTTGAAGTTTTTCCTTCATCCTCGATGTGTAATCCTGAAGTGTTGATGGTCTTATCATCTCCTTTCGAAGAAGAGTCCTCTCTCTGCCTCCTTACATGAGTGAAGGTAGCACCATGTTTCCTTAACTTATTTATTTGCTTATCAACCCATGCTCTTGATTTATTCATCACTTCTCTCATCAAGATGCCCAATTCTGTAAGCTCCTCTATTTGTGACCAATTGGGTGGCTTAACTAGCTTGTCCTTTTCATGCTTATAATGAGGATGAATATGATTTCCATTGTCTCTGACCTGATCAAGAATAGGGAAAATACTACACTTCCTCAAGAAATAAATTGACATCCTAGACCACAGCTTTCTCCTAATAGCATATTCGTTCACTAGATTTGCCTAATAGTCCTCAATGTCAATCATGTATATGTACCTCTTCCCCCTATAAGTATGAATTTTCTGAAATAGATCAAATTCTTTCCTTGCTTTGTAGACTCCAAGATGATAAAATTGTAATTCCATACTTGCTGTCTTTGCTCCCTGTAAGGAAGGACATGTTTCAAGCATCTTCCCTAATGTGATAGAGGAAGGCATTTTTAGTGTTAGGAATGAATGCAAAGTGTTTTGGCAGTCATTCTGTAGCAGTTGTTGTTGCATTCATGACTTGGATTGTCATTGATGTCAACACAGTGATATTTTGGATATTAGCAGGAAAGCAAGTACAGTTTTGTTTTGCGCACATGTATTGTAGATTGGCTTTTGCGTAGTTGATGGTATGTTCTTTGGTGTGTTATTAACCTATGGTTAACAGCGCAAAAAGAAATTCATTCATTTGTAAGAGTTATGAGCATTTTGGTGAAAGCAGTGTTTAGACAGTGTTTCTGTGTAGCGGTTTTCGGAAATCGGAGGATATCTCTTAGCTGGGATGGAATCTGATTTTGCGCAGTTAAAGGGATGTTGGAGACTCATTAATGATGACGTGGTTCACAGCGCAAACTTCGAGGACATGTTTGGAGAAAGTTACAGTAACTGGAAGCCGACAGTTTTATGTGAATTCTGTGTGTAGCGTGTAGAATTTATTATTTTGTAATTGAGGACCGACTCATTTGTAATTATTTGAGTTTGGTATATAAGAAGGAATGTTTTCCTTATTGTAATGTGTACTGAAAAAGATTGTGATGCGAATATATGCATGAAGAGAAGAAAAGAGCTAATTCAGTGATGAAGGAAGACTTGTGAGTACAGAGATCTGGATTTGTGATCTTGTGTAGCAGAGAGTGCAGTTTTGGC
The DNA here is from genome assembly GCA_027943335.1 of Chamaecyparis obtusa. NCBI lineage: Eukaryota > Viridiplantae > Streptophyta > Pinopsida > Cupressales > Cupressaceae > Chamaecyparis > Chamaecyparis obtusa. Next base: position 1,855,174 of record BSBK01003705.1, on the reverse strand, counting down.
ACAATGTGAAGGAGGTAATATATTTCATATTATTCTGTTGAATAATTCTAAGATCTTTTGGACAGTGGGTTCAGAGATCTTGCCTTGAAGCTGTTTGGGCAGTGGGTCCTTCTGTCTTCCATAAACTCTTAACCGGGTTAGAATCTTTTAACAGGGATTCAAAATCTCCTAACAGGGATTTATATGTACTGAATGTATTTCATAAGACTCCTAACAGGGTCCATCCTCTAACAAGGAACTTTCATATTAGTGCATCATTTTGTGGGCATCATTCCCACCGGGGTTTACTCTTTTCAAGAGGTTCCCTAGTTAACATATTTTGTGTTATTGTGCAATTGTGTATGATTATCTTTCTATGGTTGATCAGTACATTGATTATATTGTTTAAAGCTGTTGAATGGATAAATTATTAGATAACTGATTCACCCCCCCCCCCCCCTCTCAGTTATCTTGGGGATCTTTACTTTCTAACACTTAGTTTGTGCTTCTTCTGCATAAAATCAAACTTTGATAGTTGCCTGACTGCCTCCAACAAGACCATCTTATCTGTAGGATACTTAGGAAGTTTGTGAGGCTCTGAAAAAAATCTTTGGATCCTCATGTAAGTAAAAGTGGGGAACTGGATGTACCAATATCCATACTTCTCAATTAATGCCATGAACTCTTTGGATAACCTCCTATGTAGTCCACCCTGAAGTGTGCGTGTGATATTCATGGTGAAGATATCATTGATCCTCTTATAACTTGCTCTCTCATGCAATTGTAACTCAGGATAACAATCATATACCTTAAATTGTCCTTTACCATTTCCAATCATGCCCATACATATGAGACCTGGATACTCAATATTTCTTGCTAGCAAATAAATCACATAGGAACTCATATAGAATTTCTTTTTTTTTCTAACTTCTTCAATTGGTATCTAGATTATCTCTTATCATTTTGGGCCAGTTCATCATCACAGTTCCTTCTGATATCTCCTCAATGAAGTAATACATGCAAGTCTTGAAGAAAGCTCCTTGGGATGTTCCCATGATATTGTTAAGCATAAATATCAAATCGATATACTCATCCTTGAAGTCTTCACTTACAAGCTTCTTAGGCAACTTAGAGTGATGTTTCCTTTGTTTTCCGATCTAGTTCTTATTGATGATATCCATACAAGTGTCAGGTGTCTTGTCATACAATGCTTGAACTTCTTCCTTAGTTTTGACCTGCATCCTTGGGTAGTATGGAATCCCAAATGTTTCTCTGATTGCCTCTCGCTTAGGAATGCAAACACCTTCCCTTTGGCTTTGATTGTCCTAGTATCCGTATTATAGTTCCTTGCACACTCCAATAGGAGTTCATTGCACTGAATAACGGATGGAAATCTAGCTGCATGGTAGAGGCCACTCTTCATTGTGTTAACTACCAAGTCTGAAGGTAGATGATCCCTTGTTTCAAACATTCTTCTCATCATCCTCTTCATATCTAAATGTTCCATGTTTGTATCTGCAATCTTCCCCCACTTGGAAGCCATTAGGGACTTAGGATAGAATCCTTTTGATAGCTTCACTCGTAACACCTTCCTTGCTGCTATCCCTTTGCCTTCTGCCATATCACCTCTCTGGATGAATTTGACCTTCAAACTTGCTGATTTTTACACAAAAATATCCACACAACACTAAGCAACATCCTCCTTAAGGATTGGGCGAGTTAATGAATTATGGGAAATTTTCCCAAAATCGCCCTTGTTTATGGTTTTTTCGGATTTTAGTCTGAAGACAAGATGCATTTCAAACTTCTCTTGGGTTTGGAATGGGTTTAGAATCACTCCTAGAAGTATTTGTTTTAGCCCCTTTGATGCTTAGAATCAGTCTTAAAAATCATATTTTATCCTTGTAATCAATCAGCATTTGGGTGTCATTAAAATGATCTTGAAACCATGTTTTTTCTCTGCTAAGACTCCTGCAATCAGTTTCAACCTTGTTTGATGGATAAGAAAATCCGAGGATTGTGCAAGAAAATCGGCCCTCATTGAAGAACTTTCAGATTAAAATCTGAATATACTCTCCCTTTTGTCATCTTACCTTGTGGATTTCCTTGTTGGGGGCTGTGGAAAAGTTCTGATTTTGCTTCTACAATCAATGATATCAAAATTCTATGGGAATGGTTGATGCCTCTTTCCTCTTGTTGGATCAATTTTCAGCCTCCCTATGGCTGGGCGATTTCCTTTCAAATGTTGCCTTTACCACCTTTGATCACTTAATCAATCTTTGTATTTTCATGTCGCTGTTGCTTCCTTTTTAAATGAAGATATTGGTTTGAGTTTCACCCACACAAGCAATGTGGGATTAAATCTTGCCACCTAGAAACTTGTGCAACCAACCAAATTAAATAATTTTCCCCTTTATTTAATAAATTTTAATTTTAAGCCTCCAAGGGGAAAATTGATCCATGTCCGAATTGCATTTATTTTCTCTTAGTCATCCTTTTACCATCGTCAAAGGGTAAATTCAAACCCCTTTAAGATTGTTCATGGTTATTTTCCATTCCCCCAAGTGGGGAGATTCAATACCCATTGGGATTAATTCCCAATTTTATAGTTAGTCAAATTTTTATCTTCACTTGCCCACAAGTGGGGAAAATCGACCCATGTAGGGTAACTCAATCCCATACTTAAAATATTTTTGCCCTTTTTCAATTGCATTCAAGGGGAAATCGACCTCCATATGGATTTGGGGGATTTTATGTTCATTTGGACAAAGGGAAATTCACACTCCATCGGAATATCCTGACTTTGGATCTCAAGAATTCTCAAGTGTTGGAGGGGAAAAACCATATTCATTGGGACAAGGGGAAAATCCATATCCATCGGGACAAAGTAATTGCCTTAAAATTTTCTTAGTACAAGGGGAAAATCACTCTGCATCTAGACTCTTCACTTTGTTCCATGTCCTTAGTATCCAGATGGGGAAATTTGACCTCCATTTGGACAAACTAGTCCAACACTTGGTTTTTTTATTGAAAATGTCTCATCAAGTGGGGAAATTCATGTCTCATTCCGATTTTCACTATTTTAAGTGGGGAATTTCACGTCTCATTTGGATTTTCACCATTTTAAGTGGGGAATTTCATCCCTCATCTGGATTTTGATGATTTTTATAAGGAAAAAATGATTTTTATTCAGATTTTGTGCATTTTTATAAGGAAAAACTGATTTTTGTCTGGATTTTGTGCATTTTTATAAAGGAAAAAATGACTTTCATAAGGATTTTTTTCATTGAAGTATGGAAAATCAATTTTTATAAGGATTTTGTAAAGAGTCTGTGTAGACTCTCAATCCTACAACTGGATTTCTCAAAGAAAATTGCAATCTTCTTGTATTTTTTTAAATTTTCAAAATATATATGGAATTATCGAAAAACTTCAACACTAAATTAATTTGCAGATGTAATAATACTTTTTCCAGCGTTCCAAAATAAGATATAGACAATTTAACTAACTGCCAAATCTCAACGTATTAACTATAACAATTCTATGCACCTTTATTTCTTGCGGCTGCTTGTTGTGAGGTTTTTACATCGCCCCATCCATGGGGACCCCCTAATTTTTTCGACCCTTCCAGACTTAGACGTTTTGGCCTTGCCCAGTCCTCTTGATTTTGATTGCCTGGTAAATTCAGTAAATGCAGTGCAATATGTTTGAAATGCCTTTGATTTTGGATTAAAAGGTTTGATTTTGGTTTGAATTGAAGATCTTGACGATGTGATGATTTTTATGAATTGATTTAAGAAAGGGAAATGTGATGATTTGAAATGAAGATGAGATTGGGATTTGTTTGATCATTTAGAATTTGAATTGTGACCTTCAAGAATTTTAACGTTATGATAATTTGAATAGAATTGATTTTCAATTTTATTTAATTGTTAATTGTGTGATTTTCGAAAGTGATTTTTGGGGGTTTGCAATTTCAAATTTCAAAATTGACTTTTGGATTTCAATTTCATAACTTTGGTTTTTTGGATTGCAAATTTCGATTGGTTAATATTTATATTTTGTTGAATTTGCCATAGTGATGATTTCAAATTTATATGAATGGATCCAATGATGAATTCGAAAATCTTTGCTTGGATGAATAAGATTTCAAATCTAAAATAAAATAAAATCTGAATGGCAATTCAAAAAAAATAAATTTATTATTTATTTTAGCCAATTGTAAGTTTTGATCGGAAAATTATTGTCATTTTCGAAATTGTTTTGGTTGGATTTTGTAGTGCATTGAATGATTGTTTTTTTTGAAAATCAAAATTAAATGTCTTGGATTTATATGCTGGGTCGGCCTACATTTTTTTAAAGCATTTAATTAGTGTTTGTTGCAAGAAAAATCGAAAATCAATTCATTTCATACCCTGTCGTCCCTTGTAAAATTGCATTGGATATTTAATTTTGCCATTTCAAAATCGAAAATCAATTGATTATTATGCCAGTCGTCCTTTACTGCATTGGGCATTTAATTTTTTTTTATTTTAGCAATCCAATTTGAAAAGGAATTCAATTAAGTACATGTCGTCCCTGCCTTTTTGAATCAGCATTTAATATTTTGTATTATTTCTTTTAGGGTCGGCTATTTGGGAGAGGATTCAATTGCCTATAAAAGAAGATCAACTTCATTTCATTTTCCACAGTTCAAAACAATCTTCTCTCTGCTATTAGACAGCGAACTTCTTTAGCAATTTGGCAGCAAATTCTCTAGTTTTGGCGAGTTTGGATAGAGTTCTAAGGCAGCGACTTCATAGTGGAGCTTTGGCGATTTATCTTGAGGCAAAGTTGAAGTGGTTTGGATAATATTTTCAAGACTTCAAGGAGCTGTATCAGACCTGGGCCGAGTTTGAGGCAATGTTGAAGCATTTTCAAGGCATTGATAGGCGAGTTTGGTAGCATTGGCAAAGACTTTTGGTGAGCAGTCCAGACCTGGACATAATTTTCGCAAGTTAGTGGATATTTTCAAGACTTTTGGATGCATGTTGTTGGCATAGTCTGATCCGTATCAGACCTGGATTGAATTCTTGCAAAATTGAGGAGCATTTCAAGAAGTTGTAAAGCATTTTGGTGACTTAATTCAAGCCACATCAGACCTGGACTGATTTTTTCGTAAGTTTGATAGCCATGTTCAAGAAGTTTTTGAGGCATCTTTGAGGCATACAAAGGCAGATTTTAAAGAGGAAGGAGATAGTTTTTGTTTGAGCATCATTGGGAAGATTTTTTTTTATCGAGTTTGGTGCCCATTTTGGAGAAGATTGAGGTCTTTTCATACCATTTGTTCTTTAAATCCGAAATTGGAGTTAGGTTTGCATAGAGGAGTTTATTGATAGAAGATTCATAGCAAAATTGTGAGAGTAGATTGAAGGAAGAGGAGATCTTTTGCTTGTGGAGTTAGAAGATTTTTGGAGATCAAGCCCAGCTAATTGCATTGACAAAGGATTCCTAGCTTTGTACTTGGGTGAGTGGCCTATCTTTTCCTCTTTTTCCAATTGCTTTCATTTCATTGGTGCTAGTTTAGGTGTTGAAAACTAATTTCGAGAGTAGAGTTAGGATTTTGGTTAGTAGGTTGATTACTCGATTGTTTTGATTAGCTTTTTTCTCCAAGTTTTTGCTTGCATTTCATCATTGCATTTCATCTTAGGAGGAAGATTTGGAGTGATAAGTGTAGCCCATCTTAAGGTAACGGCGGGGAGTGATAAGTGTAGTATTCCACCCCTAGGCGAAGATTGGAGTGATAAGTGTAGTCCATCTTAAGGCAAAGGCGGGGAGTGATAAGTGTAGTTTGCATTATTGCATTTCATTTTAGGGAGAAGATTGGAGTGATAAGTGTAGTCCATCTTAAGGTATCGGCGGGGAGTGATAAGTGTAGTATTCCACCCCTAGGCGAAGTTTGGAGTGACAAGTGTAGTTCCACATTCATTGTAGAAAAGGCGGGGAGTGATAAGTGTTTAGGATGGCTGATGCTAATGCAAGCAAGCGACCCAAAGGAACTAATGCTAAAATAGGAGACAAGAAAGTCATGATACCCAATTCCAACTTCCGCTCAAAATTGAAATACGTTGCAGACACCAACATTGGTGCCCTTGATATGATTCAATTGAGAGATAGGTTGAGAGACAGCCAATCTCCTATTGCAAAGAAAGTCTACAAGTCCGGAGTTGTGCATGCGGCTGCCTTCCCTCCTACCCTACCTTGTCCAGATTTGATCATGGAGTGTGCATCTAGACTTAACATTCAGAGCAAGTCAGTCATGATGGATGGAGAGAAAGTTTTGGCAAACATCAGCGGTCCATTGATTGAGGATACATTCAACATACCTAAGCAGAATAGCACAGAGGCACTATCTATTGATCAGGCCACCAGATTATACCATGACAACCAGGACACATACTTTGCTCAGTTGAAACAGAATTGGTTACATGAAGGCAAGAAGGGAGTCACCAAGACCTCAAAGCTCACCAGGTCCGACTTCAAGTCAGAATATGGCGATCTCATCGTCCTCCTCAACAGAATCATGGGCTTAGCACAAGGTATGCAATTCGAAACTTGGATGTACTATTTCATTGATGGCATAGAAAGTGGAAAGAGGAAATTTGATTGGGCTGCAATAATTAGTGAAAATCTAGAGTTATAGCTTAGAACAGTGTTATCTCAAAAGCAGTTTTACATTGGATCATATCTTTTTTACTTAATAGCAAGATTATTTAGACAACCGGGACTTAAGGCTAGGGGAGAAGTTGGTTGTGGGCCTGGGCAATACTTGGTGTATGAGTGCTATCCACAGCTTCATTTGCGCAACACCCAGGATTACAAGATATTTTATGATGCCTTTGCCATGAAGTTAGTAAGGATGTTGCAAGGAACTCCTACTCAGAGACTTTCTTCGGAGGCCGAAGCTAAAGTTAAGAAGTATGGGAGTTGGTTCATCCAATTTGAACGATTCACTTACATAAGAGTGGTTGGATGTACAACTTGTCCCGAGAAACTCCCAAGGTATCCACCCGATCGATTGGTTTTGATGGAGTTGGCTAGACAGCTTGAGCAATATGATAAAATGATGAAACAGAAAGGTGAAGCAGGGGTTACCCTCTCACTTGTGATAGGCAATGACAGTTGTCCCAACCATGTTGCCTTTGCATCTGCTGAAAAGGAGTTAGAACAATATCACCTAGCTTGGTATAAAGCGAGACAAGGGTTCGATCCTCATGGTCTAATCAAGTCCGCTCAAGGAGGAACATTCAGGCATGTGCCTACGATAGAAGATTTTTGGGCTAATGCACAAGATGACTTTCATGTGAGGAAGCTAGCTTTCTCAAGACTGTCGCTAAGCCTGATGAGAGCCATAAAATGGAAAAACCTTATGATCCCAGACCAGATGGAAGAAGACGAAGATGTGCTAAGAGAGGACTACCACACAGTAGAAGGAACAGAGTTAGATCCAGTCAATTGGAATGATCAGCAGGATCCATCCTTAGAGGCAATTAATAAGACAGTTGAACTGCACACTCAGGGGTGGTATAACAAGAAGTTAAGTCAGTTGCAAAGATCAAGGGTACGCCTCACTTATGAGAAAATGAGGCCGGTGGAGGTCCAAGCAGAATCAGTTAGTCAGCAGGGTGAGGGCAGTGGCCGACAGCAACCACAGCAGCAACAGCAGGCCAGTAAGGGCAAGAAGAGAGACATAGAAGTTGAGAAGGGTAAGGAAGATCAAAGGCCACCGGCAAAGAAACAGAACAAAGAACCATCTAGAGAAAGTATATTTGAGGCCAGAGGACAAGAGCATGGAGTCAGTAGACAAAGTGCAGCAGTTGAAATGAGCTCAGGTTCATAGTCAAGTAGTGAAGATAGCAGTAGTGGATATTCTCCTCTATCAGAAAATCAAGTAAACGAAGATGTGGCAGTCTCTAGTGATGAAGAGGATATGCAAGTTGATATTGAGGGTGAAGCAGTACAAGACGAAGATCGGGCACCCAATGATGAGTATGTAGGGCTAGTTCAGCCAAATCCAGCAGTGAGAGTTTTCACTGGGCCCACTTGGATGTTGAAGATGCTCCAGTCGATTATCCCGGAGCCACCCATCCAGACAATTGAAGAAATTCAAAGGGATGCTGAAGGAGAGGATGATGCTAGACAGAGGCAAGCAGAAACAGTAGCAAGGGTAATCAGGGACGATGGTCATAGGAAAGTTCAAATTGCCATACCAAAGGTCAGCAAGACAATGGAAGAAATTTCAATTCAAGACTATGATTTTCAAGAGCATGACTTGGGAGCAGCGACTGATGATATAGAGTGTGAAGAGCTTCAAGAGAGTGTAACTTCAGTAGTTGAAAGGTTACCAAGGGCAAATGCTGCAAATGCTAAATTGAGAAGAGAAAATGAGTATTGGAAGGGCATTTATGATGGAAAGAGTCAGCCAATCCAACAGGTGCCAAGGGCAGCTCTCCTCCAAGATAGTGAAGACAATTTTGGACAAGAGGCTAGGAAGTGGATCAATGACACCATCCAAGAAGGGCAAGATTTCTTGCTTCCTTTCATTGCTATTTTCAGAGTATTTATAACCATCAGGAACAAATTCAGAGCGTTTGAAGTAAGATGGAGGGATTTCCTTCCAATTCGTGAGTATATCATTCCTAGGTTGGAAGCAGTTACAAGAATATCAGAGGGAACATTGGTGAAGGCCAAGGTGATAAATGAAGGAGAGAAAAGAATGGTCGAGTCTTGGTTCATGGCCTTGACGTTTAGATTGGGAACGCTGGAAGAAATACAGGATAGAATGGCACAGCACAGTCCAGGCATCGAGGCTTTCATTTCAAACACAATGAATGATGCTAGAGTTGCACTAGATTTCGAAGGAATAACAGAGGAGGATTTCAATGAGACAAAGTTTGGATCGAGGTTGGATGATTTGGGAAAGATTGTCCCTTTAATGAAAAGATTTGACATCCTCGCCTCTCTCAAGGCCTTAGTTCAATTTGCAAAGGATGATGAGAGGGAGAATGAGCAGGTACTACAAGCAGCAAAGGACATGGTCATCACAGCTGAGCTCAAGATGAGGCATTCACCTTGCCCTCCTATGGAAGAAGTTGATAAAATGTTGGCTAAGTTCATTACTTATGCCAAAAGAATGAAAGAAAAGGGTAGAGTTATATTAGAAGACCATTTGATGTAAGCCCATGTGGCATTTTCCCCTTTTTTCTTGGGTAGGGTAGGTGTCAGTTTCGGGTTGGCTACCATTTTTGGTGCCTTCTCATTAGTTACCACTATTCTTTTTCTCATTGGTCCATTGATGAGGTGGCATCTTTTCATTGGCCTATGGGGTGGTAACCCTAATTAGGGTTTCTAGGATTCAATCTGGATCGTTGGTTTTGCCTCTTAATCTTGGCCATTCATTGTAATTTCAAGCCTCTGTATAGGGCCACTTGATATCATTTGTAAAGGGTTGAAGAAAATTGTTGCTAATATAATACCAAAATTGCTTCTCTTATCATTGTTGTGTCTTGCATGGTGATTAAGAACACTTGGTGTTATTGCATGGTTTCTACTTCCAATTGTTAGAGATAGAGTTCATTTCAATTAAGTTAAAGCATTTTCATTTTCAAGCAAGTGTTAAAGGAAGAGTAGTGATAGATGGTTAATTGCATGGTGATATTGGTAGATGTGTGATAGGGATCCTATACTAGGCCACTAGCATCTTGGCGGCTTGTCAAGGAGCCTTGCGTGGTAATCTAGTCTTCTTTCCTTAGAATCATTGCATCTGTGGAGGTAACACCGCTGGTATGTCTTCATTAGGTTGATCCCCGTCCATTTGCCAATCTTTCCGTTCTTAGGAGTAGAAGTAATCAATAACTTAGTAGTTGAAGTTGAGAATTCGAAATTGGAAAGTGAAGTTTGAGAGTTTGAAAAGAGCAAAGTTGAAAGTGATATAAATTGAGAGATCATTTGAAAAGGTTGCGAAAGCTAGAAGTCTTATCACCATCATAGTAAGAGTTAAGATATTTCCAAACAAAACATACGTAAGGCCGCCAAGTGATTATCAGCAAATCACATTTTTATAACTGAGTTAGTATCCACAGGTGTAAGGAACCTTGGAGTATTCTTATATACTTTTCAAGAGAGGGTTGAGTGTTTGGTACGCCGTATCAAGTATTTCAATTGCTATATGTTATGTAGTGGTACAAAACTCACATCAACACTGCTGAAGACAAAATACAGCTGGAAGTTTGCGGCAGTTTGAAACCATAATGTGGCTGCAGTATTCAACTCACCCAGCTCTCACCTCGACCTGTGTTTTAGATGAAAGACGCCCGCAATACCTCCAAATTCTGACGTCAACACCACCTGTGATTCCCACCAATCACCGCTGGCTCCACGTTAGCCAATCCAGTCACATGCTGAAGCGGACAGATTAGCTAGCGGCGTGGGACAAAACTATCGCAGCACCAAATATATATATTATGCGGCCCTTTTGAACAGTTCGCAGTCAACTGATTCAACCCGAACACTGGCACAATTCGTTGGTATGCAACCAACTCAAAGCGCAATCTCCAGAGAAAAGTCGTTTCTGAGAAATTTAGAACAAACCCTTGCTCCTCATTCGAATTCATAGCATAATCAACAATGATTGATTTTCGCAAGTCCAAGGCATTTAAAGAAAAAGCTTCAATCTTCTTCAATACACCAATTCTAGCTTCAAATACACACTTCTCACTTAAGTGCCTTGAAGCGTCAAGCACACACTTTTCAATTAGAACATAAAGTACAGAAAAATAAATTAAGCCAAGCTTAATTGTATAAGATATGAAGACGGAGGCACATTATGAACCCAACTGAAGAAGAACGAAGATCAAACCAAAATCCAATTGCCTTGCCTAAAATAGGAGCCACTAACTGACTTACTAAAAATAGTAAGTGCACACAGAGATCCCCTAAACATTCCATCAGCTCACGGGAATCGCATTAATGAACTGACAATAGCAAGCACAGGAGCTTGCTAAATCGGGGACATGACAGTCCTCCCTCCCCAAGATTGCTTGTCCCCAAGCAATCACAAACCAGGATGCTGCAAAATATCTTCTGACTCCCAAGTAGCATCCTCATCTAGAAGATCACGCCACTTGATCAAAAATTCATGGATAACTTGTCTGCGCAATTGTCGTTCCCTGGTATCTAAAATGGCTTCAGGAATCAATTCCAACTTCCCTTCATCGTCTAGAGGTGGGAAAATAACCGAAGGAACTACATGCCGTCCCAAAGCTTTCTTCAGGCGGGACACATGAAACACATTGTGTACTTTACTATCAGGAGGCAAATCCAACTCATAAGCAACCTCTTCGACCCGCCGAACCACACGAAAGGGACCATAATACTGAGGTTTAAACTTTTCAGCCCCGCTCCTTCGAATGGAAGACTGCCTAGACGACTGCAACATCAAATACACCATGTCCCCAACCTCAAAAGAGTGGGCCACTCTCCTCTGAGTTATGTTGGAGAAATTGTTGCCAAAATACTATCAAAATTGTTCTCTATTCATTGTTGTGACTTGCATGGTGGATATACATGATCATTTTGGTGTATTTGCATGGTTCTTCTCATCTCTCAAATTAAAGTAGGATTTCATTTCATGTTGTTAGAATAGAAGTAAATGGATAGTTGTATGGTGATATTGGTAAATGTTTGATAGGGATCTTTATACTGGGCCACTAGCATCCTAGCGGCTTGTTAGGAAGCCTTGTGTGGTAATCTAGTCCAATTGCTCCCAAGTTTTACTTGCATTTCATCTTTCCGCTTGTACTTCAAGTTGGGTTGGAAGATAGGTGTTAGTGTGAAAATCCTAAGAGTATCCCTTAGAATCATCGCACTGATGGAAGTAGCGCCGCTGGCAAGCTTTCATTTGGTTTGATCCCCGTCCATTTGCCAATCTTTCCATTCCATAGGAGTAGTAGTAAAGCAGTCAGTAGTTTAGTAGTTAGAGTTTGAAGAGCAAAGTTGGAAGTGATATAAATTGGAGAAAGTCATTGAGTATATATTGCAAAGTTAAGTCTTATCATCATAGCAAGAATTTGACATTCTCAAGTGAACGAACAACGTAAGCCCACCGAAGTGATTACCAACAAATCACATTTTTATAACTCAGTTAGTATCCACATGTGTAAGGAACCTTGGAGTATTCTTATATACTTTTCAAGAGAGGGTTGAGTGTTTGGTATGCCGTATCAAGTATTTCAATTGCTATATGTTATGTAGTGGTACAAAACTCACATCAACAACGTTCTACTATAGACCAAGATGTCATAAAAAAAAACCAATACAAACTTCCTCAACTACCTTTGGAAAACCCTATTCATGGTAGACTGAAATGTTGCCAGAGCGTTGGTCAGTCCAAAAGGCATGACCAAAAACTCAAAATGACCATAATGACATCGGAAGGCTGTTCTCTATGTCCTCTCGTACCCAAATCTGATGGTACCCCAATCTCAAATCTAGTTTAGAAAAGTAAGTAGCTCCATGCAATTCATCAATCAGCTCATCAATGCGGGGAATGGGATATCTGTTCTTAATGGTTTTCCGATTCAACATTCTATAGTCAATACACATCCTCATAGTGACATCCTTCTTCACCAAAACTACTGATGAAGCAAAAGGGGACTTACTCGGCTTGATGTGACCCATAGAGAGCAACTCCTCAATAGTCTTTTCGATCTCATCCTTCATCCGTTTGGGGTGCCGGTAAGGAGTGATCATAATGGGTTTAGTACCTTCTTCTAGCTCAATAATATGCTCTATGCCTTTGTCAGGTGGTCCGCCATGAGGTAAATCACTGAACACTTTAGAGTGTTTAACCCGAAGTTCTTGTATATCAGGCGGATAGATTGTCTTCTCAACCTCTACAGACTTAAGTGACATCTTGCACTCTGCTGCCCAATCTACTGCATCATGACTAATAAGTCGCTACATACGCCTGAAAGAAATAGTCTTCAAATTATCTTCCTTGATGGCCTTCAAAATATGTTTATTTCCATCCACCTCAAAACTCATTTCCATGTTCTTAAGGTTGAGGTAAAACACCTCAATAGAATGCAACCAGCTCATGCCTAAAACCAATTCTGTCCCACCCATATCAACCACATAAAAATCAGATTTGAAGTCATAATTGTTTAACCTGAGTGACAAATCTGAAATCATTTTGTCACACTTAAGAGTGTAACCATCAGCAACCTTGACACTAATTCCCTCAAAATCTTCAGTCAACAAACCTCTTCTGGATACTAATCCCGAATCAATAAAATTATGTGTTGCCCCGGTATCCAATAATGCAATGACACGTTAACCCGCCAAGAGCCCACGTAATCTGAAAGACCTTTCTTTCTGCATGCTAGAAAGATAAACCACCTTAAGCTTAGAATTGTCACCATCTGTCCTCTCCGTAGATATTACTTCTTCCGTGTCATCTTGCTGTTCTGAAAAATCAGTCACATGCTCATTCTCATAAAATCATTCCATAAGCCTATTTCTCCCCTTAGGCCTTAGGGGACACTATTGTTACTCATCATAGGGACCTTTGCAATAAAAACATAACCTTCTCCTCAAATCATTGAGAGTTTCCTGATCTGTCATAGGATGCTTAAAATCTGATCCGTCTTCTTTTTTGGGGGCAGAATTATTGTCCTGGGAAGAACTGGATGGTCTAGAAGGGAAACGAGTACGTGGCGCTGAAAACTCCAAGTCCTGAGCTTTCTTCATAGCTGCCTGCAAGGAAGGGGGATCAAAGGATTTAACCCATCCTTTGAGAGGTTCTACTAATCCTTCTGTAAACATCACTCGTCTTGTCTCTGAAATATCATAAACCATCACTGAGATTCTCTGAAACTCATTAATAAAATTTTCCAAATTACCAGTCTGTTTGAGTTGAGCCAAATCACGAAAATATGATTCCGGATCTTTCTTGTCAAATCTCTCAACCAGATTGTGCACAAATTCTTGATAAGTTCTTATCTGATCATGCTGTAATGACACGAGACCATGATACCACCAATTATGAGAAGCTCCGTCTAAGTGCAGAACAACAAATCGAACAGCGTCCTCTTTAGACATAGGACGCAAAGCAAGGAAAGTATCCAACTTATGAATCCAGGCTCTGGCTGTCATCTTCCCACTAGCATCAAAATAACTCATAGTAAGTTTATTTGTTTCTTGCTTAGTTCAAACTAGTTAGTCCTTTGTCTTGCATCTATGATGCTCTCTTTTTTGGGATAAGAACCTATCAAAGTTCAAGTTCCTCTTAATGGGTTCAGGTAATGCGTCCCATTCAGCATAATGAGCAATCATATCATCCACAAAAGGGGCTGGCTCAGAATCAACACTAACTGCATCCTCTTCAGGTCTCAGAAATGTGGGACGTAATGGCCTATCATGGGTGCCTATAGGATCGTCTCTGGTCACCTGCCTATCCACAATTCTGGATCTATGCAAATCAACTGATGCATCTCTAGTGCCCCTATCACGGTTTCCTGGTACATTCATGCACTGCAAGGTGTCAGAAAGTTGTTGCAAAATAGTTGCAACATGATGTTGACCGTCTACGAGATTCCAGAAAGTATCTCTGACTTCCCTGTCCATGTCAGTTCCCGCATTGTCTCTATTCCTGTCACCTGTTTGATCACCCTGCTGACCTGTTCATTACCCTCCGGAGGTGGCGAAGCTCTACCTCTATGAGTTTAATGAATACCTGGCACAAATCTATCTGCCATATCTGGGCCCAAAACTTCAGGCTGGCAAGATCAGGCTCTGATACCACTGTAAAGAGTGTGTAGACTCTCAATCCTACAATTGGATTTCTCAAAGAAAATTGTAATCTTGTATTTTTTTTAATTTTCAAAATATATATGGAATTATCAAAAAACTTCAACACTAAATTAATTTGCAGATGTAATAATACTTTTTCCATCGTTCCAAAATAAGATATAGACAATTTAACTAACTGCCAAATCTCAACGTATTAATTATAACAATTCTATGCACCTTTATTTCTTGCGGCTGCTGAAGACAAAATACATCTGGAAAGCACCTTTATTTCTTGAGGCTGCTGAAGACAAAATACATCTGGAAAGCACCTTTATTTCTTGCGGCTGCTGAAGACAAAATATAGCTGGAAGTTTGCGGCAGTTTGAAACCATAATGCGGCTGCAGTATTCAACTCGCCCAGCTCTCACCTCGACCTCTGTTTTAGATGAAAGACACCCGCAATACCTCCAAATTCTGACGTCAACACCACCTGCGATTCTCACCAATCACCGCTGGCTCCACGTTAGCCAATGCAGTCACGTGCTGAAGCGGACAGATTAGCTAGCGGCCTGGGACAAAACTATCGCAGCACCAAATATATATATTATGCGGCCCTTCTGAACAGTTCGCAGTCAACACCAAATATATATTATGCGGCCCTTCTGAATAGTTTGCAGTCAACTGATTCAACCTGAACACTGGCACAATTTGTTGGTATCCAACCAACTCAAAGTGCAATCTCCAGAGAAAAGTTGTTTCTCAGAAGTTTAGAACAAACCCTTGCTCCTCATTCGAATTCATAGCATAATCAACAATGATTGATTTTCGCAAGTCCAAGGCATTTAAAGCAAAAGCTTCAATCTTCTTCAATACACCAACTCCAACTTTAAATACACACTTCTCACTTAAGTGCCTTGAAGCGTCAAGCACACACTTTTCAATTAGAACATAAAGTACATGAAAATAAATTAAGCCAAGCTTAATTGTATAAGGTATGAAGACGGAGGCACATTATGAACCCAACTAAAGAAGAATGAAGATCAAACCGAAATCCAATTGCCTTGCCTAAAATAGGAGCCACTAACTGACTTACTAAAAATAGTAAGTGCACACAGAGATCCCCTAAACATTCCATCAGCTCACGGGAATCGCATTAATGAACTGACAATAGCAAGCACAGGAGCTTGTTAAATTGGGGACATTACAGATTTTAAGGCCCTTATGCATAAAATATGCTTTTATGGCTCAAAATATTAATGCACTTAGGATTCATGGCTCAACCCACTACAACTTGACTCCAAAAGACTTCAATCTGGACACTCCAAATTTAATTCACAACCTGACAAGTTGATTATTTAACTGCCAATCTAACTGCTAAAACCTAACATCTATGAGCACAAAGAGGGGGTCCCCATTTGCAATGGGGTGATGGTGTGAATAGGTCACAACACTAACCATGCATACTAAACATGTAATATGCTATGGCTGCAGGAAACATTCCCTTTCCCTCCGTTTCTCTAAAACTTTTGCCGTATGAAAATCTGATTGTGTTTGTTGGGGGAAATATTTTCTGAATGCCACTGTTCCAAAAATGTTCAGAACGTTACTTGTTTTTGTTGATTGTGTCTGGAAACGGATTGGAATATCTAGGTTGTTTCCAAACAGAATCTCAGGGATACATCCATAA
This sequence comes from Chamaecyparis obtusa, assembly GCA_027943335.1. Taxonomy (NCBI): domain Eukaryota; kingdom Viridiplantae; phylum Streptophyta; class Pinopsida; order Cupressales; family Cupressaceae; genus Chamaecyparis; species Chamaecyparis obtusa. The sequence continues at coordinate 1,838,679 of BSBK01003705.1, read as the reverse complement.
ACTTGAAATGAAAGAAAAATAAAAATCCAATCCTACCTTAAACCAAGCAAATCTAAACCCCAGTCATTACGATTGAATTAAATAGTGTATCCTGGGGATGTGCTACCAGGGATTCCCCAATGTGGTCTTCTGCTTGGAGGAGGATCAGGGATGGAATGCTCCTTCTCCATCCTCATTCTGCAAAATTCAGGGGCCATCCCTGTGATGTCTCACCATTCGGGTTATGTTTCCTGGGGGACTCCCTTGTGATGTAGAGTTTGGGGATGACATACCATATCTGAGGACATCAGGACATAACCTTGCTGTCACAGTTAAAGCTCAGTTAAAAAAAGAGATTTTAATAAAATGAAAAGCCCTATCCTTGAACGCTTAAAAATGGCATGCCACTAGATCCCCCATTCTGGTTGTGGAAAGCAAAAAAATAAAATTGTTTTGTGTTGCACTGGATGGGAACAACATTTTTTTTTTGAGTAGGTGGTTTTTTTTTCTGTGCGTCAAAGAATGTAATGTGTTACATCAGGATTCAACTGCATAAAGAACATTCGTTGAATCCTGATAAAAAGACAACATTTGTTGCCCCAATTAAATTCCAAGTATATTAAATCCATTTATTTTTGGTTTTCCGAGTCAATCTTTATACTAGTACTATGAAAACCATTTTGATTTCACATATATGATTTGGCAGTTAACATTTTATTATCGAATACCAGCCATATCTCTTTATTCTCTATTTAATTTTGTACATGTGCAAATTCTGTGTGTGTGTGTGTGTGTGTGTGAGTGAGAGAGAGAGAGAGAGAGAGAGAGAGAGATAATTTCGGTTAATGTTTATGATTTGACAATTAATGTTGAATTCTGAAATAGCAGCCATTTTCTTAAAGGCTCTATATATTTTGTACATTTAGTATGCACAAAGACATCTTATCCCTGCCATCCCCAGATTTAAGGAAATTTTTTGCCATCTCTGGATTCTGTCCATGCATCACTTCATCCCAATTCCAGAAACATAGGGAAACACTGATTGAATACGCAGAAGGCTGGTCTCAGGTTGTGGATTTTTTAGGCACAGCATCCCAACATGGGTGCTAGCATAGCTACCCTTGTCAATCTTCCATTTTTTGATTACGATGACCAAGGATTTTTTGGACTTTTCATAAATTGTTTTTGATAATACATGTATTTTTCTTATATTTATATTCCTGTTAAGTAGTTCATGTATACACATTTGCATTACTTGCTACACGTAAAATAAATAACATGTGGAAATTGCTGAAATTGTAGTTAACATTTGCAGTGACTTTCTTCAGTCTAGGCTTGTACCTATTTGATTGATTGTCATGTTGGGTGTAAATTTATCAGATAGTCATTTTCTTCCTACTAGCAATAGTCATCATAAAGTTGTGCTTTTAACTCCTCATGTTGTTCATTGCTTTCACAGATGAATAACTGTGCTGCATATCTCTGAAGGTGGAGATAACCATAATGTGAATTGCTTTCACAATAACCCTTCCCAAGGCTGCTTTGGTAGCTTCTCTGTCTTTCTATGTAGCTCTGTCCAAGACTGCATAACAATCTTGGTTGGCCCTAAACTATTGTCGAACTGCTCTAAGATTAGTGAATAGTGAATTGATAGAAATGGCTTGACATATTTTATATTTCAAATGGTATGATTTTCTAAGTTAAACTAAATAGCCTCAGGTATATATCCATGTTGTTTAATTGGAAAACACCATTGACAACACCAATTCAAGGGTTTCTTATAAACCTGTACTGGATTTTATCATTTTGCTCATGCTATAGAAATTGCTCAGAATTATCAGAGTCTGTTCTAGTGGCCTCTTTATGTTGGAAGACGACATTATTTTATAACTTTTTGATTTTCCTAGATAACAACTCAAGAATAAATCAGGGACAGTGGAAGTATTTGATCAGGCGGAGGAGTTATATATCTTCTTGTTGGCCACTGATTTCAATCTGTGCAGTAACTCATCTGTGTGTGTTCCATTATTTTGTAACAAAAAACACTCAGTCACTGTATACAAGAATTTGTATTAAAAGGAAGAGTGGAATATGATTGGAAATAAATCTGCTTTTGATGTCAACAGGTACATGGAGGTTCCAGTGGCATTGGAACATTTGCTATTCAGATAGCCAAGCACATTGGAGCAAAAGTTTTTGTTACAGCAGGCAAGTAGAACATGTTTGTTGAGTTTGTTTAATAAGGTATTCCATGTGTAAATAGCTTTATTTTACCTGAATGATTGGCTTTTCAGGAAGTGAGGAAAAGTTGAAACGCTGTAAAGAGCTTGGAGCCGATGTTGCTATAAATTACAAGACAGAAGATTTTGTGTCTCGTGTGAAGGAGGAAACTGGAGGAAAAGGTAAATGGTTAGTAATGTCTGTTCTCAATGCATTGTGCCCCCCTTTTTGGTTCTGCATATGGAGCATTTTTTTAATATTATATTTAATCCATGCTCATTGCAGGTATTGATGTGATATTAGATAATATGGGTGGCTCTTATCTTCAGAGAAACCTAGATGCTTTGGGTCTTGATGGGAGACTATTTATTATTGGTTTCCAAGGAGGTTCTGTCACAGAAATCAACTTGTCCAGTGTATTGGCAAGGCGCCTGACTATCCAAGGTAGAGGCTTGCTTGTAATTGAATATTTGGGGTAATAGGGTTGTTGACTTCATTTTGTATTAAAATGTAATGCATTTCTCATCTTTTTAACATCTGCTATTGGAATGGCGCGTACTCATAGAAAACACAATCTTATTGGTCGATAATAATTTTGTGTATGTTACTTTTTTTTGAAATCAGCGGCCGGATTGCGGACTCGGACTGTAGAGAACAAGGCACATATTATTGCTGATGTACAGAAGCATGTATGGCCTGCCATTGAAGAGGGCAAAGTGAAGCCTGTGGTTTACGTATCACTTCCTTTGTCACAAGTTGCAGAGGGCCACAGAATTATGGAGTCGAGCTCCCATATTGGAAAAATACTACTTACAACATAGCAGTTATTGATCGAAGAAGATGTAATATTACATTTTCTCCTTCCATCTTAATTTTCATTTACCGAGATTGAGTTGACATGGAATATGCTATCTAATGCATCTGAATCTATTGAAGGCAGGCATTGCAGTAACGTGTGCTTTACCTTTGTTCTGTACCTTGATTATCCTGAAACCTCACTTTGTGACTATTTCATGGTTGTTTCAAAGATGATAATATGAATGCTACAATTTTCTGTACTGACTGATTTCGAGGGAGAGTGGAGGATGGTCCAATCAGCATTCACAAGATCAAAGTATGTTAAAGGAAATTAAACCTGATTATAACTAGTTAACTACTCTGGTAGAACTAATCATGGGTAAGAAAGGAAGAAAGATTCTAGAATGATCTCAACAAACGAAATTTTATGGTAAATCTTAGAAATGCCAGAGTTAGTGCTTTCTAATATATTTGCATTTAATCACTTAATAAAGCCTTAAATGTAATAAGGCTGGAATCCACAACAAAGGTCAACAAAGCATTGACATGGCGTCATCCAAAACCGAAAAGCTTGGTTGAAGTAAAACGGTATGGTTTTGGGACGGTTTGCTTAGTGATGTGAGATATCGATGAGCAATGAAGCTTCTAAGAATGCTTGATGGGCTTTTACAATTCCTGGAAAGTTAACAAACTATGGGTTCTTGTATTTGGATTCCAAAGGGGGAGAACCGTATTGTTTGTTTATTGGGAACATGAAAATTTGTAGTATAGTTCCACCCATGGCGGTGCTGTCGTCTGAAGCCCCATAATCTCGAATCAAAACAGCAAAGTATACAAGGTATAATAGCCTTTATGATAGAGCTGGGGGTTTTTAGTAGTAATACCGAACCAAAACTGGATAACCATGATTCACCTAACAACGATTTGTTTAGTTTAGAAGTCGTAGGTGTTACAAAATTGTAGGTGACCCAGTCCATTAAAAAAAACTCTAAGCTTTTTAAATAATCTTAGGATGAAGTTACTAAAAAGTCGATCTTTTTCGGAGATCTCGAGGACAAATTCGTGTCACGTTAAAAAGTTGTCATTAATAAATAATTAATGGAACCACCCCATTAACACCACATTTACATGGAGGAGATATGCAAGTTCCGATCAGAGATGATGACTGTTTCGAGAGAAAAAAAAAGAAGTGAAAAAAATTGGTAACCTCAATTGTGATGATGAGTAGAGTTCTACTTCATAAATTACTACTCCTTTTCTTCATGGACCCCTTTTCCTATTTCGTATTCTTTTGAGTTGAGCTGCTTCCATTCTCTTCTGTTTCTTTCTTTCCATTCTATATGGCAACTTGTTTCTTACTAACCTTGGTGTATTATGATTTTTTTTTTCCTTTTGTTGTTTTCTTCCTTTTATGCTTATGCTTTTCTGAACATTTCTTTTCATTTTGATAATGTTCTTCACCTTATTTCTAAATTGCATCCATTTGGTAAAATTTTTGTTATTAGTAGAATTTTATTAATTATTATTATCAATTTAAAATTTAATAATTACCATAATGTTAATATTAGATCTAGATAATAATAATATTATTGCATTTAATCTTTTCTTTTTAAGAGTAATGCAATATTTATAAGAAATGTTACAAATATTAATATGTATACTAATAACTACAGTCTTATAATAGTTAAGATAAAAAAATTATTAATATTAATATTTATGCCAGTATAAAACTAATTAATTCTATTTTTAGTATAACTAATTCGTGGGTTACTCACACAAATATTCATTCTATATATTAGTAGAAATGTATTGTAATAAATACCATATTCATGGTTGGCTTATTGTATGTATCATTAAGTGTTAATATAAACACCAACAAATATCAACTTGTATATTAATTAATAATTATTAACTGATGGATATTTATGTTTAGTATGTGTATAAAATAAATGTAATATGTAATAGTTATATATAGATCATGTAGATCATGATAGGTTATGGTTAACTTTTGTAGTTTAATAAATATTTATTTTCTTAATATATTATGTTTAATAATACACATTAATATAGACAATAATACATGATTTATTGTGAATATTTATTATTATATTTTAATAGTTCTTTTGGTTTGTTTTAGTTTTCATTTTATGATCTATCTTAACTCTCCTTTTCTATTTAAGGACAGGTTCACATTTTGCCATATATTATTTTCGGATAATGGATCTTGGAATGTAATTCAAAACAATGGTGTAAAAAATCTACATATTATTGACATTGAAAATTATTCTTGATAGATAATGAGTTGTAGGTATATCAAGTCTTGTATACTTGCAAAAGTCTAATAATTGAATATGAAGTTGGTGAGTTCAATATAATTTTTATGATGGTACGGAATTGGAATGCATATTTAAAAATTTGTGGTGTGATCTTATGTTGCATAAGTGGATTTTGGAGATATTTAGTCAAAGTGTACACAAGATTTGTAAACTATTTTATAAGATTTTTTTTTTGGGATGTAGGAGTTCAATGTTTTTTTTATCCTTTTAGTACACTTATATTTTGTTATTAGCCTTTGTTATTATCTTGGGAAAACAAACTTAATAGTGATAATAACATATTTCTCAAAATGGATTAATAGAAAATACGTGATATTGTAATGATGGAAATTGTATAGTCTTCTTATGTTTTGTACCCATTTTGAGGAACATCTTAAAACATGTACATATAGATAAATAGTACAACATTATGCAAAGTTGGGCTTATTACCATAACTGTTGTCTATATATATATATATATATATATATATATATATATATATGCTATGCAATTAGTTCTTGCCTTATCCTTGGATGTGCATACTTCTACACATTTGGCTCATCCTTGCATTTGGTTTACCTCCCTTATAGCTATTAAAATCTGAATTTTTGATGGTTTTATTATCTAAGTTCATTTTGTCAGTTGTAAGCATGACCCTTTATATTTGTATTCAAAATACAAATATGATTGATTGATCCTATTCATTTTCTTGCATTAAGATGAAAAAATACTTATTTGGCACACATTGATTCTACATATTGATATTTGAATAATTTAATTGCATTCATTTATCATGTTCACACATTGAAGCATTCCTACATTTACAACATTAAAGGAGTAATCAATAACAAATCCTTTGGATTTGGTGTATTAAAAGAGTAATTTTTTTGGGTACAATCATCTTAGGGTCTTTGTATGTTGTCTCCAAATCTTTGTACACATTTTGAAGGTTGACTTGGAGAATGTCTTTTTGAAATGAAATAACCTTTCGAAGGTATTCTAAAATATTACCAACCTTCATATTGGTAGAGTAGATAAATGGCTTATCAAATAAACATTGTAGTTTAGTGTCATAATAGGTATGATGAAGTTTGGAGGAGTATGATGAATTTGTAGATGGTTAAGGTCAACCATTGATAGTGTAAAGGAACATATAGCCAAAGCATTCATTTACTAGATGATTTTGTTTTATAAAAAAATTAATCATTATTCCAAAATCCTCATCTAGTGGCGATCAATTTTTTAATTAACCACTTATATCTTCCTCATTTAGTTTTCTAAAATAACAAGTACACTTGTCTTACTCACCAAATGCCATATATTAATCTAGGTTGATTTGTGCTTTGCTTATAAACATTTGATTGAATTAGCTTATATTAACTACAAGGAAACCGTATTGGACCACAAGGTTAACAGTTACATCCTTTTGGGTTATTCAAAATCCTTAAAGGGCTATGAACTATTTGATGAAAAACAATAAATTTCTCATTGTAAGACATGCTTTCTTTTGAAACAATAAAGGATAAACAATATTGATCAAAAATTGCATTAGCTTGAGAAATTTTTAAAATTTTGCATTTTCAAGGAGAGTAATACAAGAATTCTAAACATTAAGTGCGGATCAAAATCATTTGGAATTTTTTATGTCCATCTATTCTCTTGGAGTTAAACAAGAAGCCCCATCTAAGAAATAAAAAACTTCACTACAAGAATTTTTTCAAAGCAACAACCATTAGATGAAGGAGCTTTAGATTGAGAAAATTAAATATCAATCACTCTATAAATAACATAGAAGATTGCAAAATGGGCCATGTAGACTCTTAAAGGAGTCAAACTTGAAGTTGAGAAAAAAGCACTAGCAGTACATCAAAAGCCAAGTAATAAGAAGAAAAGTCTAGATAATATTCAAAACGAAGCAACCCTTATGCTAAAAGAATATTCCAAAGATGAAATCAATATTTGCTTTTAATTAAAAACTAATTTCTTTGAAACATGGAAAAGCTTGATGTTTGGAGATTACCAATGAAAGTTGAATATGATGCCTTCATAAAAAGTGACACTTGGGGAGTTGGTTGATCCTCCACTCAATTATAATCATTGATTGCAATTGATCTTTTGAAACAAATACAAAGTAGATTGACTCACTTGAAAAACTCAAAGCAAGGCTTCTTGAAAACATATATGCTGAAATGAAGGGATAAATGATGAAGAGACCCTTGCACCTACAATAAAATAGACCATCATCCAAATTTTGTTAGCTTTTTAAACATAAAATGAATGAAAGTTCATTAGATGGATGTGAAAATTGCTTTTATGAATGACTATTATAAAGAATAGTTTATATGGCTAAACTAGAAGGTATTGTAGTTCAAGGAAAGGAACCCAACGTGTGTAGCTAAAATGATTTATATGGGTTGAAAGAAGCACCATGATCTTGATACAAAAATATTGCAAAATCCTTTTAAGAATGAACTTCAAGCATTTTGAACTTGAAGATGCAACTTTTTGTTTTTGTCAAGACAACTTAAAAAATAAGTTGTTTGTGTTATTCCTATTTGAGCATTAATGGATTGTCATTAGTATCAATCAGTTATTCAGTCGATAAAGGAGACAAACATGACAGTCGGTCAACCACATAAAGCCTACACACTGAGCAAGACATAAGGCATAATTCTAAGTTAAAACCAAATACAATTTTGACCGAGTACACTCACCAAGTGACAAACAATTATCGAGTATCAAGCTAGTGATCATTGAGCATTCATATGAACCGAGCACCAGAATTATTGAATGGAGAATGTAGTGATTGCCGAGTAAACTAGGAAATAACATAGTCATCTGAAATGACACAAACATCTATGCAAACGGTTCACACCGATTGGAAAACGGTTTACCAATATTGAGACAGTATTTAATATGGGTGTAATCATTAAATTACTAATGATTCCTATGTAATGTTAGATCTAGGTTATTTTGTTGCACTATTGATCTTAAGTTTTCTAAGATATTGTAAACCCTAATTAGGTCAAGTCAGTTTGATATAAATATGTAAAGATGTCATTATGAACATGTATCATCAAGGAGTAGCCGCACTAAGGACATTAGGAGATCAGACAAAGGGTTTTTGACACAAGAATTGAAAGAAGGATTCAGTCATTCAGAACATACACAAGGCTACCCATCAGAACAAAAGGACACATACATCACTATGAGGTGATATCTATTTATTATTTCACAGATCTGAATAAGGCAAGATTAAGTTGCTATTTACAAATACATTTATTGTTACCTTTTAACCATTGTAGCAAAATTGAAATCTCTTAACGGAGTGGACTTAACAGTTCTTGTTTAAATCTCTTAACCGAGTACACACATATATTGTGTTGTTAAAATCCTCTAACTAGGTAGATCTAGTTGATCTTATTGTTACTCCTAACAGGGTAAGATCATCAGAAGTGATAAAAAATTGTAGCCTTAACCGACATACTTTATTGTTGCAGTAGTGAAGATTTGTGGGTGTCATCCCCACCATAGTTTTTACCTTCTTACAAGGGTTTTTGCAATACCAAAATATTTGTGTTATGAGTTTGAATTTTGATTTATTGTTTAGATTACATGAAAATTACATTTTTAGTTATTTGACTGTATGTTTTAGACAATGGATTCAGTCGGTTAATTTCTATCTACTACTACAAAGTTTTTAGTCTTAAAAGTTTTTGAGGGTACTGATTCACCCCTCCCCTCTCACTAATTATCTTTCCATAATCCCAACAATTGGTATTAGAGCTAGACCTTTGTTAAGAAAGTTTAATCACTGAAGAGGAAAGATCTAAGGATGGAAAGATATAGGTTGGATAAGACTATTGAGAATCAAAGATTGCAGATGCAGATCTTTATTGAGCAATTCAAGCAAGCCAAAGAAGAACTGAAGAAGTTACTAATCAGAAGGAAGGATATGGAAATTCAGTGTAATAAGGCTGATTATCATGAAGAAGAGATAGATGATCCATTTGAGACATTTGGATTTGGATCTGGCAGCATATCTGATGCATTTGAAGGAACCATATCAGATCTATCTAAAAAGAATCTACATCTTACTGAACAAGTGAAAGCTTGAAGATGCAAATCAGTCAAGAGACACAAATGGTTAGAATGGTTGAGGGTGCACGTGCTATAGGGCGCACACCCTATAGTGTGCATGCCCTATGGAAGTCATAGATTTCCATAGTGTGCACGCCCTATAGGGCGCACGCGCTTGGTAAGGCATTGAAATTTACCAATCCTAAGGCTTGGATTTGCCTTGGAGATCCAACCCAAAGGCTTGGAGGATTCAAATAGGTCCGAGACGTGTTTTCCAACAGACAAAAAAAATGACAATTTTTTTTGTGTGCTCTTCGTTAGGTTTACTCATGGTCCAATAACGTAAAAATCAGATGACATGATATTGCAGATCTCTCTGTTAGCTATCTAAGCATATAATTTATTTTGAATTCTGATTATGTTAAGTTTTTCATCTCTAATTTCTTTTGTGTGTATGTCTATTTTTTTGTAAAAAATCGTGTAGTATTTTGGGCATAGATTTTGGCTCATTCATCAAATTTTGCAACAAGTTACTTTTTTAGAAACTAGATTCCATTCTACATACTTTAAAAAAAATAAAATTTGATTTTCGATTAGTTTTAAATAATTTCTAAGGGGAGCACACAAAAATTTCATGTTTTCAAGATTTGCGCACTTCATAAATTCATAAAAAATTATACATTCATAAAAAAATTAGCAAAAAAATCTAGGATAAACTATGTGGTGTTAGCTAACTTCTCACCGAAGTGATTAAAAAAATTCAAAAAAAAAGTTAACATTTTAGGGGGAGCACACCAGACGCTATGTTATATTTTTTCACAAAAAATAGGACCACTTTTTGTGCTCCCCCTTCTGAGGGACTTAATCTGTGGCATTTTCAAAATAAATTAGTAGTTTAGGAACTAGATTCAGAGTATTACAACTCTTGTTCTTGTCGCATCTCAAATTTTTGAGTCTAACTATCTTCAATTTCTTGTTGAAGTTCAGAGTTTTCTAATTTCAGGGAAAAAGTGGCATCTTATACCCCCTTTTTGGTTCCCCATCTTTGTGCACTTATCTTTGATGTCATGAACAATGCTAGGCAAGCGGAACAAGAAAGAAACTTGGCTATTGAAGATAGGAGACAAATGAATTATAAGCTACAAGAGAAGGAATCTGAAATATTTAGACTCACCGAGCATCACTTTGAAATCTCCAATCAGATAGTTGTCATAAGTCAGGAAGTCAACCGAGTAAACAATGAGCTTACAAAGAAACTAGAAGACGAAAAGAGGAAAATGAAAGATTGAAGAAAGAGGTAAAAATGCATCAACAACATAATGAGATGATCAAGAATGCTGAAGGCACTACTAAAAGAATGGATGAATTTCTGATAAGTCAGAAAAGACTTGGAAACACAACTGGTTTAGGCTACATCGAGTAGGGAGAGTCATCAAGACAAGCTGAACAAAAGAATGCCTCCAACGTACTAGTCAAAGGTCAAAGAAGCTATCATGTTATCATTGTGGAAACTAGGCCATACATAAAATGTTTGTAGGAGTAAAGAAAAAGGTATTCCTAAATCCATTCCTAAATTTAATGGTCATTGCTATAACTGTAACAAGTATGGACACTAGGCACATGAGTGCAGATCAAAGTTGAATAGGACACCCAAGAAACCTTACATGGAGAAACAATGTTGCACTTGCAACATGCATGGACACATATCACAAGAATGTAGCATGAAGATGAAGCAAGTTTGGACACCGAAAGAACAGAATAAATCATATCAACCGAGTAGGCAAGGTAATGCATATACTTGAGATTACAACACATGGGTTAATTGCACAACATGTGGAAGGTATGGACATATAGAAGTAAATTGCATGAGAATGAATTGGAGAGGAAGATCTTGTAATTGGACAAATACTAGTATGGCATGTTTGCACTGTCACAAGGTTGGTACCCTAAGCAAGGATTGTAGAGACTGAGTACCAGAGATACAATCAAATGTAAATGGAAATACAATTGAAGAAATCACAAGGATAAGGAATCAAATATGGAGAAAAGCATCAAGTGACAATGCTAGATCAAGCACTGCAGTCGGTGACACCTCATTCATTAGATTAGGTGATATCACCACCTCCACCTAAATCATAAAAGGTATGTATGGAATTGAATTTCAAATCAGTTATATTTTGCAACAGTTCCTTATATCAAGTGAATGTATACCAAATCAATATAAATTAAGATGCACTATGGGATTACATGTTTTAGAGCTTAAACTATGTACAATCGGTAAAAGCATGCCCGAGTAGATATTTGTTAGTCGATAAATATTGGCAAGGTTAATTGATTCGTGGTATCAATCGAGTAATATCTAAGTGTTTACCGAGCTAAATGATCTTTTAAAGTGTAAACTAAGGGCAACTAAATCTACCGAGTTGTGGTAGGTCAAGCATTAATTGCAAAAGTTTGAGCGGAAAATGAATTTTTAGGTATAAATACATAGAGGACTTAGTCATTTTTCACACTGCAATTACGAAGAACTAGAGCGATTTCAAGTGATGTTTTTCACGAAGACATTCCAGAGCTATTAGCAGAGATTTAAAGGATTTCTAAGAAAGTTCATCTTGATCACAAGTAAGTTTTGCATCCATAGAGTTATTTCACAGTATATTTGCGAAGCCCTAAATTTTAGAAACGATGACATCCTCATCTAAGGTTATGAAATCCAAGTCTGGGAGTGATAAAAAGGTTACCCTAATTAAGTTTGCAACCTGTATTGATCCAAAATACAAGTTACACCCCGATGTTGCATCTCAAATTGTTTAAACCGACACATTTTCAAGCATTCTGCCTAGGGTTTTGTAGGTCCAAGATATTCGTGTGTAAATCCACTACAAAATCAGTGAAATAGGTGATTTTGAGCTTCAATCCACCTACCAGGAGCTGAGTGTCGATGGAAAGCTCAAGGATGAGCATAAACACTTGGATTTCCCAAGAGAGTTCAAAACTGAGTGAATAAGGGTTGTATTGAGACGAGTGCATGAAGGGAAGTTATGGCTGGATGAACTGGTAAAGATCACTAAAGACATTATTCATGTAGTCACCAGTTATCCTGTCACTGATAAGGTCAAAGCCAACAACAATGCACCTATTAGAAAGTAAAGTCCACCAAGATAACTGAGAGCGGGGGGGGGGGGGGGGGGGGTGAATTAGTTATTAGATAATTATAACTTTTATCAACTTCAACAAAATTTAACCATGTAAGCAATATAATTACCAACCATAGAAAGATATTCATACACAATGACACAATGACACAAGATATGTTGACTAGGGAACCTCTTGATCAAAGAGTAAACCCCTGTGGGAATGATGCCCACAAAAGATGCACTAATATGAATATTCCTTGTGAAAGGATGGACTCTGTTAGGAGTCTTATAAAATACATTTAGTACATATGAATCCCTGTTAGGAGATTTTGAATCCTTGTTAAAAGATTCTAACCCTGTTAGGAGTTATGGAAGACAGAAGGACCCACTGCCCAAACAACTTCAGGGTGAGATCACTGAACACACTGTCCAAATGACCTTAAGATTATTCAGCAGAATACTATGAAATATGCTACCTCCTCATTGTGTCAAACTGCACTCACTGCTACACCAGATATCACTTTCAGATCTCTGTACTTCACATGTCTTCCTTCACAATTTCTCTTTCACAACTTCATTGGCTCTCTTCTTCACTTCATGCATACATTCGCATTCAATCATACCATGCTTACATTCTTATGCATTACAACAATAAAAAACATTCCTTCCTTTATACCACACTCAAATAATTACAAATGAGTCGGCACACAATTACAAAATAAAAGTTTCCACACGCTACATCAAAATTACACAAAAACTATCGGCTTCCAAATACAATAACTCTTCACTCATGTGACCTTGAAGTTTGTGCTATGAACCACATCACTATCAATGTGTCTCAAACTTCCCTTTAATTGCGCAAAACTAGATTCCATCCCGATTAGGAGAAATCATCCGATTTCCAAAAACCGCTACTCAGGAACACTGCCTAAATACTACTTCCACCAAAATGCTCATAACTTCCATGAATAAATGAATTACTATCTGTGCTCTTAACCATAGACATATAACATATCAAAGAATATAACCTCAACATCGCATAGCTCCAACTGGAATATCCCACGTGTGCTAATCAAAACACTGTCTGCTTCTCTGCAAGTCTCCAGAAGATCACTGTGTTGACATCAATGCCAATCATAGTCATGAATACAACAACAACTGCTACAGAATGACTGTCAAGCATTCATTCCTAACAATCTCCCCCATTGGCATTGATGGCAACATAGATGAAAAATATCCAATGTTCCAAAAATCTAATATTGCAACACTACTGCTCTGACAAACATTTTCAAATCTTCTTCATCAATATAATCTTGCTTCATTTTCCTATTCAGTTCTCTTCAATAGATGGTACAACAGGTTTTTCATGTACACTTCTCCCCCATTGACATCAACGACAAAAATTTCATCATTATGTCAACAACAACTCAATGTCAAAAGACACTGTTCAGAAAATACATTCACAAGAGTCCTCATGACTCAGCTCAGATACACATACTCCCCCATAGAGGAAGTACCAACATCCAATCCAGAAGAAAGATAGGGCTCATATACCACTGGATGGATGCAACCAACTACATCATTACTCAAAAGTAGGCTAGGGTATAACCACAAGCATACCTCTCAGATACTCAAATGTATCCTTAGGCAAAGGCTTTGTAAATATGTCTGCTATCTGTTACCTTTGTGCTTATGTACTCCTGTCTGACTTCTTTCTCAGCAACTTTCTCTCTTACAACATGATACTTGATCTCTATATGTTTTGTCTTAGAATGTAATACAAGATTCTTAGACATACTGACTGTGTTGGTGTTGTCACAATGTATGACAACAGGCTCAACAAACTTAATTCCAATATCCTTTAGCATTTGCTTCATCCAAATTATCTAGTTACAATTGTTTGCTGCTACTACATACTCTGCTTCTGCTGTGCTCTGTGAAATACAATTCTGCTTCTTGCTCAGCCAAGAAACTAATCTTCCTCCAAGAAAAAAGGTTCCACCACTGGTGCTTTTCTTATCATCAACACTGCCTCCCCAATCAACATCTGTATATGCACATAGGGTAAAATCATCAGATTTTTCATACCACAATCCATAGTCCATTGTGCCTCTTAAATATCTCAGTATCCTCTTTACTGCTACATAATGTGATTCTCTAGGTTCAGCTTGAAATCTTGCTACCATTCCAACTGAATGTGCTATATCCGGTCTAGTGTGTGTTAAGTACTGCAATCCTCCAATCATGGATCTGTATTTCTTCTGCTCAACTGCTGGTGTTTCATCTTTGCTAGATAGTTTGTGTCCTATAACCATAGGTGTTCCAACTAGTTTAAAGTTCTCCATTCCAAATCTTTTCAGTAGATCATTCAAGTACTTTGTCAGACTTACAAAGATACCATCATTGTTTTGTGTTATCTGTAATCCCAAAAAGTATTTCATCTCACCAATCATACTCATTTCAAATTTAGTCTTCATTTCATCGGCAAATTTGTCACTAGCTTCATCTTCTCCTCCAAAAATAATGCCATCAACAAAAATAACTATAACCAACAAACCATTTTCAATTTCTTTTGTATACAGATTACTATCAGCCGTTCCTTTAGTAAATCCCAATTTTAACAAATACTTATCCAGTCTAGCATACCAAGTTCTAGGTGCTTGCTTTAGTCCATATAATTCTTTCTTCAGTTTACATACCATATCTCCTTCTTGAGTCTAGGAAAACCTTCAGGCTGCTTAATGTAGAGTTGTTTTTCCAATTCACCATTTAGAAATGTAGGCTTCACATCCATTTGATATACTTTGAATTTCTTAAAAGCTGCATAGGCCAAAAACATTCTTACTGCTTCAAGTCTTGCTACTGGTGCAAAAGTTTCTTCATAGTCAATTCCTTCTTGCTGCAAGTATCCCTTACATACCAATCTTGCTTTGTTTCTTACTACTTCTCCTTGTTCATTCATCTTGTTTCTGAATACCCATTTAGTTCCAATCACATTCTTGTCTTTAGGTCTAGGGACCAACTCCCATGTCTTGTTCTTTTCAATTTGATCTAGTTCTTCTCTCATAGCATTAATCCTATGTTTATCTTCACAAGCTTCACTAGTAGATTTAGGTTCAATTTGAGAAATCAAACATAAATGTACCTTATTCCGAGTCAGAACTCCTCTGTCCAAACTTCTAATAACTTGTTCAACAGGATGATGTCTTGATAGATACTTGTTCGGTGTCATAGTCTCAGATCTTGCTTCAACTATAGATTCTTCTCTAGATTCGTCTCGCATTTCTTCAGCATGAATCTCATTCAATAATTCACTATCAGTCTCATAGAATAATTTAGTAGTTTTAGTGTTAGGCTTAGGATGAACTTCTTCATTAGATTCATAATCAAGCATTCTTTGCTGAATTTTGAACTTCTCATCAACTTTAACATTTGCGCTCTCAACAATAGTTTTAGTTCTCTTATTGTAACATCTATATGCTTTTCTTTTCAAAGAATATCAAAGAAAAATTCCTTCATCACTTCTAGGATCAAAATTTCCAATATCACCATCTCTCTTTATATAACATTTGCCTCCAAAAATTCTAAAATACTTAATTGAGGGTGCATGTCCAAACCATAATTCATAAGGTGTCTTGTCTGTGTCTGCTTTGATTTGTACTCTGTTCATTGTATATACTGTTGTATTCACTGCTTCTCTCCAGAATGTCTTCACCAAATCATTCTCAAATAACATAGCTCTTGCTGCTTCAGTTATTGATCTGTTTCTTCTTTTTGCAATACCATTTTGTTCAGGTGTTCTAGGGGCTGAAAACTGTCTCTTAATACCATTCACTTCACAAAAAATGTTAAACTCTCTAGAAGTAAATTCACCACCTCTATCAGATGTCAATTATTTAATCTTCTTTCCAGATTCATTCTTAACTTTATTCTTAATGATCTTAAACTTATCAAATGCTTCAGATTTTTCTTTCAAAAATGCAATCCACATCATTCTTGTAAAATCATCAACAAGAATCATAAAATACCTTTCTCCATAGAATCCTCTAGTCCTGGTAGGATCACTCAAGTATGTATGAACAATCTCCAACTTCTCTGCTGATGTGAACTTCTTACTAGGAAATGAACTTCTCTTTTGCTTAGCCATCACACATTCTTTGCAAATCATGTTAGTAGGCTTCATAATTTTAGGCAAATCCTTTACTGCAAGTGTAGTACTCACTTTCACAATATTATCAAAGTTTATATGACAAAACCTTCTATGCCATAACCAACTCTCATCAATCTTAGTAATCAAACATGTCATCTTAGTAGGATTCAACTGAAATACATTACCTCTGGTTCTAGATCCAGTTCCAATCAGATTTCCATTGTTATCCTTTATCACACAAGTTTTCTCAGTAAACCAAACTTGATATCCCTTATCAACTAACTGTCCAACACTCAAAAGATTATATTTCAATCCATCAACAAAGTAAACATCATCAGTATTAGTCTTTCCATCAAGAGTAATAGATCCTATACCTTTAATCAAACAAGGTGCATTGTTACCAACTCTAACAACTCCTCCATCATAATTGTTAAACTTTATAAACTTTTTCATATCTCCAGTCATATGATGTGAACAACCATTGTCTATAATCCAATCAACTTTCTTTTCAACTTGGGAAACTAGGGCTTTTTCTTCCTTAACATTAGATTCAGGATTCTCTTCTTTAATTGCTACAAATCCTATTTCATCATTATTCTCAGTATTACTTTCACTCAAAGTTCTTTCTATACTAGCTTCAAGATCTTCATCATTAGCATAATAACATTCTTTAGATCTTCTAGGCTTGAAATTATTTTTGTACTTCTTAACTCTCTTAGGACATTTAGATGCAAAATGACCATATTCTCGACAAGTCCAACATTAAAATTTTTTCTTACCGTCTGGTTCTCTTTTCACAAGCAAGACAATACCTTCTTCAACCTTCTTGTTTTCTTCATTTCTAGATCTACTGCTGGCATAATCTCCACTCACACTGGTACTTCTTGATAAAGTAGGGTGAACACTAAGAGCACTGAATGCTATCTCCATTCTAGGTAAGTCTCTTGATAACCTTAGGTTCATTTCTACTGCTTCCAATCTTCCAAGAAGAGTCTCTCTTGTAAAGTTTGTAGTACAAGTTATAACTTCTTCAATCATCTATGTTGTCTGCTTAAATACATGAGTCAATGTCCTCAAAATTTTCCATATCACTTCATTCTCTATCTTTGTTCCTCCACAAGATTTTATCCCTGTAACAATTTCTAACATTCTACCAATATAGCTTCTAACAGATTCATCTTCCATCATTCTTATATCTTCAAATGCACATATCCAATTATGTTATCTAGCTCTCTTTGCATGTTCATCACCTTCAAAAGTAGAGTGTAAAGCTTTCCAAATTTTATGAGATTTTTTAAAACATTTTACTTGACTTTATTCATTCTCCGGAAGTGCTGTCAAAATTGCTTCTCTTGCAAGTATGTTACACATGAATAGATCTCTCTCATCACTAGAGCATGTCTCAAGATTGTCTTCTTCAATGATAGTCTTATCATTCTTTGTAATCAACCAATAACCTAGTCCTAAACATAGTAGATGTGTCTTCATCTTCTCTTTTCAGCTGTCAAAATTTACTACTTCAAACTTAGTGCTTTCTTTCCTGAAATTCGCCATGGATCTCCTTAAGCTGTTAAAATTTCCGTTCAAGGACCTGCTGCTCTGATACCAATTGTTAGAAAGTAAAGTCCACTAAGATAACTAAGAGGGGGGGGGGGGGTGAATCAGTTATTAGATAATTATAACTTTTATCAACTTCAACAACATTTAACCATGTAAGCAATATAATTACCAACCATAGAAAGATATTCATACATTATGACACAATGACACAATATATTCTGACTAGGGAAACTCTTGATCAAAGAGTAAACCCCGGTGGGAATGATGCCCACAAAAGATGCACTAATGTGAATATTCCTTGTGAAAGGATGGACTTTGTTAGGAGTCTTATAAAATACATTCAGTACATATGAATCCCTGTTAGGAGATTTTGAATCCTTGTTAAAAGATTCTAACCCTGTTAGGAGTTATGGAAGACAGAAGGACCCAATGCCCAAACAACTTCAGGGTAAGATCACTGAACACACTGTCCAAATGACCTTAAGATTATTCAACAGAATAATATGAAATATGTTACCTCCTCACTATGCTAAACTGCACTCACTGCTACACCAGATCTCACTTTCAGATCTCTGTACTTCACATGTCTTCCTTCATAATTTCGCTTTCACAACTTCATTGGCTCTCTTCTTCACTTCATGCATACATTCACATTCAATCATACCATGCTTACATTCTTACACATTAAAACAAGAAAAAACATTCCTTCCTTTATACCACACTCAAATAATTACAAATGAGTCGGCACACAATTATAAAATAAAAGTTTCCACACGCTACATCAAAATTACACAAAAACTATCGGCTTCCAAATACAATAACTCTTCACTCGTGTGACCTCAAAGTTTGCACTATGAACCACATCACTATCAATGTGTCTCAAAATTCCCTTTAACTGCACAAAACCAAATTCCATCCCGATTAGGAGATATCATCCGATTTCAAAAAACCGCTACTCAGGAACATTGCCTGAATACTGCTTCCACCAAAATGCTCATAACTTCCATGAATAAATGAATTACTGTCTACGCTCTTAACCATAGACATATAACATATCAAAGAATATAACCTCAACATCTCATAGCTCCAACTACAATATCCCACGTGTGCTAATCAAAACACTGTCTGCTTCTCTGCAAGTCTCCGGAAGATCACTATTTTGACATCAATGACAATCATAGTCATGAATGCAACAACAACTACTACAGAATGACTACCAAGAATTCATTCCTAACAACATCAAGGGATAAAACCAAGAAGTTAACCAGATCAGAATGGGATGGCAGAGGCATGCAAGTCAACACTATTATTGATCCTGAGATAAGGTTTGGAGCATACGTAGTCGATTACAAAATATTTCAGTCAAGCATGCTGAACAATGTACCATGTGGAGCCATGGACATAGCATAAAAAATTGTGAAGAAAGGTTTTCAATATGACTTCACTGAGCTATTGTTGAAATAGTAGGAAGAAAATATGAGAACCATAAGGACAACAAAGTCAAATACTTGTAAGTTCGGTTCACTACTTATTTGTATATTTTTCTATGTGAAAAACATTTTTCCCTCAGTTGGTAATGTTGGCTAGGATGTCAACCGACCTATCATAATGCAAATTGGTGATTTCATTCAAATTTTGGGTCTAAACTTTGTAAGTAGTATGGATGTTTACTTTGAGCAATTTAAAGATAGAATGAACCAAAGGAGCAGAATACTAGGTCAGATGGTAGAAAAGCATAAGGAAGATATCTTGTTTCCTAGTGGACACCGACTCCACGTTAATTAAGGTAGTTGAACCAAGGACTGCTTGGTTACCTCCTATGGGCTACAAATTAGATATTTATCGAGCTTCCAAGTCAATATAGGCATTTCTTGCCGAGCCCAAAGATCCAAAGGCAACTAGCTTTGGTACCTATGAAGAGGCTAAACAAAGAATTAAGATGGATCTTGTTGTAGTAAAAGTGAATAAGAAATCCAAGAAGATGATGGATACCTTGGTAAAACAATTTAATGATGATGTAGAAGAAGTTGAGGCATCTGAAGCTAATCTGGTTGAAGAGGCAACCGTTGAACAATTATTGATAGGTAATAGTGAACATGAGGAGGAGGAGACTAAGTCTAAAAAAGATATTCAATCTACACCGGTCAAGGCCACAAGGAAGAGGAAACAAGCAGAAGCACCCACTAGAGAAAGGACAAGGTCCACAATAGCTACTTCTCCACCCCCAAAGAAAGGAATAGTAAAAATCTCAAGGCCAAATCCTAAAAAAACCTATCAGAAGAAAAAGAGAGGTGTACAAGTCACCTTTGAGTAACCTAAAAAGAGGTGAAGGTTGATAGGGGAAAAAGATGATGTTGATGAAGAAGAAAATCAAGATAAATTCAAATTTGAGGTAAATAAAAGCCAATCGGTAGCCAAGCTAGCTGAGAACATAAAGGCAACGAGTAGACTTAATCACCCTAAAATGAATCGATATGTCTACATGTCTACCGAGGATCAGGAAAAGATTGAAGAAGAAATTATACAAATGATGATAAAGTTCAAGCAAGTTCCCATTGAATTTCATAAGTATATCCCAAAAGAGTTATATGAGAAAGTGTCCCAATAAACAATTGTTGTTTCTTCATTACCCTTCTTTACTTTTATATCATCTCTAGAAATATTAGATATTATCTTAATCCTCTCATTCCTGTAATCAGTAAATTTTATAATTTCCATTAGAGGGATTGAAATCTTTACTTGAGATAATTCTTGAGACATGAAAGTATTGCAACTAGAAACTTACTTACCAGAGTTTTGTTTATCTGCCGGTTTGGTTATTTTTAATTGTGGCACTTGATCTGCTTGTTTCTTTGGAGCCTCATCTTTCCCCTTCTTCATCTTATTTGCAATTTTAAAGATCTCAACTATTTTCTCCTCATCAACATTAATTGTTTTGTTCCTCAAATGATA
Source organism: Chamaecyparis obtusa (assembly GCA_027943335.1). Lineage (NCBI taxonomy): Eukaryota > Viridiplantae > Streptophyta > Pinopsida > Cupressales > Cupressaceae > Chamaecyparis > Chamaecyparis obtusa. The sequence goes on along the minus strand of BSBK01003705.1, from coordinate 1,817,487 downwards.
GTTGTTACAAGCTTGCTCTAAGGCTGCTATAGTATAAGCTTCATTTTCTTCCTTTGTCAATTTATGAATTATGGGATTTTCTTCCTCATCTGAAAATAATTTTTGTAGACCATGTTGGTTCATTCTTCTTCTATTACTAATCATAGTCTTCTTCAGATGAACTAGCACTATCTCCCCCACAAAAAGGATTAGCTGATAGTGTATTTACTATTGGCTGATCATCTTCCACTTGATCCTCTTCTTGTAATATATTTTGTGCTATAAGATATTTCTCTTGAGGATGGGGTAAGTTACAAACATCGCACCAAGGTTCATCATTCACGAAGTGATTCCCTTTCTTCAAAGGGTCAGAGTTTCTATTTCCTTTTTGGATAGAATTGGTTTTCCATCCTTCCAGTTTGCGTTGTAAGGCATATCTTGCAGCCTATATTGATCATTCTTGATGAAGGGTTTCTCATTTCTCCTGAACTGAAAATTATTTCAACCTTGGTTAGCTTGAATATTTTTGATCATATTCATCATCTTATCCACCTTATCTTCTTCTTTAGTTTTATTAGGGGCTTCTGGATTGAACAATTTAGGTTCATCTCTCTTAGTGATTCTACCAGCCACTTTCCTATTATTTTCAATAGTCATTTCTATCTTAAAAGTATATTGTAATGATGATGGTTTAGGAGAACTTATCTCATAATTGATCTTTTTGTCGGAGGCAACTTGATAAAATTATATAAGGAAAGAATCCATAGGTTGATATCTCTTGGAATTCTATTCAATATTTTATTAAATCTCTTATTAATTCTCTGACATATTTATTTTGATTTTTTTTATGCTAGTTAATTCATGAGAAGAAAAGGAAGTGTAATTATGTTCCCCAAATTTCTCAACAATCTGATTAACAATTTTTTTCCATCCAGTGATAGATTGATTAGGTAATCCCCTATACCATTTAGTAGCATCTTCTGTCAAAGATTGAGCAAATAGCTTCATGTACACATCCTTATTATGTCCTTCAAATTATTCAATGGTATTTTTAAAGTTTACACAATGAACTTCTGCTATTTCTATTCCGTTCCCTAAAAACTTAGAAATTGCATTTCTCAATTCATTTGATATAGGATTTGGAAATCCCACAATACCATTGAAATCAAGTTGTCTATATCTCTCTGATATCATAAGGGGTCTAAGATTGGCCCAGTTGGCATCATGATGGTTTATTCTTAGTCCCATGTTATTATGGCCATTATTGTTTCTATGCTCCTGATCTCCTTGATTATGATGCTGATTTATATGGTTTTGTCTAGTTGGACTATCATTTCACTGATCTCTATTATTAGGTTGCCTCCAATGATCATTGTTATGCCTTCTTGTACCCCTATCATTTCTCTCAAATAATGGGTTGTGATATGTATTATTAGTAGGTTGCTCAACATTCTTTTTGATGAAGGGTGCTCCCCTTAATACCACAAACACATAACAGAAACAGAGAAACAACACAATTTGCAAGAACAAAAAATGGGCTTCTTATTATCTCCACAAATGTGGAATTACAAATTTTTAGAAATAAAATGTGCAAAGTCACATGGGCATCTTCCTTACAATATTCTAAGGGAAAAAGCCTCGAACTATTACCCAGATCTACTCTGAACTTCTCTGAACTGCCTAAGACAACACTACAACCTTCCTTATATAGGCAATTTTCCACTGCCTAGGAAGGTTCCAAAATTTTAGCCAATAAGGCCGACCAAACTTAGAATTATTTTATTTTACAATTTATTACATTAGAGTCGGCTCAAAACAACTTTTGAAACCCAAACATAAATTTTGAAGGAAAATCATTTTCTGCCAGTTCAGGTGACCCAACTTCCAAAGACCATAAGTCATCACCCGTTGACCTGATTGACTATTATGACCCCATTTTGGAAAGGGTACAAAATTCTCTACAACAACCAAAGTTTCAACTTCATTTGGGTCCTCTAAAGCCTTTAAAACTAAGTTCAAAGTTTCTGTACCCTATTGCCAATACTGAAAATTTTCAATATCTTCAAAACTAAACTTGATCTGGCAATGAAACTTTACTGGCAAGCTGATATGACCAAAATGAACCTCTAGGGAAGAAAATAGACCATTTTGAGCATGAGTGGAAAACTTACTAAAAATAGTAAATTTCCAAAAATAGAAGCTCTGCACAAGATATCACTTATTGAAAAGAAACTAGAAATATTTTTGGGTGATGCAAGATTTCTCTTACACCCAGGATGCTCCTGCATCACTTTTGATGAGGAGGATTATATCTTAGTGTTCTCTCTTCTTGGTTTATGTATCCATCTCTTTCATCCTCCTACGCCCCTTCTGATTCTCTTATACTTCTTGAAGGAGTTTTAATATCTTCCCCACTTATTCCAAATCTAGCCAATACTTCATTTGGTTATTTTCTGAATGCTTTTACAATTTTTTTCCTTTTGGAATAAGATTAGAAAAATCTAGGATTACCTTTTGCATATTCTTTCCGACTTCATCTTCTTCATCTTCTTCATCACTATCATCCCCATCATTTTGACGATTGCTCATATCCTAGTGAAAAGGGTTTACATTTTCATCCTCTTTATCCTAATTCCTATAACTAGATTGGTGGTCTTCATCTCCATTATTTCATCTTTCTGCAAATTGCTTAAGACCAACAAACAACATCTCTGGACTATATCTCTTGGTCTTTCTTGGTTGAATTTTACAATCTAATTCAGTAAGACTATTTGTTTTCTTATGCAAGGATCTCCTTCCCCACATGTATGAAACTGTCTCGTGTCTTGGATTGTTACCTTTTTCTCTTCTTAAAACAAAACACTGCATATATTATAGTAGATTCGCCACCTTCTTCATAAGAAGGAAAAATCATATAATTGATTCTGAGCTCGGTCTCCAGTAGAGTCTAACTCTCTGATCACCTGAAATTATGAATAATGTTGTCACAACAATCTCCCCAATAGAGTTGCCAATTTGTTGGAGCCCAAATAAAAAAATTGGATTTCCTACGGATTCTTATTTCCGATTATGAGAAACCCAAAGGGATTTGGCCAAATGAAAAATCCCACCCTTTCTAGGATGTGAACCTATACAATTTAGGCTCTGCAGCACTAAGGCTGGTAGGCCTATACCTTAGGATCTTCTAAGGCTTTCATAGTAGATTATTGTACTTCTTCTGAAATCTGATTGCTTTGAAAACTAAAACTGCTTTGATTATGTGCTTTATTTAGAATTGAAAATAATTTGTGAATTTCTTGAAATTTATTTCATCATGATGTCTATTGATTAATCCCATATTATATTTGTCTGTAAGCAATAATGAAACCTCCAACACAATATGTCAGATCAGTCCCTTGTTATTAGGGTGAAATATATTAAATCTTTATCAAATTTGTTTGTTAGTATAACTTTGGAGATGCCAAATAGCCCCTCTAAGATAGTTTGTTATCACTTTGATGATGCTTTAATTGATTAAGAAATCTAAGGAAATAGTAATCTAGTCCTATTGATTTTAACTTCCTTGTAGAAGCCCAATAAGATAGAACACAAGATTGACCAATCAATACATATGTTCTAATTTTCTAGTTTAGAGTTCATCCAAAATAACCAATTCAATTGTACTATCAATCAAAGTAAATCACTGATTTAATCCAAAGAACTCAAACAAAGACATAAGACATAATAATATCACTAGAATTTGAAGAGCGACTGGAACTTTGATATTGCATTAAAAGTTTTCATTACCACAAGAGCCTTGCTGATACATCAAACATATAACCCAAGTATTGTATAAGTTTGTTCATAAATTGGAAAAAGTACTATATTCTAATTGTAATTGTTCTCATTTTCTAAAATCCACTCATATACATATAGACATCGATTCAGTTACATGTGAAGAGGTGCAAATCTTCATTTAATATTTAACAAAACTTAAAAGGCTTAACAAATGCGTAACTAATCTGAAATAGGATCTAGGTCCTCCATAGCTTTGTTGCAATTGATAATATGTTGTTGGTAACCTTTGTTCAATCCCATATCAGTGTTGGAATGGAAAGATAATGGACTGAGAGGGGAGGGACGAATCAGTAACCTCAAAAACTTTAACTCAATACTCAATCTGCAAATAGTAGTAACTAACTAAATAATTGAATCCATTGTGTGCAACATTCACTCAAATGACTTTGTAAATGTAAAGTGCATGAAATCAAATAATAAATCAATCCTGAAATGTAACAAATAACACCAATATTTTGGTTACGTAGAAACCCTTGTTAGAAGGTAAAAACTGTGGCAGGGATAACACCCAAAAATTATTCAATACTGCAGATAATAAAGTATGCCGGTTAAGGCTACAAGTTTGATCGCTTCTGGTGATCTTACCCTATTAGGAGTAATAATCAAATCTATTAGATCTACCTTGTGAAAGGATTTAAACAACACTACTTGAGTGTGCACTTGGTTAAGAGATTTACAATCAAACTATTAAGTCTACTCTATTAAGAGATTTGACAACTATGCTATAATGATTAGAGAATAATAGAAAGTATCTATAAAGTGACAACTATACCTTGTCTAAATCAGATCTATGATATACTGAATAAATATCACCTTTATGTGTAGTAATCTATCCTTTGTTCTACTCGGTAGCCTTAATTGAATCTCTATTTCTGATAACTGCTCTTTCATGCAAACCTTGTTTGAATTCTGATGTCTTGAAGGTGGCTACTGATTCAAGATCTCCTTCTTTGTATATACTTGATTGTTTTCTTTCCCTTGTGTCAAAATGATATTAATTAAAAATATATAACAAACTACTATGATTGCCATGACCAGGGAAAAGTTTAAGAAACCCCTTCCCTAGAAAAAGTATAAAATCCCAGCAAATCCTACATTATTTTGGATCAAAAAAAATAATATTGTTGGTGAATTTTTTTAATTTGAAAGGAAAATATATTATTTGTACTGGTGATTTTTTTTCAATTATATAAAAATTCTATAAAATATTGGCGAATCTTTAATTATTGAAGAAAATCATGATGACAAGAACCTATACCTACTTTTTGTAACCGTTTGATGATCCTAGATCAATGGCAGGAATTCTATTTCGGGCCAAGGTTTTAAAGGACACAAAGATTCCCCTGAAAGTCTCCAGAATAGAGACATGTGTCAAATCTATTTCGGGCCAAAGTTTTAAAAGCCATAAAGTCTCATTGAAAGTCTCTGGAATAGAGACACATCTCAAATCTATGTACATAACCTATACTCTAACTTAAATTTTGACTGCATATTGGCGAATATGACCATCGATTAAGACAAGCTTAGAAAATTGTAGGCAAAAATATTCAATTTATTGTGTGGAAAAATTAATTTGATTGGCGAAGTCATCACTGAAATAAAAATAATTCCATGTCACTATTGGCGATTTGCCTATGCACGGGACCCAATTTTTATAAAGCGCAGGCGACATGGCCACCCCGAAAGTCTAATTTTTTTTGTCAAATTTTGGGTCCTCGATGAGTGAAATTTGCCAATTGGTGAATATTCACCACTAAAGTTATCCCTGGCCATGACCTAATTAGGTTTACAACATCTTAGAAAACCTAAGATCTATGGTGTACAAAATTAACCTAGATCTAACTATTACATAGGAATCATCACTACATTTAATGATTACATCCACAATAAATAATCCTCGATCTTGGTAAAATATTTTATGAATTCATGTAACCATTTGCATAGATAGATGTGCCATTCCTGAATACTATGTCATTTCCTACATAACTCAGTAATCATAACCTTTTCTGTTCGGTGAATACACTAGTGCTTGGTGTGTATACTGTTCGGTGTTTATTAATGCTCAGTGCTCGATTTACTCTGATGCTTGGTAAACATGCTCTAGTTCTCGGTTAAACTTGTTTCCTTTTAGCTCTCGGTTATGCCTTGTGAATACTTGGTATGAAGGCTTGTTTGTTTAACCAACTAGCATAGTGTAGCTTGTTGTATCATCTTTTACCAACTGATCAGCTTAGATAACTGAGGGATCTAATTTGATACTAATGACAATATGTAATGCTCAAATAGAGATAATAATCTCCCCCTTTGGCATTAGTATCAAAATCTAATGTATATAAGCCGATATTTTTCAAAATGTTCTTACTCTATATACACACAACAAAACTCAAAAACTTAAACAATTCCCCCTCGGTGCATGCTCCCAGTATGTATGTAGTACACTTAGCATATAAAAATACATTTGGCATATACATTATATTTCCCCCTTTTTGAGCTTAATGCCAAAATAAAAAATTTGTACTTACATCTTCTCAAAAATGTGTTTGTAGGTTTTCATCAGAGAATCTAAGAGGTTTTCCCATTCCTCTTTCAATTTGGTGAGAGCAATGTGCTCAAGACTAACTTGTGCATGCATGTAAAATATGTTCTCCAACAAAGAAATCTTTGGTGTTGCAAGTAAGGCTTGTGCCTTCACAATGTGTCGCTCAATTATTTTTAGGTGGGGAAGTAGCTCTGCTTGCAGCTCGGTGACTTGGTCACTTATCTTATCTTCCTGCTTCCTCATATCTTCTCTCAATTGCCTGAGTTCTTGTACCTTGAGTATATGCTTATGAAAATAATATGGCTCAGTTAGAAACAAATTGGCACTGGCTAGGATGTCAGTATCCATATTCTTTATCTTCTCACTGACCTCTACAGTGAAAATCTCCATAGAGCATAACTTAAATAGAATTTGAACTATTTTCTGAGTAATAGATTATAACTCGGTGATTACCTCAAAAATTTTTACTTTGTTTATTGCCACTTCTTGGATAATCTTCTATGCTAATTTGTCCCAAATCTTTGCCTCTGCCCTTCAATTTTCTTTTTAGCATCAATTTTTGGGGCATTTATTTCATTTGCAAGGGTGGCAAGTTGGTCCAAAATGGGTGTATCTTCATTAATCTGGATATTAGGTAGGCATACCAATCTCCCCAATTGTGATTTACAATGTTTCCCAACCCATACTCCTTGGGTCTCAAAAAGCTTTTTATTTCAACAAAAATGGAACTAGGAGCTAGAAAATTGAACAAAGAATATAATGGTTGCACAAAGAATTCCTCAAATCTGATATAATTTGAGCCAATGTATTTGTAATCCCATACTGATGTCCAAAATTGTACAGGTTGATCATTCCCATCCTTATCTTTAACCTACAACCTGGATTCTTCTGACCATATTCCCTTTTGATGGCCTTAGAAAAGTACCATATGCATCAACAAGGAGTAATGTTTGAAAAATAGATTTTCACTACTCTTAAACTTTATGAAACAATAGTGTATATCTTATACAATGTAGTTGACGTAATCGAAAGGTCTGGCCTCATACATCTGAGCATCTTCTTCTACCACCTTTGGGCCTTCATTCATTAGGTCAGGTACTTCCACTCCTCCAACCTTCCCACGAGTCTGATAGGTCATATCAAAATAGTTCTTAAAAAGGCTTATATTAAAGGGTGGCCCATCTACCTCAGTCAAGGGTTTCCTTACTATCCCGTGCAAAGATAATTTCTATTGCATATATGTTGTGTTTTCCCCTATGAATTTGTTCTATAATTCCACATAAGATAATTTCTTTGAAAAAACCCACTCCAGACCAAATAATTTAGAAATGGATGTTGGAAATATAGATGCAGTAACTGAGAGGGGGGGTGAATCAGTTAACCACAAAATATTACCATTGATCCCTTAAATATCTTAACAAATTATTTACTGTGCCACTCGGTAAATATACTGAGAAATACTGAAAACTTGATCCTTGAAGTGTGTAATAATTAAACTGTTCTTAAGCATTCATCATTGATTAACTTACATGAATAAAGAAAATAACATGAACACAAGAGACACCAAATTTACCATGGAAACTCAATATGGGAAAAACCACCAATGTAACTAGTTACTATTTTTCACTCTTCTAAAGTGATGCCCGATTAGAAGCCAACCCGGTAAAAGGTTACAAAACACACTATTAGGTGTGACCTTGTTAGAGGATTTAATCACCCTGCTAGGAGTGGCCTTGTAAGAGGTCTTGAAACAATTCAATAGAACTGTCACCTTGTTAGAGGATTTACAAAATGGTTGTTAAACCAACTTGGTTAAGAGATTTTGATATCACTGCTACAATTGTAAGAGAGTAACAATGAAATGACCTGCAACTAAATTGCTGAATATAGATCTCTGTTCTGCTTCACTAGATCCTTACTAATCAAATAAATCTTTGCTACTCCTCAAGGATATCTGACCATCCTTCAAAATTCCCACACACCTTTCTTCAAAATGATTTCTGCATGCTGTATATCTTTTATTCACCACTTGACCTTCTATATATATATGCCATTTCATTAACATTTAGATTGTCAAGTTGGCACTAATAATTATTATAACAGTCGGCTGGGATAAACAAACTGTAATAACAAAATTCTTTGAAGGGCCGACCTTGCTCGGTAAACATTAATCCTGAAAAGATTTCCTTCGGTGACTGAGAGAACTCGGTAACCACAGCGAATTCTGCAACATCCTTTGGAGACCGAGAGAGCTCGGTAACCACTAATTTTCCTTCGATAATCGAGGAGGCTCGGTTAACACTGTTACCCTGTCATGTTTCCTTTAGACACCCGAGAGAACTCGGTAGACACTAAAAACTGCCTAGCTGACTGACTGAGCTCGGTAGATACTGAGAACCGCTTGGCTGACCGACTAAACTCGGTAAACAATGAGAATGATAATTGATATGACATTTGTGTGACATCAAAGAAAACACATAGCTAATCCAAAAATGTCCTTCAGACAATTGTATCCAACAATCTCCCTCTTTGGCATTGATGGCAACACATGTCATAGCACAATGAAATTTGACAGAGAAACCTAGAGTAAGAAACATATCCTTAGCTTCATTCTGATTCCCATCATCTTCAAACTTCTTTCTCTGACTGAAAACTCTCCCTCTTAACTTCTCAAATTATTCTTCTTAGAAATTTCTTGAAATGACAACAAACTCTCCCTCTTTGACAACACATGCCAAAGACAACTTACACAGTTTCGGTAAATATCAATGTACCTTATGTACTGATTCATATGAAATGATTCCCTGACTATGTTGCATCAACTGATTGATCTTCAACATGTTCTGGTTGATGCATCACTAAAACTTTATTTAGTGAACCTTGGACAGGGGAGTGACCCCTAACTTGCCTCTTAGATACAAAAATGCATCCTTAGGTAGTGGCTTGGTGAAGATATCTGTAATTTATTCTTTTGTATGAATATATTCTAATCTAATTTCCTTGTCCTGCACCAATTCTCTAACAAAGTGATATTTAATTGCAATGTGCTTGGTTTTGGAATGCATTACTGGATTCTTTGAAATATTTATTGCACTTGTATTATCAAAAAACATAGCAATTGGTTCTTTGATCTCAACCTTCATGCCTTCCAAAAGCTATTTAAACCATATAATATTAGAGCAGTTTACTGCTGCAGCAACATATTCTGCTTTTGTTGTGGATTGGGACGTGCAGTTTTTCTTTTTACTAGTCCAAGATACTAATCTCTTGCCAAGAAAGAATGCTCCACCACTTGTACTCTTTCTGTCATCAATGTTTCCTACCCAATCAACATCAGTAAACACTTTTAAATCCAGATTGCCTCCAAATTTATACCACAAGCCATAATCTTCAGTTCCCCTTAAATACCTCAAGATTCTTTTGATTGCCATCATGTGATTTTCTCTGGGTTTAGCCGAGAATCTTGCCACTATACCAACTACTAAGGCAATATCAGGCCTTGTGTGTACTACATACTATAATTTTCCAATCATTAATCTGTATAAGGTCTGATCTACTTTTGAATCATCATCTTTGGTAACCTTCAGTCCAATACACATGGGTGTACCAACTGGTTTTGAATCTTCCATACCAAATTTCTTAAGTATTTCCTTGATATATTTAGACTGAGTAATGTAGATACCATTTTTGTTCTGCTGAATCTGAAGTCCAACAAAGAATTTTATTTGACCAAACATAGACATTTCAAATTCTTTGTTCATATGTTCTGAAAATTCTTTGCACTGATTATCATTTCTTGTAAACACAGTATCATCCACAAATATTTCTGCCAAAACAATTTTGTTATCTGATCCTTCTTTGATGTATAAATTACTGTTGTCATTAGCTCTTTTGAAATCAATCTGAGTAAGATAGTTATGTAATCTTTCATACCATGCTCGAGGAGCTTGTTTTAGACCATACAATGCTTTGTGTAATTTGCAGACCATATCCCTTTTGTCTAGATCAATAAAATCTTCAGGTTGCTCAATGTAGACTTCTTCCTCAAGAATACCATTGAGGAAAGCAGATTTTATATCCATTTGATATACCTTAAATCCTTTATGTGCTGCATATGCAAGTAAAGTCCTCACACCTTCTAATCTTGCAATAGGAGCAAAAGTCTCTCCATAATCTATTCCTTCTTCTTGAGAATATCCTTTACATACCAATCTTGCTTTGTTTCTTGATACTTGACCATCTTCATTCAACTTATTTCTGAATACCCATTTTGTCCCAATTACATTTTTATCTTTAGGCCTAGGTACAAGAGTCCATGTCTTATTTTTCTCTATTTGCTCTATTTCTTCATTCATAGCCTCAATCCAACTTTCATTTTCCAATGCATCTTTGACATTTTTAGGTTCAAAATCAGCAAGTAAACATGTACCTTTTAGTTTACTTCTTGTCATAGTACCATCTGATTTGTTTCCAATAATCTGATCTGGTTTATGATGCTTTCTGACATACTTGGCTAATACAGGTTCCTTGCTTCCTGAATGAGTTACATTGTCATCTTCTTCATCTTCAGGTTCAGATTGCTCGGGCTTGGTAGATACTTGCTCGGTAGCTTCAGAATGAGACTCGGTACTTTGTGACTCGGTCTGAACTTCTTCTTGTGACTCGGTTACTGTACTAGGCTCGGTAGATGTAGTCTCCTTACATGTGTCTGGCAATGTATCAGGTTCGATGTAAACAAATTTTTTGTAGTCCTCTGGTTCCTTTTTGCTTTCTTCTTTAGTCTTTTCTGCAAACTCATCAATTCTCACATGTGCACTTTCTATGATTTTGTGAGTAGACAAATTTAGACATCTATATGCCTTACTTTTGCAAGAATATCCCAAAAATATTCCTTCATCACCTTTTACATCAAATTTTCCTTTTCTAGATTATTTTAAGATGTAACATTTACTACCAAATACTTTTAGGTAACTTACATTTGGTTTGTAGCCATAGCATAGCTCATACGGAGTCTTGAATGTGTCTTTTCTCAGCTGTACTCGGTTCAAGGTATGAACTGCAGTGCTGATAGCTTCCTTCCAGTATTTCATAGCAATGTTCTTTTCAATGATTAGAGTCCTTGCACAGTCCATGATAGATCTGTTCCTTCTTTCGGCTATTCCATTCTGCTCAGGAGTTCTCGAGGCTGATACCTGTCTTTTGATTCCTCTTTCAATGCAAAAATTATTGAATTCATGGGAGATGAATTCACCACCTCTGTTTGATCTCAAGCATTTTATTCTTTTTCCTGTTTCCTTTTGTACTCTTGCTAAATACCATTTGAACTTCTCAAATGCTTTAGAATTTTCTCTTAAATACATAACAGTCATCATTCTAGAGTAATCATCAACAAAGAGAATAAAGAATTTTTCTTCGGTATAGATCTCAATTCCAATAGGTCCACATAAATCAGTATGCACAATTTCCAAAATATCTTCAGACTGATAGTTTTTACTTTTAAAACTAGACTTTCCCATTTTACCAATTTGACAATTCTTGCATAGACCAACATCAGGATTCTTCAAAGTAGGAATACCTCTTACTTTCTTGAATTTGCTTATTTTCATCATGTTGTCAAAATTTACATGACATAACCTTTTGTGCCATAACCAAATTTCTTCAATTTGAGCAATAAAACATGAGTAATCACCAAGATCAAGATAAAACAGGTTACCTTTGGTTTGTTTGCCTGATCCTATCAGTTTTCCTTTGTCATCCAGCAGTCTTGCTTTTCCATTCATGAATTCAACCTTGAATCCAATGTTGATTAGCTATGCTACACTTAGAAGATTATGCTTTAGTCCTTTGACCCAATATGCATTATCACATATAAGTTCTTTGGTTAATGAAATTCGTCCCTTTCCTTTTATACAATAGGGTTCATTGTTTCCAAACCTTACATTACCACCATCAAAGTTTTCAAAGTGTTCAAACTTGGTCCTGTCACCAGTCATATGATGTGAACATCCACTATCTATAATCCATGTATCATTCTTTCTTATATGAGAGATAAGTGCCATCTCATCTTCATCATTATCAGATTCATCTTTTACAATAATGAAAACAATTTCTTCTTCACTATCATCCGAATCTTTAGCTAAAAAACATGTTTTCTTACCTTTATCCTTGAATGATTTGAAATTTTTCTTGCCATTGTACTTGTAATTTTTCTTCTCATCTTTGCTTTGCTTGTTTGGACACCTAGCTGCAATATGACCAATTTCTTCACATGAAAAATAGATTAAGGGAGTTTTACCTTTGTATTTTCCTCTGCCTCTTGAATACTTCTTTGCAAGTAATGCTTCAATAACTTCAAGATCGCTATCAAAAATTTCCTCTGATTATTCTTCACTTTCTGATTGGATTTTCTTCCCTTTCTTGAGTGAAAGTTTGGCCTCAAGAGCTAATTCAATATTTTTAGAAGTTGGAACATAGTTGTCATAGTTATCCAGTTTAAAGGCTGTCAATCCTCCAACTAAGGCATCCAAAGTTATATTGTGATTTTCTTCACATCTTCTTTCTTGAATAGCAGAAACTCTTATTGCATAAAGAGGAAGTAATGTTCTAAGAACCTTACTTATAACAATTTCATCATCAATTTTTCCTCTAGAAGCTCTGATTGCACTAACACTTGTCTTGATCCTTTCAACATATTTTGCAATGTTTTCTTCTTCTCTCATTTTCATCTGATCAAACTGTCCTCTTAGGCTCTCTGCTTTGGCTCTCTTCACATTGTCATCACCGCCATAGATTTTCTTCAGCTTGTTCCACATTTCATGAGCAGTTGTGCAGTCTTTGATTTCATCAGATTCTTCATAGCTAAGAGCTAATGCAATGTCTATCATCATAGTGTTATGGTTCTTCTTCTCTACAATGTCTTCAACAGTTGATGTGCCAGTAGGAATTGTATATTCTTGATCAATATATTTGCATCCTGAATCATCAATGGAAGCCAGATGTAGTCTCATGAGACCTTGCCATGCTGAAAAGTTATTTCTGTTAAGCCTTGAAATTTCTCTTTTGTAAGACATCCTGATCTTTAGCTTAGGTCCTTGAAACCCTTCTTGCAAGCACCAAAAGCTCTGATACCAATTGTTGGAAATATAGATGCAGTAACTGAGAGGGGGGGTGAATCAGTTAACCACAAAATATTACCACTAATCCCTTAAATATCTTAACAAATTATTTACTGTGCCACTCGGTAAATATACTGAGAAATACTGAAAACTTGATCCTTGAAGTGTGTAATAATTAAACTGTTCTTAAGCATTCATCACTAATTAACTTACATGAATAAAGAAAATAACATGAACACAAGAGACACCAGATTTACCGTGGAAACCCAATATGGGAAAAACCACCAATGTAACTAGTTACTATTTTTCACTCTTCTGAAGTGATGCCCGGTTAGAAGCCAACTCGGTAAAAGGTTACAAAACACACTGTTAGGTGTGACCTTGTTAGAGGATTTAATCACCCTGCTAGGAGTGGCCTTGTAAGAGGTCTTGAAACAATTCAATAGAACTATCATCTTGTTAGAGGATTTACAAAATGGTTGTTAAACCAACTCGGTTAAGAGATTTTGATATCACCGCTACAATTGTAAGAGAGTAACAATGAAATGACCTACAACTAAATTGATGAATATAGATCTCTGTTCTGCTTCACTAGATCCTTACTGATCAAATAAATCTTTGGTGCTCCTCAAGGATATCTGACCATCCTTCAAAATTCGCACACACCTTTCTTCAAAATGATTTCTGCATGCTGTATATCTTTTATTCACCACTTGACCTTCTATATATATATGCCATTTCATTAACATTTAGATTGTCAATTTGGCACTAATAATTATTATAACAGTCGGCTGGGATAAACAAACTGTAATAACAAAATTTTTTGAAGGGCCGACCTTGCTCGGTAAACATTAATCCTGAAAAGATTTTCTTCGGTGACCGAGAGAACTCGGTAACCACAGTGAATTTTGCAACATCCTTTGGAGACCAAGAGAGCTTGGCAACCACTAATTTTCCTTCGATAACCAAGGAGGCTCGGTTAACACTGTTACCTTGTCATGTTTCCTTTAGACACCCGAGAGAACTCGGTAGACACTAAAAACCGCCTAGCTGATTGACTGAGCTCGGTAGATACTGAGAACCGCTTGGCTGACCGACTAAACTCGGTAAACACTGAGAATGATAATTGATATGACATTTGTGTGACATCAAAGACAACACATAGCTAATCCAACAATGTCCTTTAGACAATTGTATCCAACAATGGAATCAATAGATATCTTCATGAACTCATTTCCATTGGCATCATAAATACATCTGTCTTCCAGCTTGTAATTCACAATCAAAAACTCCAATAGCTTCACATTCACAAACACATTTGGTACAACCAGCCTATCCAAATTCATCTCCCATGGATGACATAGTGGCATTTTCTTATCTCTTCAGAGGTAATGAAATAGGAAAGGCTCATAACCCCTCAATCTTGTCCACACATCCCCTACTTCTCTAAATTTGTCTCCTAGCTTATCCTTATATGGTAGAACAACCTTCAACTTCCTAGATCTTGGTCTAGGTAATTGCATTTGTTTTATGAGATCTTGGTTAAGCTTTCTTGTTGGGGAATCTTATTTTTTCTTATGTTTCTTTTTTGGCATTTCCTTTTCCTTCATGGTCTTTCTCTTTCCCGATGAGCTTGAGGCCTCCATTGATCATTTTTGTAAATTTTCCCACTATCACTGAGAAGAATTCATCCTATTACTCCTATTTTAGTCTGTCTTTCACTCTTCTCGCTTCAAATCTTAGTGCTTGAATATTATATTGATGAAATTGAACTACCTCATAACTTATACATAAGCAAATTGAATTCATATTAGCATCAAAATTCAAAAAATCTGCCAATGGGTAATGGACAACACTTTTCACATCACTCCATGTACCATTGGTAATTATTTCCCCAATATTACTTTACCCTCCATTCAGAACTTTAAGTCATACCGACCCCATATCAGTCATTTCCTGAACCCCAGTATCTATCTATTATTTCTTTGTGTTATTTTCATACATTATATCAGTAACCCATCATTCATCGGCTAAACTGATTCCGTCTCCAACCAATGCATTAAGCCAACTCTGACTATTTTATTACTATAAAATGTAGGGATGAAACATTGGGCATCGCTTGTTGGACTAACCACCAACATCTCCCTTCGGGATTCATGACGTGGTTTAACAGCCTCTTGTGTTCTATAAGTCTAGTGGTTGTATCGGGCATTAACAGGTCAATCTTTTGGTGCAACGACAACTACTACTTGTAACAAGTGGTATCAGATCTTGGTCACAGCTTCGAATCCCCTCGCTGAGGGGGGGATTGTTGGACTAACCACCAACATCTCCCTTTAGGATTCATGACATGGTTTAATAGCCTCCCGTGTTCTATAAGTCTAGTGGTTGTATCGAGCATTAACAGGTCGATCTTTTGGTGCAACGACAACTACTACTTGTAACATCGCTATCACTGAAACCCCTTTCTGATGATAGCTTGACATCCTTCTTTGAATCACTATGTGTTGCAATAAAGGACCATTGGCTATCAGTGTTACTCACTTGTTTTCTAGCCTCTTTAACATATTTTTCGATAATTCGATCAGTATATCACTTACTGATACAGAATGATTTGTCACCTTGTCATATAGCGATGTATTTCTTATTATTATTACACTTTATACTACTTCATCGCTATATATCACATCGATGCCCTATCAGTAATCAGTAAGGATCATTCTCTTTTAGTCCTCCTTTATGAGTTCTCTTGATAAAATCATCGTTATTTGTAATACCGATAATATGTCTTTAATCGCTATAACTCTTAGTGATGTGTTCATACTTTTCTTTTAATATTAAAATGATATCAGTATGCCATCTTCTGATATTCGATCAAATATCTCCTTTATCCTTTCTTGACCATCCTGATAGTGTAATACCAAACTGATTAAATTGTCGCCATAACTATGCTGATATTTGAAATTTAGCATTTTGATGCCCTAACTCACACTGTTATGCTTCCAAATCAGTTTCTTTTTCTTGGACAAGTAAATAGACAAAAATTATGGATTTTTGGCTGCCAGGATTATTGATGTTCCTTCATGTTAGTCTCATGATTTACTTTGTGATGACTTTCCCCATCTCTATTGGGCAAGTACTTGATATATTTCCTGCACATAAAAATATACTGATGAAGGGTGCTCCCCTTAATACCACAAACACATAACAGAAACAAAGAAACAACAACAATTAACAAGAACAAAAAATGGGTTTCTTATTATCTCCACAAGTGTGGACTAATAAATTTTAGAATTACAATATTCAAAGCCACATGGGTAGTTTCCTTACAATATTCTATAGGACAAAGCTTCAAATGATTAACTAGAACTACTACCTAGAACTACTCCGAACTGATTTAGACAACACTATGGGTCTTCCTTATATAGGTAGTTTCCACCACCCAAGAAGGTTCCATAAATTTAGCCCTTAAGGCCGACTACCCTAGAATTATTTTATTTTTCACAATTATTACATTAGGGTTGGCTCAAAATAATTACAAAATATGTTTTTAGATAGCCCAACTTTTGGAGGTCACAACTTTTTAACCGTAGCTCTGTTTTTCTATTATAACCACTTTTCAGAAATGACAGGACCTGATCTAAAGTGCCTAACTCATGCAAGCTCCAATCAGCTAGGGGTCGATCATGATCTGGTGCCTCTAAGGCCTTCAAAATTGAGCTCAAAGATGCTATACCCAAAAACCTTAATAACTTCACCAATACAGATGATATGGCAATGAAATTCATTTGGTAGACTGATATGACTAAGATGAACCTCCACCTGTGAAATCAAAACATTCCGAGCTCGTATGACCAACTTACTAAAAATAGCAAGTCTCCATAAATAACAGCTCTACATAAGATAGCCCTTATTGAAAAGAAACCAGAAATATTTTTGGGTGATGCAAGATTACTCTTACACACAGGATGCTCTTACATCAGACACCCGGGGTAATTTGAGAAGTGACCCCATCATGTCTCAGGTGTGTAGAGGAAAACCAAGATGATTAACCTCCTCTCTTGTCAGCCATGATGAATCTTCAACAGGTCATCCTTTCCATTTGACCATATATTCTTCATATGTCCTGTTCCTTGTGCTTCTACCAACATGACTATCCAGTATATCCTTAATCTTCTTGATAGATGAAGTAGTTGTTGAAATACTCCACTCCGCTTCTATGATCTCATCTTCAACACCCCCTTCATGATACTCTGTCAGATCTGAAATGTTAAATACTAGTGAAATATTCAGCTCAATAGGCAATTCTACCTCATAAGAATTTCCTGAATCATGCTTCTTTAGTATCTTACATGAACCAAACTTCTTTATTTTCAACTTGTTATCTATACCTACTAGAAATCGCTCCTTCCACAAATGAACCATGACTTGATCCCCAACCTGAAATTCCTTATACCTCCTTTTCTCATCTACCTTAGCCTTATACTGCGAATTCATCTTGGTAATGTGCTTCCTCACTTCCTCATGGACATTCTTCAAATGTTTTGCAAAATCCTCAGCTTCAACACTACTTATTTCTCCTTTGTCTGTCTTTCTCAACTCAGATGCATTTTTGTGACTACTTCCATATACAATCTAGAATAATGATTTACCAGTGCTCCTATTGACAAAATTATTGTATGCGAATTCCACCTGTGGTAAAATCAAATCCCATCCTATTGGCTTATCACTAACCAAACATCTCAAAAAAGTCCCCAAACCCCTATTCACCACCTCTATCTCTCCATCACTATAGATGATGTGATAAACTAAACTTCAAATCTATCTTTAACTTCTTCCACAATGTGCGCCAGAAATATCCAACATACTTAGTGTCTCGATCTGAAACTATGCTCTTTGGAAAACCATGTAGCCTCATCACTTCTTTGAAAAACAATTATGCTACATGAACAACATCATTAGTCTTCTTGCAGGGAATGAAATGTGCCATCTTTGAAAATATGTCAACCACCACAAAAATTGGATCATGTCCCCACTAAGTCCTTTGTAAACCAAGAACAAATTCCATACTGATATCCTCCCAAGCCTTTTTTGGTATAGGTAATGGATGATACAACCCTATATTCTGCTTTACTCCTTTTTCCATTTGACATACTCTGCAACTTTGTACAAACTTATTGACATCTTGTTGCAACTGTGGCCAATAATAATTCTCACTAACCAAAGCAAGGGTTTTATCTCAACCAAAATGTCCAGCCAATCGTCTGTTATGCTTCTCCTTGATGAGATTCTCCCTCATAGAAATTTTTGGAATGCACAACTGACTCCCTCTAAATATCATACCATCCTAGATGATGAAATCCGACCACTTCATTCTATCTAGAGTAACAGGTTCTATACAAGCTTTCCAAGCTTTAAAAAAATTAGGATCCTCTAGATACAAATTCTTCATTTCCTTGAACCCAGCCACCTCAATTTGCAACTCTGTCAATAAAAATTGCCTTCTTCTAAGAGCATCTACAACTATGTTAGACTTTCCACTCCCGTGTTTCAAAAAAAATGTGTAACTCTGCAAAAACTCAACCCATTTCAAATGCCTCTGATTTAACTTTCCTTGACTATTCAAATATTGCAAAGCTTGATGATCAGTATGTTAAGAATAACAATCCACCAATACAACTGAGAGCAGGGGAGGGGGGGGGGGGTGAATCAGTTGTATGAAAAATTATTAAACTTTAAACATTTAATAGCAATAATATCAAATCAAATGAACATAATGAATGCCAACACAATAATACAATATTTGTTGTCGAGGAAACCCTATTAAAGGTAAAACCCTAGTGGGAATGAACACCCACTAATGATGTACTAAGAGTATAGTATCCTTGTTAGAAGATCTAGCCTTGTCAAGAGCTGATTAAAACATTACAGTACATAGTCCTTGTTAGAGGACAGACCCTGTTAGGAGTCAAGAAAGAAGGGTAGGCTCACTGCCCAAGCTCACTACCCAAAGAAGGTTATGTCCACCTTCAGAACTCACTGTTCGCAACACTGGTGTATATAAAGAAATACAAAATCTTTTAAACTGTCCGATAGCAACTGTCTTTCCTTGATTAGTTCCAATGAAGTATATAGTTTATCTTCTGCTCTACATCCAACAGACTCAAGCTCACAGCTTCCACAATCCTCTTTTACATCACATATATTCTCTACCATATCTTTTCCAAAAAAAAGATCTTACATATATACCCTATTAAATTCTACATGATCAGGTCGGCCAATTAGGATTTCCTAATATAAAAATAATTACATAAATCCTTGCTAAGATACACATGGTATCTAAAAAAAGTATACAACAATTACAATTCAACAATTAAGGACCTACATCCTTAAATTATGTTTGCCATCCATAATACACACTACATCTCTCAAGTCGGCTTCCAAATAGGTCTTCTCAAGAACACACACCACATATGATGCCATCCTACTTTTTTTACCTTTCATAGACCATCAAACATTATTTAGTACCCTATCTATCATATCTTAATCTCGCATACACTGAATCCTCATAGGTCTGTAAGATATACCTAGAACTCAGAGACTTACTCTGTCAACTTCCACTGTCACTGTCTAGTAACTAGTCTTCACTAAATCTTCTGTAACTCAGACAATATGCAATATTACATCATGTGATCTTAGATATAAGATCCAAACACCTTCTTTTACACACAATTAACTTCACACATTCTGAAACATCTGTACAGTATCCATACACAGTAATAACCAACTTGTTCTCTTCTCAGAAACATATGTTGACATCAGTGACAAAACATGAATGATAATAATAGTAATTCCAATATTACTCAATGTAGTGATTAAACATATTAAATGTATCCACAATCTCCCCAATGCATTAGCAATATCCAACAATCTACCCCTTTGGCATTGATGGCAACATATGGGAAAATCCATCAACCCAAAAGTATTCTCTCAGTACCTTTACCTTAGTCTCTTTCCCCAATACATAGTCTCTTTCCTATAGGATTTTCACATAGTATCTTTCCCCATTTGACAACAATGGAAAAGGGTTCCATAAGTCATCAAATTTCTTCCATGATCACTCCCCCTGAAGAGTAGATCCCTGCATCAAGTCCAGAATATGATAAAGCTCTGAAAACCTCTCGACTGATGCATCCTTGTATGAATTATTTCTAACTAGGAGGGGCCTGCACCCCAAGCATACCTCTGAGATACTCAAAGGCATCTTTTGGCAACGACTTTGTAAAGATGTGTGCTATCTATTTCTTTGTGCTAATATATTCCAACCTTATTTCCTTCTTTGCTACCTTATCTCTCATGAAATGATACTTAATAGAAATATGCTTAGTTTTAGAGTGCATCACAAGATCTTTTGACATTTTTACTGTATTGGTGTTATCACAATAAATAACCACTGGTTCATCAAAAGTTATTCAATATCTTTCATCATTTGTTTCATCCAAACAATTTGAGTGTAGTTAATAGCGGCAAAAAAATACTCTGATTAAGTAGTGGATTGAGCTATAAAATATTTCTTTTTATTTAACCATGAAACCAACTTTTTCCTGAGGAAAAATGCACCTCCACTAGTACTCTTCCTATCATCAATGTTCCCTGTCCAATCAGCATTAGTATAAGCATGTAGTTCAAAGTCATCATTTCTATCATACCATAAGCCATTATCCATTGTTCCTTTCAGATATCTGAATATCCTTTTTACATTAGCTAGGTGTGTCTCTTTAGCTTTTTCTTGATATCTAGCCACAATTCCAACAACATTAGCAATATACAGTGTGGTGTGAGTCAGATATTGTAAGCCTCCAACCATTGATCTGTACTTGGTCTGAAAAACACATTTTGTCTCATCATTATGTTTTAGTTTATGTCTAGAAACCATGGGTGTACCAACTGGTTTACAGTTTTCCATTCCAAACTTTTTCAACAATTATTTAAGATACTTAGTCTAAGAAATAAAAATGCTATTCTTTCTTTGATTTATTTGTAGTCCTAGAAAGAACTTCATTTCACCTATCATGGACATTTCAAATTCATTTTCCATCTCTTTAGAAAATTTCTTATATATTTCATCATTCCCTCCAAAGATAATATCATCAAGAAAAACTTCTATTTTAAAAACTCCATCTTCACTAGTTCTCAAATATAAGTTACTGTCAACATTACCTTTTCTGAACCCAAGGTGAAGTAAGTATTTTTCTAACCTTGCATACCAAGCCCTTGGAGCTTGCTTCAGTCCATACAGTGCCTTCTTCAACTTTCATACCATGTCTCCATCTTCGGTCAGAGGAAATCCATCAAGTTGTTCTATATAAACTTCTTCTTCAAGATCTCCATTCAAGAATGCAGATTTCACATCCATTTAAGATACCTTGAAGTCCTTATGTGCAGCATAAGCCAAGAATAACCTTACCACTTATATCCTAGCAACATGAGAAATTCAAAGTCTATGCCTTCTTACTGTGAGTAACCTTTACATACCAATCTTGCTTTATTTCTTACAACAATTCCTTCTTCATTCATTTTGTTTATGAAAACCCACTTAGTTCCTATTGCATTTTTGTCTTTAGGTCTAGGAACCAATTCCCAAGTGTTATTTTTCTTTATCTGATCTAGATCTTCTTTCATACCTTTTATCCAAGATTAATCTCTACGAGCTTCATCTGTAGTCTTTGGTTCAACTTAAGAAATCAAATGAATTTCTTCTCTAGCCTTTGATCTAGTCATCATTCCTTGATTAGCATTAGCAATAATTTGATTTTCAGGATTATTATTCTTTATGATGTAGTCAAGGATGGAGAATCTAATGAAGGACTGTCCGACCTTGCAACCAAACCACAACACAATAGAATTCCACAAAAACAATAATAGTTCTGATATACAATAGAGAACTTCATTCATCAAATCACTGATTACATGCAATGTGCTGAGCTGTAAGGCCTTCTCAGTTACGACAGTTGTAGCAAGTGCCAGTAAACTCATTCTTCCACCTTCCCCTCTATCTAGTGTTCTTGGTAACTTGACCACTGCTAGATCCCACATTAGTCTTCATAGGATTCTCTACCATATTACCTTCAACAACTGTCTCACCATTTTTACCACCTTTATTCCTATTGTTCTATCTCCCTTCAAATTTCTTATTCATCTTTTCTTCAATCTTCAATGCCATTTGATAAGCATCACCTATTGTAGTCATCTGAACAGTAAGTAACTCTTCTTGAATACTAGGTCTCAAACCATAGACATACCTAGCAACCTTCTCTTTATCAACTTCAGAATGACCAATCCTAATTAGGATTCTATAAAACTCCCCGGTATAATCTTGTACCAATTTGTTAGTCTGCTTCAAAGCTTGCATCTTCTTAAATATCTCCAATTCATAATCCATTGGAATGAATTTCTTCTTCAACTTGTCAACCATTTGGTTCCATCTAGTGATATTTTCTTTTCCTCTCCTACCTCTTTCCAACTGAACTTCTCTCCACCAAATATTTGCATGACCTTTTAACTTAGTCTTTTCAAATCTAACCCTATTAGGATCTTCTATTTCTTCATACTCAAAGTACTCATCCATCTCATTAATCCAATCAATCAACTCTTCTGGCCTAAGGCTTCTAGAATATGCATAAACTTCAATCTTAGGTCTCTTCCCAAGTCTAGACATAGCTTTCAGGATTCTATCCTCTTTTGGATTTCGAGCTTCTTCTACAACTTCTTCAAAATGATCTTCCTCAGATTCATCATCACTATCCTCTTTCAAGGTAGTCTTCTTTCTTAATTCTTCTTGTAGGTCTTGCACTTGTTTCTACAAAGCCCTAAAATCATCAATACTAAGTTCTCCAGTAGCTTCCTCTTCAGAGATCTCATGAGCTCTCCTCAGAGGCATCTTTGATCCAAGATTCTGGTGCAAACTATCTCTTCAATGATCTATCCACACATTCAAGATCAACTCGCTTTGATACCACTTGATGCAGTCAAGGATGGAGAATCCAATGAAGGACTATCCGACCTTGCAACCAAACCAAAACACAGTGAAATTCCACAAAAACAATAACATATCTGATATAGAATAGAGAACTTTATTCATCAAATCACTGATTACATGCAATGTGCTAGGCTATAAGACCTTCCCAGCTACGACCAAGTATAAAACAAGTAACAGTCTACAAGATCTCACAGGATCCAATCATTTCCACAACTTCACCAACTCCAGTTAGTCTAGATCTGCGACACAACAAGACATTGGTAGGCACCCAGGAAAGATCTAAACTTGTACTCAAAAACTTCCAAGCAATCTTCTCTTCCTAAGCTCGTAGGCTACTAACTCCTCTAGATCCTTCCCCTCCAAATAACTACCCCAACATCCTATAAATACTCATCCTCAGCCACAAGTTGGCTAGATGAAACAATTAAATCCCAAAAGCCAGTCAGCTTCCAAAAGATACAAATATTAAATGCTAAAACATTAGTTAGCTCTCAAATAGCCTTACAATAAATAAACTCCTCCAAATGGCCCCAACGGTCATCAAATTTGCCTAGGAGAATGCAACACGCCAGATCTAGGTCCTCTCACACCCAACAGTCAATCCATAACACGAGGAGTGCGATCCAAATCAAATGCACTAGTCAGCCAAGCAAGAACACCAGTCGGTAAGATCGATTACCGAGCAACAGAGAAATAACCGAATGCGAGTGAACTGACCACGCCAAGCATCACCAAGAAACACAGTTATCACCGAGTGCCAAGAATAACTGACACCTTTAGTTACCGAGTGTTCTTTAGAGATCAAGCAACATGGTAAACACTGAAACCGAGCAACCAAACTCCAAAACTGAGCAAATACTCCACAAATTGAAATCAAAGCTAACAATCTGCTGAACAAAACAAACATATTTTTGGTTGATACAGGATTTCCAAGAATTCTAGGATGCTCCTGCATCACTTTACATACCTCGAAGTCTTAGGAATCTTAGTAGCCTCATTTGTGTCATCATCATAAGTCTTATTTTCACATTCAGTCTCAACAAATTCTTCTTCTTCTGTAGTAGCAGCCTCCTTGACTTCAATATTCTAATTATAGTCATACATTCTCTCTTGTATCTGAAATATTTCATTTATCTTCATATTGTTACTTTCAATTATCTTCCTTAATCTCAGATTAAAACATTTGTAAGTCTTTCTCTTAGTAGAATAGCCAAGGAAAATTCCTTCATCACTTCTAGCATCGAATTTCCCTATTTCATCATCTCTTTTGATATAGCATTTACTACCAAATATTCTAAAATATTCTACAATAGGAGTATGATCAAACCATAATTCATAAGGAGTCTTACTTGTACCTTCTCTAATTTGAATTCAATTCAAAGTGTATACTATTGTCCCAATAGCTTCTCTCCAATACACATGAGATATATTTCCTTTAAGCAACATTGTTCTAGCAACATCCAGTATTGTTTTGTTCCTTCGCTCTACTATCCCATTCTATTATGGAGTTCTAGGAGAAGATGTTTGTCTTTGTATTCCATGCTCTTCATAGTATGAATTGAATAGATCTGAAGTAAACTCTCCACCTCTGTCTAATCTTAAACTTTTTATCTTTAAGCCTGATTGATTCTCTACTTTTGCCTTGAATATCTTGAATTTATCAAATGCTTCTGATTTCTCTTTCAAGTAAGTGATCCACATCATTCTAGAAAAGTCATCAACAAAAAGTATAAAATACCTTTCACCATAGTATGATCTTGTTCTTGTAGGTCCACATAGGTCTATATGTACCAGATCCAACTTTCCTTTTGCTAGATATGATTTACTTTTATAACTGCTTCTAGTCTATTTTCCCATAACATATTCTCTACATATGGTGTTAGATGGTTTCACAATCTTCAACACGTCTCTTATTGAATTAGTCAAGCTTCCTTTCATAATATTATCAAAATTAGCATGACAAAATCTTCTGTGCCATAACCAAATGTCATCTATCTTCACAACAAAACAAGAAGCTCCAGATTTAACTCAAATACATTACCTCTAGATTTAGTATTGGTTACAATAAAGTTTCCTGTCTTACCTATGATAAAAAATTTCTCATCAATGAATTTTAATTGAAATCCCTTATCCATCAGGTGTCCAACACTCAACAAGTTATGCGTAAGTCCATCAATAAGTAGTACATTGTCAGTATTAGTCCTTCCATCCAAAGAAATAGATCCCATTCCTATAATAGGTTTAGGAGCATTGTCTCTAAATCTTACAACACCACCATCATATTTATCTGTTTTCACAAACTTATTTTTATCCCCAGTCATATGATGTGAGAAACCACCATCTATAATCCATTCAGATTTCTTATCAACAAGTGATACTAAAGATTTTTCCTCATGTACTAGTTTTTCATCTTTAATAGAAATAAATCCAATCTCCTCATAATCTAAATCATCATCATCAGAAATACCTTCACTAGCATAATAACATTCCTTAACCTTTGAATAATTAGGCTTGAAAAACTTAGGTTTGTGCTTAGGAACTCTTGTAGGACATCTAGATGAAAAATGACCTATCTTATTGCATGAAAAATATTTCAAAGGTAAAATTCCTTCAATTTTACCCTTACCATTCTTTTATCTTCTAGCGATCAGTGAAACAAGTTCATCTAGCTTACTTTCTTCCTCTTGTATCTATTCCCATTCATCAACATATTCACCAAGTTCTTCTCTTATGTTCTCACTACTGGTGCTCGCAATTCCACATAGTATTTTCTTGTGTGTTGATGCCTCAAATGCTATCTCTACCTTAGGTAAAGAATCTCCCAATTCTACAGCCTCAAAAGTAGTTAGCTTTGCAATCAACATTTCTCTGCTAAAGTTTGGAGTCAAAGATTGTTGGAAACTACAATTGAGACAATTTTTGTATTATCATTGATGTCAAACCTTAACTGGTAAGATAGTTTCTATTTAAGAGTGTACAATATCTATTGATTGATGAAAAGGATTAGGGCAAGGAGATAACAATAGAACCTAATGAAAGGTTGAGTTATTTGATACTTTAATGGGTACTTGATTGTTTGGCACATTGATAAGATAATTTATTATTTATCTAAGTAAGGAGAAAAATTGAAGAAGTAGCCTTTACTGAGAAAAAGTGAAGAAATCTAGTTTAAGCTAAGTGATGTTAGTCTCGACCGAGCACCAGTATATGTCGAGTAAATTTAGTTTTGACTGAACATCATTTTATGCTGAGTGATAGGAAATTACCAAGCAAGACAGTGTTAGCCGAGGAAGACAATTTGTAGAGATGACCGAGTTACGTAGTGATGACTGAGGAGATGAACACAATATTGATTGAGTGTCAGTAATTTACATTTGGAGAAAGAATTGAGATTCCCAGCTGACATAGTTGAATTCTTGGGATATGTAAATCGTGTTGACTTTATTAATTGATTATATGGAGAATTTAATGCATGGTAAATCATTTTATTATGGATTCAATAAGAAGTTTGAAGATGTATCTAGAATGAAGGATGAAGAACTTAAATGATGGAAGGATTCGATGAATCTGACCTAAACCTAAGATCTACTGAGGAGATTAAGTGGAAAAAGATGGATCTACCTAATTGAAGAGGTATAAAGGAAAACCTAATTGTGAGGTTACAACATGGGATGAAGTTGTTGATGTTATTGACTGATAAGTCTAAGTAGAAGGCTGAAGGTGAAGCTGACTGATAAGATCACATGTGAAAATTCCTCTTGGGTTGAAGGTCTTAACTATAATTTACTAAGTGTTGCACAACTAAACAATAATGGTTACCAAGTGGAGTTTCATCATAGAAAGGGTAAAATATTTGATGCCACTACTGAACTAATTGGAAGTGGAGAATAGACTAGAGGTAATTTTTCTATCTAGACCTATCTGAAATGACATATTTGTTTGCACAATTTGATGATGTATGGTTATGGAATAAGAGGCCGAGTCATGTAAACTTTGACAATCTAGTAAATATTATTAAAAATAAGAAAGTCAGAGGTTTGCTAAGATTCAAGAAACTAGATAATGTTATGTGTAAACAGTGTCAGTTGGGAAAAATGACAAAGTCTAGTTTCAAGAGTGAGACATTTACTTCTAAAAATGTTTTAGAATTGGTTTATACTGACCTTTGTGGACCTATGGGTGTACAAAGTCATTGTGGTGCTAAGTACTTTATTCTTTTTGTTGATGACTACACTAGGATGATGATTGTAATGTTTTTGAAAGAAACATCTGATGCATTTTAGTTGTTTAAGTGGTGTATCATCTTAAAATGGAAGCACTTCCATGTTAAGAGCATTTATCCCTCTAAGTAGGTGTTTTGGGGTCATGTCAAGAACCTTGAATGGGTCCTCGGCTTAGATCTGGCTTTTCCCCTGATTCTGCCCCCTTTTCCACTTTCTGTCTACATTTTTTTGGCATTTTGGATTGAGATCCTGAGGTTTTTGACCTCAAGGTCAAGGATAATCTTGAGGGTCAAGGATGACCTTAAGGGTCAAGGATGACCTTGAGGGTCAAGGATGACCTTAAGGTTCAAGGATGACCTCATCCTTGACCTAGGTTAGAGTCAACCTCGTCCTTGACCCCAGATTCAAATTTCAAGGTTCCATGATTTCTGGATGTCAAGTTTCAGAAAAAATTATTTTCCCGCTTCCAGGTCAGCTGTTTGGTCTCTGAAATAGTAAACTCTTAAATTTCATTTACTCTAGGTCCATTTCTATGGGTTAAGGTTAATTGAGATTTAATTCTCAAATGTCAGCCTCTCTAGAAGTTTGTGCCCTGGATCACTATAAAGGGAAGCCTTTCCTCTCTCATTTTCTCCATCCACTTTCATGATCAAGCTCTCAAGTGCAAGAAAGAAAGAAGATCAAGCATTCAAGCATTCAATTCATCAAGGAGATCCATTAGTATCCATTAAAGGATTCAATCTCTATGGATCCCTCTTGTTGAAGATCCATTCATTCAAGCCTCTTCCTATTCCAAGATCCATTCAAGATTGGTGTTGAAGATCTAAAGACAATTGATTTGAGACATCCTACATTCAATTCTATATTCATTTGGATCATCCATACTTGTGGATTCAAGGATTTGAATCCTCCACAAGGGTTTCAACACAAGCAAGGTGAATTGTTCCATTTACTTTGTTTATTCTAGTAATTTCAATTTAATTTCAAGGTTAATTTTTAAATTGGGGTTTGACTAAGGCAAACCCTTCCTCCCCCAACAAACAAAACCATTTTTCTTGTAGGTACAGGTGTGGGACAATGAATTAAAGTGCAGATCTGGATAGCCTTTTTGACAAACTTTCAGGATCCGCGAACATAATTTACGTCAGAGCTTTGCAGGTCAAGGTCAACCTCTTAGGTCAAGGTTGACATTTTGGGGTCAAGGTCAACCTTGTCTTCCTAGGTCAAGGTCGACCTCTCATTAGATTGGAAAACAATTTTTGGGTTTTGTAGATCTTGCAATTTCGGTGCAAGAATGCCAAAATCAACAATTTTTGAGATTGTTTGACAGGGTTTTTAGCTAATTCTTTTTCGGAGGTAAGTACCTTATTTCTTCATTTCAATATTAGTTTCCTACATTTACTTTCCATATCAATACAATTCCATGTAAGTGTAAAATATAGGTTTTTGGGGTCTCTTTTATGTGCAAACCATTGTCCTAGGCCCCATCCATATTTTACCTTATACAAGTGGTATTTGGAAAAAGTTGAAAAAGAAACAAGTAGAAGCCTAAAATTTTTGAGATTTGACCGAGGTGAAGATTTTATATCAAATGAGTTCAATCTATTCTGTAATGATAGAGGAATCAAGAGACATATGTCTGCACCAACAACATCTCCATAGAATGGTATAGCTAAGACGAGAAACATGTCAATTATGGATTGTGCAAGAACACTAATGATTGAGAAGAATATTGCAAACAAATACTGGAGAGAAGCTATAAGTATAGTTGTTTATACCTTAAACTGAGTACAAATCAAGAAAGGTACAAATGCTACACCTTATGAATTATGGCATGGATATGCACCTAATGTGAAATATTTTAGAATCTTTGGGAGTAAATGCTATATAATGAAAGATAATATGAATGGAAAATTTGATACAAAAAGTGATGAAGGCATATTCCTAGGTTATTCCCCTAAGAGAAAAGCTTATAAGTGTTTGAATTCTAACACTAACAAATTTGTGGAAAGTGAAAATATGAGAGTTGATGAATATGTAGAGAAGAACGAACTGGAAGGGAAACAAGAACATGAAGATTATAGATCTTTTGTGTACGTGGAAGAAGAGGAGACAAGTAACACACTTACACTTGATGTAGAGTTATCGGTAAGAAATGCTGAGAATCAGGAGGATGCTATCAAGCATTAGGAGAATGATGCCAAGCATCAGGAGGATGCTACCAAGAAATCAAAAGTAGAAATTAAAAATTTACATGATGAACCTGAAGATCAAGGAGAAAAGAAATCTGAACCTACATTGACATAGTATGTGAGAAGACATCATAAGCTTGAGAAAATAATTAGAGATAAGGAATCTAGAGTCTTGACAAGAAGTAAGTTGAAAGACCCTACATGTTTACTATGTGAGTTTGAGCCTAAGACAGTAAAAGATGCTTTAGAGAATGAAGACTGGATTCAAGCTATGAATGAAGAAATATATTAGATAGAAAATAATGATACCTAGACTCTAGTGCTCAGACCAGAAGATGAGAATGTTATTGGAACAAAATGGGTATTTAGAAACAAGCTTAATGAACATGGACAAGTCATAAGGAACAAGGAAAAATTGGTATGAAAGGGTTATGCACAAGAAGAAGGAATAGAATATGGGGAAACATTTTCTCCTATAGAAATATTAGAAGGAGTGAGAGCTCTACTTGCATATGCTGCATACAAATATTTCAAAGTATATCAGATGGATGTCAAATCCACATTTCTGAATGGTATATTAGAAGAAAAAGTATACATTGAACAACCTAAAGGATTTGTTGACCCAAGCAAGAAAAATATGGTTTGCAAATTGAACAAGGTGTTGTATGGATTGAAACAAGCCCCCAAAACATGGTATGAGAGGCTGCACAATTATTTGATAAAGATTGGATTCACAAGGACACATGAAAACATCAATCTATATATGAAAGATGAAGAAGGTAAAGGGATTTTGCTAGCTGAAATTTTTGTTCATGATATCATATTTGGAGGACAAGATGCCCTATGTCAGAAATTTTCAAATGAGATGCAAACTGAGTTTGAAATGTCTATGTTTGGTGAGATAAAATTCTTTGTTGGATTAAAAGTTTATCAGATGGAGAAAGGTATCTTTATCACACAATCTAAATATGTCAAAGAAATACTAAAAACTTTTGGTATGGAGGATTCTAGACTAGTAAGTACTCCTATGGCTATTGGACATAAACTATCTAAAACTGATGATACTGCTGAAGTGAATGAAACCTTCTATAGATCCATGATTGGAAAGATATACTATGTTGTCCACAACAGACCAGATATAGCACTAGCAGTTGGGATTGTGGCAAGATTCTTTGCCAATCCTAAGGAAAATTATATGATGGTAGTGAAGAGAATATTGAGATAGCTGAAAGGGACAGAAGATTATGGATTGTACTACAAGAAGAATGAGAAATTTGAATTGAGAGTTTACAATGATAAAGATTAGGGAGGAAATGTTGATGACAGGAAAAGTAAAAGTGGTGGAGCATTCTTTATAGGAAAGAGATTAGTCTCCTGGACAAGCAAAAAACAAAACTTCATTTCCCAATCTACAACAAAAGCAGAGTATGTAGTAGCTGCAGTGAATTGCTCAAATTTGGTATGGATCAAGCAATTATTGAAAGGAATGAAAGAGGAAATTACTGAGCCAGTTGTTATATTTTTTGTGATAACACAAGTGCTATCAACATATCAAATAATCCAGTGATGCACACAAAGACTAAACATATTGCTATCAAGTATCATTACTTGAGAGAACTGGTACAAGATAAAGAAGTGAGAATGGAAGATGTGAATACAAAGGAACAACTAGTAGACATATTCACAAAAGCTTTACCTAAGGATGCTCATGAATATCTTAGAGGTAAACTAGGGGTGCTTCCCCTAACTGAGGCTGCCTAGTCAACTAGGAGCACTGCATCAAATGTGCTACACAAAATATCTGACAAATTGATGCAGGAAAGGTGACACTTTAGAAGCTGCCTAGAGTTGTGAGAAGCATAGCAAAGCTGATAATTAGTCATAAGAAAGATGATAGAGGGAGAAATACTGATACCAAACTGACAAGATGAAATTTACATGTGGAGATGTAAGTGATATATACTCATTTGGCATTATTGTCAAAGAGGGAGAGATTCAGATGAAAACATAGGAGTAGAATACACTGAGATATATGATCCAAGATTCAGTGATAGTTGGTTGATGAAAAAGATTCAGAGGGAGTAACTGTGTGAACGGTTAAGCAAGGTTAATTTTTTGTGAATCATAATGAAGCTAGGAATATTATAAATCTTTCTGATGCACAGAAAAAGTTTTTGGATTGGCTAGTAAGTCATGTGTTATTCATGTGGTCTTTCCATCAATGCCAAAGAGCAAGATTGTTGGAAACTGCAATTGAAACAATTGTTTTATTGTCATTGATGTCAAACCTTAATTGGTAAGATAGTTTCTATCTAAGAGTACCATATCTATTGATTGATGAAAAGGATTAGGGAAAGGAGATAACAAGAGAACCTAAGGAAAGGTTGAGTTATTTGATACTTCAATGGGTACTTGATTATTTGGCAAACTGATAAGATAATGTATTGTTTATCTAAGTAAGAAGAAAGACTGAAGAAGTAGGCTTAACCAAGAAAAAGTGAAGAAATCTAGTTTAAGACGAGTGATGTTAGTTTTGAGTGAGCACCAGTATATGCCAAGTAAATTTAGTGTTGATTGAATATTAGTTTATACTGAGTGACAAGAAATTATTGAGAAAGATAGTGTTAGACGAGTAAGACAGTTTGTAGAGATGACCAAGTTACGTAGTGATGACCAAGGAGATGAACATAGTATTGACCGAGCATCAATAATTGAGATTTCCAGCCGACATAGTTGAATTCTTGGGGTATGTAAATCATGTTGACTTTATTAATTGATTGCACGAAGAATTTAATGCATGATAAATCATTTTATTATGGATTCAATAAGAAGTTTGAAGATGTATCTAGAAGGAAGGATGAATAACTTAAATGATGGAAGGATTCAATGAATTTGACCTAAACCTAAGATCTATAGAGGAGATTAAGTGGAAAAAGATGGATCTACCTAATTGAAGAGGTATAAAGGAAAACCTAATTGTGAGGTTACAACATGGGTTGAAGTTGTTGATGTTATTAACTGATAAGTCTAAGAAGAAGGCTGAAGGTGAAACTGTGAAGGAGTTGATTAGAGTTATGATTGCTTGAAGAAAATTCTGAGAAGATCAGTGATGGAGATGGAAATGGACCTCAGTGAGTAAATCAACATATATGTGCAAAGTGGATCTATTATTTGCAAAGTTAGTTGTATGTTTTTCAGATCAGAAACTACTCTTACTTTCTAACCATTGTATCAGTCTAAATCCTTTAATCAAGCTTGACCTAACAATCATTTTTTAAATCCTTTAATCAAGATGGCATTCTAATGGAATGTAATTAAATCCTTTAACCAGGTCAGTTTTGACAGAGTGTTTAAATCCTTTAACAGGTTTGGCTTTTCATAGAGCTTACTTCAGAAGAGTGAAAATATCAGTAACATGTTACAAAGTGGTTTTTCCCAAGTTGGGTTTCCACTATAAATCTTGGTGTTATACTTGTGTGAATGTTTTGATGTGAATGTTGCTATATTCTACAAGTTATTTACTTTTGGATAGTGGACTGCATGTTATATGTTTCTGATATATACTTTAGAGACCAACTTGTGTTGGTGATTAGATCTGAGATTGTTGAAGTGTTTAAAATTTTAATTGGTACATTTGGACCTGAGAACAATTGATTCACCCCCACTCTCTATTGTTCTAAATAATATTAAAAAATGTATAATCTCGTCTATAGCCTAAAATTTGGTTTTGTAGATAGGTGTCAAAGATCTAAGAATTTTTGCAATGACTTATTCCTCTTCATAAGTGCCTCCAAAATTTTTGATTCCAATCACAACCTCTGTAACTCTTTGTACATAAGCCCTAATGTTTTCATCATTCCTTATTTGTAGCTTCTCCATCCTTGTTTTCCAGTTCTGTTACTTTTCTTTCTTGGTAAACTTGTCTCCTTCATACAATGCTTCTAATCTTGTCAAAATCTTGTGTGCCGAATCCAAATCTTTAACTTCTAAAAATTCTCCTTCAGAGAGTGCGTTGATCAAGGCTTCCCTTGCAACCATGTTATATGAAAATATATTCTTTTCATCATCTGTAGCTTTTTCCAATTCACCCTCAACCTTCATAGTTACCCAATTCTTTGTAATCATCCAGTAGTCAATTTCCAAACATAGAAAATGAGTTCTCATCTTGTTCTTTCAACTGTCAACATTTTTAGGATCAAATTTTAGACTATCCTTCCTATAGAACACCATCTCCAAGATCACCTCAAGCTATTAAGCTTTCTCTCTAAGGACCAGTAGCTTTGATACCAAATGTTAGGAATAACAACCCACCAATACAACTGAGAGGGGGGGGGGGGGGGGGGGGTGAACCAGTTGTATGACAGATCATTAAACTTTAAACTTTGAATAAAAGCAAAATCAATGGACATGATTAAGAGGCAAAATAATGAGTGGTTGAGATAAAGAGGCAAAAGACTTTTTCAAAAGTCAAAAGATTCCATCTCATTGGAAAGTGTACTTTTCTTTTTATTTTTATTTTAGCAAAGTGGTTTCCATTATTTAATTCAAAGAAATATTTTCTTTTAAATTAAATATGACCTAGGATAAAGTGATTTTATTATCTAATTAATTTATTAGTTTATTAATTAAATCTTAGGATAAAGTGGTCAAACTTTAAGATATAATCAAATAAATGATAAAATGATGATTTGATCAAGAAATAAGAGATTAAATAAATATGCAAAATTGATTAAGCACAAGATTTAGTCTAGTATTTAACTTTTAATGTTAGAGTAGAGCTCAAGGTTTACTAGACCATTTTTGAGTGATTACAATTGCCCCTCTTTTACTAATGTGTGAGCGATCTGGGAACACATTGAGTCAAAAAATGATGATGTCAAGGTAATTGATAGAGATCTGACTCTGAACTTGATCGAACGAAGCACAGAAAGATAACTAATACCAAACTTGATTGAACGAGAACTAGCAAAGATAACAAGTTACTTGATAAAGATCTGACTTTGAACTTGATTGAATGAAGCACAAAAAGGCAACTAATCCCGAACTTGATTGAATGAGAAATAGAAAAGATAGAAAAATTCCAATGTACAGTTGAAGCGAAACTGAGCACTGAAATAGAGATTGAAAGACAAGACAATAAGATAGCATAATCAATTTGTAGCTTTGAAAGATAGGTTATTCCTGCCCCCTCAGGATTGAAAGAGAAATGAGTTAGAGGAGATGCAGAAATGAGATAGATTTAATCAAGTCAAGATAACATAAAGTTGAAGATTATTTATAAGCCCATACGACCAAGTTTGACCACCAAGTGATAAAATTTTTGTCCCAATTCGAATAAGGTTGACCAGAAAGGTATAACATTATCATTAGGTCAAAGAAAGTGATTATGGATAAAATATGATCAATGTTTGCCTCAAAGGATGAAAAGATAAACTTCAAAATAATAGAAAAATAAAATTGGAATTTTGGTTTCAATCGCAAAAATGAATCAAGGATGCTGAAAAATGATGACCAAAGTTGTTCGATAATGATGAAGGAGACCCTCTCCTAACTCATAAGAAAACTAGAATGAACCCTAAAAAATGCAAACAACTATGAAGATGCAAAGTGCAACTTGCAAGAGTCAATAAATAGGTCCTTATTTTTATCATTGAGCCTTATTAAGGGAAATCGCAAGATCATACAATCATCACTAGTGTAAGCACAACTATGAAGGTATGAATATGATCTATATTGGATATAATGTAGGAAACATATGTAAGAAATGAGGCATAAGGGCCAAGATGACCTGAACACAGTTTCCAAATTAATGTTGCAAGTAACCATAAGCATCAAGGCATAAGAGTCCAGGATGACCAGAATGGTTGTTGCATAAGAAAAAACAATGTAATAGTCAAGGAGATAATTCCAACCTCACCTAAGTCTTTGAATAAATAAGGTTGAGGTATGTGTGGCATTCCAATCGTAATGGAGGCTCTTATCACAGGCACCCAATTTATTAGACAACTTAAGATCATTGAAATCACACCACAAGAAGAAATCAAAGAAAATATGACCCATGCCCCTAGTCCTCTATTCGTAATATCATGGAGAGACCAAGAAGGGAACATCAGTGAAAATACTCAATAATAGACAACATACAAAGAAAATATCATTAAGCACAACTCAGTCATTTTAATTTAAGCGCAGTGTAAAAAAGGAAAAGATAATCACTGACTCTCTAGGACTCATGCCTGTAGGTGAGAAATATCGCACAATCGTAGACTGCACACAAATCATCAACTCAAGGTAGCATATTTGATAAGTGTTGAAAAATAATTGATGTCAAAGGAAGTGTTGACAAACACTGTTGTGAGTTACTATAAAAAACACCATCGCACAATAAAGGAGAATATAGTTCATGCCCCCTAGCCCTAGACAAAGATCAATTCCAGACCAAGGAGATTGGAGATGGAAGTCAAAAGGGTTCAGAGTGTAAAGTGACAAGCTGATAGATATAAGTGCATGGGTTTCAAGTAGCGTCTGTTTCCAAGTTTTACCAAGATAGTGATTTTTCAGGATATTATATGATTTTTATGATATTTTAGAGATTTATATGATGTTTTATGATTTTTTCAGGAACATTTTTCTATTTTTAATTTTTTAGAGAATACCAGTTCTTAAGAAAGATCACATTGGTCTTCCCCTAATGTCTAGCAAGGTATAGGATAAGATGGATGGATTAGAAAGCTGATGGATGAAGTAGAAAGATAATGCAACCCTTAGAGACAGTCTCCTCAAGAGTACCAAAGCTAGGGAAATAGAAAAAATATAGCAATGTAAGCTCATGAAGTGGTGTTGGGTAGCATATAGGATAATGACCTAGTGTCATGAAAGCGTGTGGTCCAAAGAGTGGACATGTCAAGAGACTCTTATTAGTAGATTTTGCATTTTATATCTATATTTTTTGTTCTTCATTTTGATCAAGACCAAGGGGTCAATTGGATATGATAGTGATAGGGTAAAGGATGATGAAGATTATGAGTGAATGGTTTGGGATAATGAAAAGAAATGCTTAGGAATAATGATGGAAAATTCTGGATAAGCAAGATCATGTTAAGGGTAGCATGGATGGAAGCAAGTGAGTAAGTTGATGGAAAGGATAGAAAATAGTAGGATATATGATTCTCATGGATAGTTCAAACTTTTCAAGATCAAAGGTGGAAGAGGAAGCGTGAGTGCACATGGAATATCTAGTGTAGATGCATCTTGCCCCAAGTGTAGAGTGCAAGAGGGAAGAACTACGCATGACTCTTGTTTGCCAGGTTTTCATCATGGTACTTGTCCAAGTCACCACAAGTAGTGGTTTTCACCATAGGACAAATTTATTTCTCTTTACTTTTCTACTAAGGTGCATATTTCCAGGTTTTCACCAAGGCACTCTTTCTATTTTTTAAAATTTTTTTGTATTTTGTATTTTTTTTTCTTTTTTCACTTTTTGGGGAGGAAGTCAAGCCTGATGCTCTTTGGATAATGCTCCTTTGGAAATATATTCTATGATAGGCCAAAGCTGCTGAGAGATACACTTGAAGATGCTGATAAGGTAATGATAGGAAAATGTATGGAGGATAAGGTAGATGATAGCTAAGGCTTTATGCATAAGATGAGATAAGGAGAATGGAAGGATTATGAATGAGAGGATAATAAGTAGGTGTAGGATAGTAGATAGGGAATTGAGAGGTTTGTGTAGGAGTATGTGGAGATGATGACAAGATCAACATTGAAACACACCTTGAGGGGTAGAGAACAACTAGAGGAAAAATGATGTAGAGGTAAGGGTGGTGGTTGAAGTTTTACAAGTAGAGTTTAGAAATTTCAGAGATTTAGGCACTATCCCCAAGCCCTCAACTTCTCCAAATGATCTCAATCACACCAAGACCAACCCAAATGGAAAATGATGATTAGAATGGTATCTTTAGACTGTATTAAGGTGTATTCAAGAGGTTTTGTGGTTCCAAGTTTGACCCAACACTTCTAGACCTTCAAACTCCTCCAAACTACCACTAGGCCTATTAGCCCTGCCTTGTAGCCCTGCAACAACCTTCAACCAATGATAAATTTTATGTTTCCCAAAAAAATAGGTAAATAAATAAAATTTTTCGATACCCTTTATTGATTTTGATAACATACCAAAAGGACAGGGTAGGTTGTTTTGGAAAGTATATGACTGTACTCACTATGTGACCCCAAAATCCCTAAAAAATGGGTGATTTAACAAAGAAAAACCTAGTTACTTGTACCC
Source organism: Chamaecyparis obtusa (assembly GCA_027943335.1). Taxonomy (NCBI): domain Eukaryota; kingdom Viridiplantae; phylum Streptophyta; class Pinopsida; order Cupressales; family Cupressaceae; genus Chamaecyparis; species Chamaecyparis obtusa. The sequence goes on along the minus strand of BSBK01003705.1, from coordinate 1,779,282 downwards.
CCAAGACTCAAAAATTACAAAATGTTTCAATATGTTACAAAATCTCTAAATCCAAGAGGAATTTAACCCAACACCTCAGAAACATCAAAAGCCCCAAATTTATCACTTCTAAACCCTCAATCCAAGGGTTTCCTCAATGTCTCACTTCCCAAGGTTTCTAGACCCAAAAAATGGATGGATCACCTTTTCCTTGAATCCCTCAAACACCTCCAATCATAAAAATATCTTCTCATTAAGGTAGATTTGCTACTGTTGTAGCATACCAAGCAACTTTCCTTAGTTTCCCTTCACAAAATTGGTGATCACCAATAAATTAGCATATCACTGCATCAAATCATGTTAGTGGACTATAATACATGTTATTAAAATGTCATTTCATGGGTTATAGTGCCCAGGGGTCATGGAATGACCATGGTCTATCAAAACTAACAAAACTGTCAAATCAAAATACTGAAACTCTACCAGGCAACAAGAAGTAATTGATAAAATGTCAGTACAAACTTGTTTATTGCATAGATATATGATCAAATAAACCTCTACTTATTTCAGTGCATTGATACTACAACATAAAAATTGAAATGGATTCAAATCTATTCCAAGAACTCAATGAATTTGCATTTGAAAATAGTTTGTATTCACCAAATTAAAATCGGTACAGTCCGTACAATAGCCTGGTCTGCTCGTACAATGGGACTTTGGAACATTTAATAAACTTCTAAAAACTACCCCAACCAATCCAAATTGGTTGGATGGATTAATTTGGCCTAAAACAATAATAAAATCTAATTCCCTCCTAAATGTCCATAACTGTTGCAATTTGAAAATTCAAATTTGTAACTTTGTAAATTTTGAAAATATGTAATTGTCAAGTATTGAAACTTTTCCAAATCACTTAGATGGACTTATTGACCATTATTTAAAACTAATTTAACCTATTTGAAACTTGTAACACCTAATTCCATTCTAGACTCCCAAATTTGGTCCTAAGGCTTATTAGGCTTTTTAGGACTTGCAAATTTATTACATATATTAACCTTATAGGTCATTATAGGCTCCAAAATACTCCAATTAATGTCATTGGATATCTTCATGTTCACTGATGCCTTTTTGATCTCTAAAGGTTTATTGAACTCCTTATGTGTTATAGGTGCCCCTAGTAGATATAAAAAAAAAAAGTGGTATCAGAGCACACTAGTAGATCCTTAAAGGGATAGGGGAACACTTTGCTAAAGAAGTTTGACTATTGTTTGTGAAAATGGACCCAAGGAATGTAGGTACTACCAAGGAGATCCAAGAGTTGAAGGAGAAGAATACAAGGTTGTAGGAATCTTACAATATACTTTTGGCCAGGTTTGAAGCATTGGAATCCAATCAAAGAAGAGCAACAGATGAAGGTGTTGATAGTGAAGAAGAGGAAGAAACCCATAACAAAGGGAAAGAAGAAGAAGAAGAGGAACAAATAGATCCTAAAGAGTAGAAGACAATCAAGATATTGAAGGTTGTGAAGAATGATCAACATAAGGTGAGGGGAGATATCCCTATGTATGATGGAAATCTGAAAGAAGAAGAGCTTTTGGATTGGATAGCATCAATGGATGCCTTCTTTGAAAGTGAAGAGGTACTAGATGAACAAAGGGTCAGATTGGAAAAAACAAAACTCAAAGGGCATGCACTCCTATGGTGGGATCATGAGGAGGAAGACAAAATGAGAAGAGGTAAGACAAAGATTGTCTCTTGGGACAGGATGATAGCAATACTAAAAGGTAACTTTCTTCCAAAAGATTTTGATGTACAAATGCATAAGAAAATGCAAGGTTTAAGACAAAAAGACTTAGATGTTAAAGCATACACTGATGAATTTTACAAACTAAGTATAAGATCTGGATTGGAAGAAGATGAAGTTGTTAAGGTTGCTAGATATCTAGGTGGTTTAAGATTTAGCATTAAAGATGAATTTGTTGCTTCTAACCCTAGAAGTGTGAAGGAGTGTTACTAGTTGGCCCTTAGAATAGAGGAGAAATTTAAAAGGAAGAGTGAAAGGTAGAATAGCAGCAATAGAGGAGGTTCTTCAATGAGGGGAAGAGGAGGAAGGACAAATCAGGTTTGGGAAGAAAAGGATAAAGGAACTACTTATGAGGCAAGAGGAGGACACACCCAAAGAGGTGGAAGATTTGGAGGAGGAAGAGGAAGTGGAATCTTCAAAGGTAGATGCTTTCATTGCAATGAAGTTGGACATCAATATTTTAGATGCCCTAAATGGATAGACTCTGATCAAGGCAAGGAAAGGAGGGTACATCTGATTGAAGAAGAGGAAAATCATGAACCTAAAGCAACAAAACCTGAGGTAGGAGAATTTCTTCTCATGAGGAAAGGAGGACCATTACCAACATCATCACAAGAAGGTATATTTAAATCCAGATGTTTTGTCCAAGGCAAGGTATATACTCTAATCATTGATTCAGGGGCACATAGCAATTTGGTTTCAATGGATATGGTTTCTAAGTTCAGATTGGCATTGGTAGAACATCCTAACCCTTATAGTGCCACTTGGGTAACCCAAGAGTTGAATGTGAAGGTTAGTCAGAAGGCTCTTGTCAATTTTTCAATAGGGCCATATCATGATCAAGTTTGGTGTGATGTAATTTCTATGAATTGTGGGCACATGATATTAGGTAGACTGTGGCAATGTATGAGGAGGAAAATCCATAATGGTTACACTAATACTTATATTGTTCATAAAGGAAAAGAGAAGTTTAAGTTGAATCCATTGCCTTGCTGGGATAAAGAAAAGGTACTGATGTGTTTTGGTGATAATATCCCTCTTCATAAGCCAGGAAACATGGAAGATGATATAGGTTGGCATGAGAACCAAGCACCCAAACATGGGTTGAACAGGACAAAGCAGGATAGTCCAACAAATCTCAGATGTTTAGGGCTGCAATAGTTAGAATTTTTAGACTTTGAGAGAATTCAAGTTGGCTCCATCTACTATCCCATCAAAGGATAAAAAGATACTAGTCCAGAACATGGGTTACAATATTTGGTAAGGTAATTTATGGAGGATAAGTTGTAGACTGTACCTAGTACACCTATTGCAATAGCAAAACAACAAGATCATGGGAGCAGACTGTCCTCTAGAGATTTTTGTCCTAACAATTGTCTTTATGCAAATGCAGGGTATGGGAAGAACAAACCAGTGACCTTAGGGAGTTTCATTCCCTCCCCAAGGCACCATATCAATGAATTATAGGTTCAGACTAAAGCATTCCGTGCAAGGACTAATTCTTGGGACAAGAATCTTTTTCAAGGTGGTGAACATGGTGTAGGAGCACCTAGAACACATAAGGAGTTCAATAAACCTTTCGAGATAAAAAAGGCATCAATGAACATGAAGATATCCAATGACATTAATTGGAGTATTTTGGAGCCTATAATGACCTATAAGGTTAATATATATAATAAATTTGCAATAAGTCCTAAAAAGGCCTAATAAGCCTTAGGACCAAATTTGGGAGTCTAGAATGGAATTAGATGTTACAAGTTTCAAATAGGTTAAATTAGTTTTAAATAATGGTCAATAAGTCCATCTAAGTGATTTGGCAAAGTTTCAATACTTGGCAATTACATATTTTCAAAATTTACAAAGTTACAAATTTGAATTTTCAAATTGTAACAGTTATGGACATTTAGGAGGGAATTAGATTTTATTATTGTTTTAGGCCAAATTAATCCATCCAACCAATTTGGATTGGTTGGGGTAGTTTTTAGAAGTTCATTAAATGTTCCAAAGTCCCATTGTACGAGCATACTAGGCTATTGTACGGACTGTACTGGTTTTAATTTGGTGAATACAAACTATTTTCAAATGCAAATTCATTGAGTTCTTGGAATAGATTTGAATCCATTTCAATATTTCTATTGTATTATCAATGCACTGAAATAGTTAGAGGTTGATTTGATCACATATCTATGCAATAAACAAGTCTGTACTGACATTTTGTCAATTACTTCTTGCTGTCTGGTAGAGTTTTAGTATTTTGATTTGACAGTTTTGTTAGTTTTGATAGACCATGGTCATTCCATGACTCTTGGGAGTTGTAACCCTTGGAATGAAATTTTAATAACATCTATTATATTCCACTAACATGATTTGATGCAGTGATATGCTAATTTCTTGGTGATCATCGATTTTGTGAAGGGAAACTAAGGAAAGTTGCTTGGTATGCTACAATAGTAGCAGATATACCTTAATAAGAAGGTATTTTTATGATTTGAGGTGTTTGAGGGAGTAAAAAAAAAGGTGATCCATCCATGTTTTGGGTGTAGAAACCTTGGGAAGCGAGACATTGAGGAAACCCTTGGATTGAGGGTTTAGAAGTGATAAATTTGGGGCTTTTAATGTTTCCCAGGTGCTAGGTTAAATTACTCTTGGATTTAGAGGTTTTGTAACATATTGAAACACTTATGTAATTATGGAGTCTTGGGGGTACAAATAACTAGGTTTTTCTTTGTTAAATCACCCATTTTTGAGGCATTTTAGGGTCACATAGTGAGGACAGTCATATACTTTCCAAAACAACCTACCCTTTCCTTTTGGTATGTTATCAAAATCAATAAAGGGTATCTGAAAAGTTGATTTATTTACCTATTTTTTTGGGAAACATAAAATTTATCATTGGTTGAAGGCTGCTACAGGGCTACAAGGCAGGGCTAATAGGCCTAGTGGCAGTTTGGAGGAGTTTGAAGGTCTAGAAGTGTTGGGTCAGACTTGGAACCACAAAAACTCTTGAATACAACTTAATATAGTCTAAAGATACCATTCCCATCATCATTTTCCATTTGGGTTGGTCTTGGTTTAATTGAGATCATTTGGAGAAGTTGAGGGCTTGGGGATAGTGCCTAAATCTCTAAAATTTCTAAACTCTACTTGTAAAACTTCAACCACCACCCTTACCTCTGCATCAAAAAATGGAAGGAATAGCTTGAGGATTTGATATAGGATAGGATATGGATCTTGGGACACAAGGACCCAAGATGGATGAAGGAGAGGATACAAGATATTTGGAAGGAAGTGGAGTGGAATTATTTGGAAGCTTTAATGTCAAATTTGAATTTTATTTTATATCCAAATCCTTTAAGAGAGATTTAGAAATCCCCATAGATTTTGATTTTTCTTTACTTTTAGATGATTTTGATCACATTTCTTCCTTGATGGATTTAGGAACCCATATTTTCTTTGATTTCATTCTTTTCTTGGAGGACCCTTGTGGTTTCTTAGAAATTTCCTTTTTCTTTGTAGCCACATCTCAATTAGATAGGACATGTTTATCTTCATATGTAAGTGGATTCTTGTATTTCTTATTTTTATGTTGTACATCTAAATTACTTCAAAAATACTTGGGAATTGTGGATGAAAGAGGTTGATATGGTAGGTTTAGATGGAAGGATGGATAGTTTCTCAAGTATGCATGTCTTTGTTGATCTTGAGGTAAGCTAGGAGAAAGAGCTACAGTGGATGGAGGGACATAAGGACCCAATATGGATGTAAGGTGTGAAGGTTTCAACTTTGAGTTATAAGGACCAAGGATAGATTTAGAAGATGCAAATAGATAATAAATAGGTATATCAACATTAGTAGAGTGAGCAACATGGACAAGGCTTTGATCTTTAAGATTATTATTTATACCAATAGGATCATGAGTAGCTTTGATAGGAGAAATAAAATATTTCTTATGCAAAGGAGTAGGAAAGATGGGAGCTTTTTGAGATGGATGTGAAATATTATGATGAGGAGTTGATGTAGTATTTTGATCTTGACAAGGATCTTTGGATAACATAGAAAGAGTAATTTTATCTTGATTTTCAATAAGCTCATTAGAGATAATGGAAGAAGTATCTTGATCTTTCTTGGGAGATGGATAAGATATAGGAGGTGGTGGTATATCTTCTTGGAAGAAATCATCATGAGGCTCTGGGGATATGATACTTTGGTCAACCATTGGATAAGGATGGATAGTATCTTGATCTTGATCTTTATTTATATTAATTTCTTCACACTTCACATTTTCCTCTTGACATGGAACCACTTCTAGGGACAAGGTAGGGGTTTGGATATGTGTGAGGGGTTGATGAAGGGTTGATGAAGGAACATTTATGATAGGTATGATAGGTGTTGAAGCACATGGATGCTTGGGATATATGACCTTTGAAGCATGGAAGGGACTTGTAGAAATATGTATATTATCTTGGATCTCTTTTAAAGGTAGCCCTTGAGGATATGCATAGGTAGTGTGAAAAGCATTAAGTTCTTTGTCCAATGGCATAATTTTGGAGGGATTTTATTCTTTAGGAGATGAATGGATGATGGAAGAGGTAGATGCAACATGAGAAACATTACTAGACATGGGTTCATGATTTTGATAAAGCTTGAGAGTAGTATCTTCATTAGGCAAGTCATTAGGATCGTCAACACCAATTATGCCATCATAAATGAAGTCTTGGATTTTGTGTTTCAACTCCATGCAATATGAAGTTTTATATTCATTATTTTGATGATACACATAGTAAGTATGCATGAATGAAAGTCCTCTTGAAGTAGTTGGAGGTAATGTGATGAGATTACCTTCAAGGATTTTTTCCAATGCTGATTCATAATATTCTCCCAGAGGAGTAAAGATTCACTCTGCTTGTTCATTCTCTTTAGCAAAGATAGGTTGGTCATAAAGAGATTCTCGATCCAAGATTGATTTGTTAGGAATTTGATGTTTCTCAAAGATAGAGTTGTTGTGAGAGAGTGATGTGTCCTTTCTTGAAGAAGATTTAGATAAAGGATAGATTGATTTTTGAGAATGTTGGCTAGAGGATGTATCTTTTTATTTTTTCAAGTGTTGGAGTCTAGATTGCAAAGATTTGAGTTGTTCAAATAAAGCTTCCATTTCTCTCTCTTCTTCCTTAGTGAAACTTTTAAACCATGAATATTTATGTTTTGTCTTTAATCTATTGAAGTTAGCTTTCAAAGACTAAAATTGTTTAGATATGGCTCTCTCTTCTTCTTGAGTGTACATTTTTGGATTCATGATTCCTAACCAACATGAGAGAAGATTTCCAAGAGCTAATAAGGATGACTTACAATGAATTGATTTTAAAGCTGGGTAAGACAAGTGTCCACTTGTCCAAAGTGTAAAAGTGATAGTAAAGATAAATTACAAGTTTGAATTTCAAGATCAAGTTTTTAAAGCAAATGTTACACATAGAGTAGTCTTCAAACAATAAAGAAAAGGATAGAGAAACCTTGCATGATACAAGAAATTGTGAAGTCTAAAGATAGGTTGCAATATTCCAATAACGTCAAGTGTATGTTCACAAAGATTTCCATGAGTCTAGAAAAAATTGAAAACACATCAAGCAAGAACTACCTAAGGTCAAGGCTAGTATCAAAACCGTTGCCCACAACTTGGTATCCCAAAGGAATACAAATGGTGAGTAATCTTGAGGTGATCCTGTTAGGATTAACAAAGCAGAAATAACAATTATGTGCAAATATAACTAATATCAGAAAACAATAAACTACACAGAAGAGAACACAAGACACAAAGATTTAACATGGTTCACCCAATCCCTAGGCTACAACCACCAACAGTGAGTCCAATATTATTATTATCCAATGATTACAACCTGATTACAATCCGTAATCCCTTACAGATCAATTCTGCCGCAAGTACTAAAATCATCCATCATGAAAATCCCTAACCCTAAGCCATATTATACAATATTTTTGCCGCTTTAGGGTTAGAATGAGTTACAACATTTCAGCCCAATTTTTTTTTTGCCTCAGGGGCTGCACCCTCGAACCCCTGCTTAGGGCTCAGCCCAACCCCGAACCCTGGTGAGGTTGGGAGGAAAACTATATAGTACTTTCCTAGATAGTACTTACTTGATCAGTCACCACAAGCTAACAATCTCCCACTTGGTGACTGATCAGTATCCACACTATACAAAAAAACCTCCCACTTGGAGACTAATCCTGTAGCAATACCACTACCCATATGAGGCTCCCACTAGATCAAACCACCCTGGACTCAGCTGTTCCTTTATTTTGTTCAGTCTAGAAGACCAACTAAAGCTGAACATGAGTTCAACTTCTCCCATGTTACTACCTTTGTAAACATATCTGCTGCATTATCATCAGTATGAATCTTTTCCAGCCTTAACTTCCCATCATCCAAAATTGACCGAATGAAATGGTACCGCAACTGTATGTGTTTTGTCTTTGAGTGCAAAGCAGAATTCTTTGCAAGATGAATGGCACTTTGGCTATATGTATGTAGAAAATTATCCTTTTGTGGATGTCCCAATTCTTCCATGAAGAATTGAAGCCATATCATCTCCTTGGTTGCCTCTGTAGCAGCAACATACTCTACCTTTGTAGTGGATAAAGCAACCACCTTTTGTAGTCGAGATATCCAACTCATTGCTATCCCACCAATAGTGAATATATAACTTGTAGTACTCCTCTTGTTATCTATATCTCCTACCAAATTTGAGTCAACATAGCCTTGTACAGTAGTAGTAGAACCCCCAAAGTGTAAACACTTACTAGATGTACCTCTCAAATATCTAAGAATCCATTTGACTGCATTCCAATGCTCAATACTAGGGTTACTCATATATCGGCTAACGACTCCCACTGCATGTGCAATATTAGGCCTAGTACATACCATAGCATACATTAAGCTCCCTGCAACTGAAGCATAAGGTACCTTAGACATTTTAGTCTCTTCTTCTAGTGTCTTGGGACACATATCCTTAATCAATTTCAAATGACTAGGCAAAGGTGTGCTGACAACTTTGGCATTTTCCATAGAGAAATGTTGCAACACCTTCTCAATATAATCAGCCTGAGATAGAGACAATTTCCTATTTTTCCTATCTCTACAAATTTTCATAGCAAGGATTTGTTTCGCTGCCCCCAAATCCTTCATAGCAAAAGATTTTTCTAACTGTTGTTTCAACCCCTTAATGTGATCCATGTTAGACCCAGCTACAAGCATATCATCAACATATAAACATAAAATAATGTAGCTGTCATCATCCAACCTCTTAAAATAAACACAATGGTCATAATGACACCGACTATATCCATGCTCATTCATAAAAGTGTCAAATTTAATATACCATTTCCGAGGTGCTTGCTTCAAGCCATATAAAATTTTCTGCAATCTGCACACCAAAGTCTCCTTACCCTTGACCTCAAATCCTTGCGGCTGAACCATATATATTTCTTCATCCAAATCACCATGAAGAAAAGTTGTTTTAACATCAAGCTGCTCTAAATGCAAATCTTCAATAGCCACAATACTTAAAACAGTACGGATAGAAGTCATTTTAACAACTGGAGAAAATATTTCATCAAAATCAATACCATGTTTCTATGCAAATCCTTTTACGACTAATCTGGCTTTAAATCTTTTCTTACCTCCATCCTCTTCTTTTATCCTGTAAACCCATTTATTCTATAAAGCCCTTTTACCTGCAGGTAACTTACATAAATCCCATGTTTGATTTTTCATCAAAGAGTCCATTTCATCTGTCATTGTAGACTCCCATTGAAGCTTTGTATCCACCTGCATAGCTTCATTATAACATTCAGGTTCACTAGCATCTATTAACAAAATAGAATACAAAGATGGAGAAAAGCTTTTTGGAGGTCTACTTAGCCTTGTTGACCGTCTAAAATTCACTGGTGTGTGTGGTATTTGTTGTTGCTGTTGTTGCGGAGCATAAGAAACTACTAGAACATGAACTTGTGGAGTATCATCCAATACTACATAGTCATTTTCTTTCTTCTCATGCTGCAGCAACAAATCTTTGTACAATACTTTCTCATTGAATATGACATCCCTGCTTCTTACAATTTTATGATTTTCAAAATCCCAAAGCCTATAACCAAATTCATCAATGCCATATCCAACAAATACACATTTCTTTGACTTAGCTTCTAGCTTGGTTCTATTTTCAGAATCTATAAGTGCAAAAGCTTCACAACCAATGGTTTTGAGAAAAGAATAACTCACCTTCTTACCACTCCATGCTTCCTCTAGAATACCACAATCCAAAGGAGTAGAGGGGCCTCTATTGATTAAATAAATGACAGTGTTCATAGCCTCTACCCACATATTTTTGGGCAGCCTAGCATGCAACCTCATACTCCTTGCACGCTCCATTATTGTCCTGTTCATGCATTCAACCACTCCATTTTCTTGTGGAGTCCTTGGTACAATTTTCTACCTACGAATACCATTAGAGGAACAATATTCTTCAAATTCTATGATGCAATACTCACCACCATTATCAGATCTGAGACATTTTAACTTTTTACTAGTCTCATTCTCAACCAAGCATTTCCATTTCTTAAAAGTTTGAAATACATCAGATTTCTGTCTAAGGAAATAAATCCATACTTTTCTTGTTGCATCATCTATAAATGTAACATAATACAGAGAGACACCAAGGGAAGATACTTGAGCTGGTCCCCATACATCTGTATGCACAAGCTCTAATCTCTCATTTTTCTTTTCCTTCCCACTCTTCACAAAACTAACTCTCTTTTGTTTTCCATACACACAACTCTCATAGAAATCCATATTGACACATTTCAAACCAGGTAAAAATTTCTTTGAATGAAGTAATTTCATACCTTTTTCACTCATGTGCCCGAGTCTGTTGTGCCACAGTGCTGTGTCAGAATCTACAGCAACAGTCTGATGTTCTTCTTGCTCAACTGCAGCCACTGTTCTTGAACATTCATTTTCTTCTAAAATAATTAAAGTAGAAGGAATAGTATGACTTGTACAAAGATATAAGGTTCCTACTTTCACACCTTTTGCTACTACTAAGGAACCTTTTGAAACCTTCCAATTTCTATCATTAAAAGTAACTGTGCAACCCTCATCACCCAGTTGCCCTGCTGAAATTAAATTTCTACTCAGCCTTGGAACATGTCTTACCTCTTGTAGTAGCCAATGATTCCCATTCTGTAACTTAATCTTAATTTTCCCCTTTCCAACTATCTGACAAGGTTCATTGTCTCCCAAATAAACTAGCCCAAAATCCCCTTGGACATAATCAACAAAATAACCTCTATGGGGTGTAGCATGAAATGAAGCCCCATAATGTAAAACCCATGAATCATCAATACTTTCTAAGGAAAGAATCAAAACATCCTCTTCAGATTTATTACTTACCACATTTGCCTCCTTGTTTCCATCATGTTTGTCTCCTTGATCTTTCTTCCGAGACCAACAATCTTTCTTCTTATGACCTAGTTTTCCACAGTACCAGCAATCATTTGGCCCTTTGGATTCAGACCTCTTTCCCTTTGATTTTCCTCTTGATTTCCCATGATTTCTAGAGTTGTTTCCTCTCTCATTGGTTCTACCCCTGCTTTGTGCATTTAAGACACTTCCTGATGTGGATCCACTTGAGCTTTTCCTATGAATTTCCTCACTCAGAATAACACAAATAACATCATCATATTTTAGGGTATTAGAACCAGAAACTGAATTACTAACAGCCATTACCAAACCATTCCAACTTTCTGGCAAAGAACACAAAATCAAGAGAGCCCTAACCTCTTCATCAAAAGTAATTTTAACTGAGGTTAACTGACTTGTAACTCTATTAAACTCATTCAAATGATCAGCGACTGATCCACCTTCTACCATTTTCATATTAAATAAACACTTCATAAGAAATACCTTGTTTGAAGCTGAAGGCTTTTCATACAACTTCGCTAGGGTTTCCATCAGAGTTTGAGTTGTTGTTGCTCTAGTAATATTGAATGCCACCGATTGTGCTAGGCATAGATGAATACTCCCCAATGCCTTCCTATCCAAAATATCCCATTCTTCCTGAGACATTGTTGCCTCCTTCTTGGCGACTCCCTCTAATGGCCACCATAAATCCTTCTGATAGAGATAGTCCTCCATTTGCATCTTCCATAACTGGAAGTTCTGCCCATTAAAATTTTCAACCTTCAGCCTACCCTCATTTGCCATTTCTCCCACTTAACTGAGAGACTCTCCCACTGACTCGTGAGACCTGCTTCAGAGAATAGATGAAAGAATGAACAAAACAACCTCACTCTGATACCACTTGTTAGGATTAACAAGGAAGAAACAACAATTATGTGCAAATATAACTAATATTAGAAAACAATAAACTACACAGAAGAGAACACAAGACACAAAGATTTAACGTGGTTCACCCAATCCCTTGGCTACGTCCACCAACAACGAGTCCAATATTATTATTATCCAGTGATTACAACCTGATTACAATCCGTAATCCCTTACAACTCAATTCCACCGCAAGTACTAAAATCATCCATCATGAAAATCCCTAACCCTAAGCCATATTATACAATATTTTTGCCGCTTTAGGGTTAGAATGAGTTACAACATGTCGGCCCAAAAAAAAATTCATGAGGTCGGGAGGAAAATTGTACAGTACTTTCTTGGATAGTACTTACCTAATCAGTCACCACAAGCTAACAGATCTGGGAAACCACTTGGATTAGTCCTTGCACAAAGATTATGATACTTTCAGTCAAAAGAGTAGCCTCTAACTTAAGGTTTTTAGTAAACTCTGTTCATGACTATCCCCTGTAGTTTCACAAGAAAAATTAAGACCTTTTAGCCCTACAAACATCTAAAAAGTATAGTCTCGCAAGAAAGATTTAGACCTCTCGGCCCTATACTGAATGAATGTTTTCCCCTTGTAGTAAAAAATATTGAGACCGTTGATGGCCCTACAAGCACCCAATCAAGTGTAGTCTTTCTTAGCAAGATTTAGGCAACTAGGCCCTACACATGAAGAAGCATTAGGAATAGAAAATAGATAAGTCTCCCCTCTCTTTGAATTGAAAGAAGCATTTGATTATAGTGGGATGGAGAAGCCGGGTTTGCTTTTTCCCCACTTGGGTCATTGCCAAAAGATTTCTCTCTTGGCAGGCCCTCTAAAGGTAAATGTAAGAAAGTAAAAGGATAGCTAATGGAGGTCTAGATTTTTGATTTTCCAAAAGGAAAAGAGCATAGTCTCCTACTCCATAGTGTCTCGCAAGCACATCAAGAACATGTTCATTTACCAAAAGAAAACTAATTAATATATATGCTTATGAAAAATGATCTAATGATAGCAAAGACACACAAGATCTAATAAAAGTGCCAAGATCTAGTTACATACCTTTAACACAATTTTCAAAAATCTCAATTGTTATTTGTCTTAGCAATGCAATTTGTTTGGCAAGCAAATCTTACAAAACCACAAGTTAGGGCATAAAAATATGCAAATGAAAGAAATAACCCTACAAAAGCACTTGTTAGGAGATAGGAAATATCAAATACTTTCAAGAAATCTCAATCATGCATTGAACTATGTGCAAATAAAGTGCAAGCTTATCACAATTTTTTTTTTTGCTTTTGACCTAGTCAACAAGATCTGATTTGTTCTCTATAATTTTGGCCAAAAAATAGAAATACAAAGAAGAGAACCCTATTAAAAATCTGAGAGCTTTCCAAAAATGTAAAAATTTTAGAAAAATCCCTTCATTTGTGCCCTAGAGACCCATTTTACTAAAACATACCAGTTTTTGTAAATCGACTATTTGAGCTATGTTATGCCACCTAAATTAAAAACACAAAAATGTAACCCACTTTAGAATTTTGAGACCTTTCCGAAAAAGTAAAATTATATGAAAAATATGATAATTTGCGACCATAAATTAATTTTCATGAAGTCTTAGGGATTTTATAACTCATGGAAAAATGATCAGAAAAATCTAATTTTTGGGCTGAGACACCTTTCATCCATCCCCAACCTGCAAAAAAAATTTAGACCAAAACTCCAAGCCGTTTGTGAGATATGATCAAATCTTGCAAAATCCTAGGGTTTTTGCCTTCAACTCAACATGCACAAGGGTTAGCATTAAAAACCAAAGTGAATATCCAAAAATTTGTGGGTTTGCCCCATGGTGGGCACCAAAAATGTGTACCAAAAAGTGAGGTCACTTCTATGAACCATTACACTTGAGGGAATCCATGAAGAAGGAGATCTCAAGAAGCAATTTATAGCTTCCTATCCATGATGTACAAAAACCATGTAGATATTATAAATGGTGGCTCTCAAATGAACCTTAAAGAAAGTCTCTTGCAAGGTGCACCATGAAATAGAAGATTCAAATGATAATGAAAAGTAGATCTAAGATGAAATGCAAGATCTAGATAAAATGATATGCAAGAATGCGAGAAAAGTAGATGTAAGATGATATGCAAGATCTAGGATAGAATGAAAGTAGATCTAAAATGAGATGCAAGATATAAGATAAAATGATATGTAAGATTGAAAAGAAAGTAGATATAAGCTAGATGGATTAAGCTAGATGTAAGAAATAAAATGAAAATGATGATGCAATGCTTCAATATGAAAGATCTAAGAATGAAATAGCTCCGAGATGCCAAGATTTGCAAGACTCCAAGATTCCAAGATGCTAAGATGCCAAGATTCTAAGATTGCAAGATGCCAATACTCCAAGATGCTAAGATGCCAAGACTCCAAGAACCTGCAATAAAATCTCAAGATCTCAAGAAGGTAAGAATGATATATGGATGATAAAGAAAGAGATGATCTAATGCAAGAGATGGATGATAAAGAATGAGGAGAGAGTCTCCTTTTAAATGAATTTAAAAATGAACAGACAGTCAAGATTAAGAGGAAATTTTTTTTATCAAAGGTGGAGATTAAATCTTGGTTGATCCATGTGCTCAAGATTTTCAAGAGGCAAAATCAATGGACATGATTAAGAGGCAAAATAATGAGTGGTTGAGATAAAGAGGCAAAGGCCTTTTTTAAAAGTCAAAAGATTCCATCTCATTAGAAAGTGCAATTTTATTTTAATTTTAATTTTAGCAAAGTGGTTTCCATTATTTAATTAAAAGAGATAGTTTCTTTTAATTAAATGTGAGCTCATATAAAGTGATTTTATTATTTAATTAATTTATTATTTTATTAATTAAATCTTAGGATAAAGTGGTCAAACTTTAAGATATAATCAAATAAATGATAAAATGATGATTTGATCAAGAAATAAGAGATTGAATAAATATGCAAAATTGATTAAGCACAAGATTTAGTCTAGTATTTAAATTTTAATGTTAGAGTGGAGCTTAAGGTTTACTAGACCATTTTTGAGTGATTACATTCTCTACACATCTTTTCCAAAAGAAAATATCTGACATATATACCCTATTACATTCTACATGATCAGGTTGACCAATTAGGCTTTCCTAATATATAAATAATTACATAAGTCCTTGGTAAGATACACACGGTATCTAAAAAAAGTATACAACAATTACAATTCAACAATTAAGGACCCACATCCTCAAATTATGTTTTCCATCCATAATACACGCTACATCTCTCAAGTTAGCTTCCAAATAGGTCTTCTCAAGAACACACACCACAATTGATGTCATCATGCTTCCCATACCTTTCACAGACCATTGAACATTCTTTAATACCCTATCTACCATCTCTTAATCTCACATACACCGAATCGTCATAGTTTGTAAGATATACCCAGAACTCAGAGACTTACTATGTCAGCTTCCACTGTCATTGTCCAGTAACTAGTGTTCACTAAATATTCTGTAACTCAACCAATATGCAATATTACATCATGCGATCTTAGATATAAGATCCAAAAACCTTCCTGTACGCACAAAATGACTTTGCACATTCTAAAACATTTGTACAATATCTATACACTGTAATAACCAACCTATTCTCTTCTTAGAAACATATGTTGACATCAGTGATAAAACATGAATGACAACAACAATAATTTCAACATTACTCAATGTAGTGATTAAACATATTAAATGTATCCACAATCTCCCCAATGCATTAGAAATATCCAACACAGTATACAAAACAAACTCCTTAGGAAGCAGATAGTGTCTCCACTTCTTTAATATCTGAACTATAACATAAAATTTCTGATCATAAACCAAATATTTCCTCTTGGCATCATTTAACTTCTCATTGAAATATGCAACATGTTTACCTTCTTTGCTCATAACAACTCCTATTGTAGTACTACTAGCATCACATTCTACTTGAAACACCTTATTAAAATATGGAAGTGCTAAAATAGGTTGTTCTGTAACTTTCTGTTTGAATAGTTTAAATATCTTATCCGCCCTAGTAGTCCACTTATATTCTTTCCCGTCTCCTTTCATTTTTTCAGTCAAGGGTCCACAAATACTGCTAAAACTTCTGATAAAATTTCTGTAAAAGATAGCCAAACCATGAAAATATCTTACCTCAGTAGCACTCCTTGGAGTAGCCCATTTGAGGATAGCCTTCACTTTCTTTGGGTCCATTTTTAGACCTTTTGCTAAAGCTAAAAATCCCATACACACTAACTCCTTCTTCAAAAAATTGCACTTCTTCAAATGAATCAATAATTTGTCTTCTCTCAGCTTCTCAAATACCATACGAATATGCATTATATGCTCAACTCGAATGTCTTACTAAAGATCAAAATATCATATAGGTAAACAATGACAAACTTACCTAGAAATTATTTCAGAACCTCATTCATGAGCCACATGAAAATGCTCGGTGCATTGGTTAGCCCAAAATGCATGACTAACCACTCATAAATCCTTCCTTTGTCTTGAAAGCAGTCTTCCATTCATTTTTTTTCTCTGATCCGAATCTGATGATATCTACTCTTCAGATCTATCTTTGAAAAATACAAAGCTTCACTGAAAAAGTCCATAATATCATCCATTTGTGGAAATGAAAACCTATAATTGATTATGATCTTGTTTATAGCCCTAAAATCTATACACATCCTCCATTCTCAATTCTTCTTTGGTGATAATATTGCCGGTATAGAATAAGGACTCAAACACTTTCAAATATACCCCTTCTGCAACAACTTATGTTTGTCTGTTCAACTCTTCACTTTCTACTGGTGTCATTTTGTGTGCTGTCTTATTTAGAAAACTGGCTCCTGGAATCAAGTCCATCTGATGACTGATCTTCCTTATCGGTGGTAATTGATCAGACACATTATCAGACATGATATCCTGAAACTCACTCAACAAATCTGCAACTTCTACAAGTACATCTCCTACTTCCTCTTTACTATCTTTTAGAATTAAAGAAAAACACATATGCTCATGCCTCATACCCTCTAGGAATTTTCTTCCATCAATAAAACTTATTCTTGCCTTACCACATACCTTTTCTTCTGTTTCCTTCAATGGCTTTAGCTTATGTCGCACTCCATTTGTCAGGGAATAGGTATTCACACAACCATAATGTAAAACATGCCTATCAAACTACCATGACCTACCCAACAACATATGGCATGCATCGATAGGTATGCTATCACATAGTACCTCATCATGGTATTCGCCAATCTTGAACTTCACTAGGCATTGTTCATTAACCATGACCTTGTGGTCATCCTGCACCCAGGCAATCCGGTATGGATGTGGGTATTTCTGCCTCTTGAGCTTCAACTTTGTGATAATCTCTTTTGAGACCAAATTTTCAGTGCTTCCACTATCAATAATCACATCACAACACTTATCCTCACACTTGCATCTAGTGCAAAACTAGTTTCTCTTTTTCTTAGGTTCATTCTCACCACTCAGCATGACTTTTCTATTAATTAGCATTTTTACTCTTTCAGCATCTTCAGAATGTTATGATTTGACATGTTCATCCACATGTGCAACTCTAGCCCATCCTTTAGTTCTGCTATCTGTCCTTGGCATTGTGGACATTCATAAGCCCTATGACCTTCTTCTCCACAATGAAAACATGTTCCACGAAAGCCTCCACTTCTAGATCCTTGTCCTCTTCCTCTTACTCTCTAATCTCTATTATTCTAATCATGGAAACAATTGAAATTATTTTCTCTCTGATTTTGATTGCTACTAGCCTCATCCTTCTTTTTCTAATCTTCATTTCATCCTCCATAAGACTATCCACTGGATCTTCCGCCATGACCTCTTCTGCTTTGTTTGTTTTCAAACTTCTTGTTCAACTTTTCCTCTACTTTTAAGGAAAATTTGTATGCCTCCTCAATAATGTTGATTCGAACCAAATTCAAATCCTCTTGAATGCTTAGCCTCAACCCATTAAGGTAACAGGAAAATTTCTTCTTATCATATTTCACATGGCTTGTTCTGATGAGGATTCGATAGAAATCCTCTATATACTCCTGAACATATTTCCCTACTTACTTCAAACCTTTCATTTTCTTCAATTGATCAAGCTCATAATCATCAGGAATGAACTTTTTCTTCATTTTATCTACCCTCTGATCCCATCTTGTGATTTTCTCCTTTGCTCTTCTATTTTTATCCAATTGAATCTCTTACCACCAGATCTTCACATGACCCTTCAATCTAGCCTTTGCAAACTTGACCTGATCAAGATCCTTGATATCTTCATACTCAAAATATTCTTCTAATTCATTGATCCAGTTGATCAATTCCTCTAGCTTAAGATTTTTTGAAAATGTAAGAACCTCAATCTTAGGTCTTTTCCTAATCTTGGAAATGACTCAAAAAAGTCTTTCTTCCTCTTGGTTCAGAATTTTGCCTTCTCCTTCCTGATCAAAATTTCCTTCTTCTTCAACTTCATCCTCACTTTCGTCTCTAACTATAAGATTCATTCCTCTACGAATATCTTCTTGCAATGCTCACACTTGTCTTTGGAGGGCTCTAACCTCAGGTGTTACACCACCAACTCTTCTGCCACGTTCCCTTCATGGAGGTATTTTCACGCTTTGTCGCTAAAACCTTAAACCACGGTCCTGGTGCAAACTACCTCACATTCGACGATCTATTTACACACTCAGGAACTCCTTCTCTGATACCACTTGATGAAGGGTGCTCCCCTTAATACCACAAACACATAACAAAAAATGGGCTTCTTATTATCTCCACAAGTGTGGACTTATAAATTTCAGAATTACAATATGTAAAGCCACATGGGCATTTTCCTTACAATATTCTATAGGACAAAGCCTCAAATGACTACCGAGAACTACTACCTAGAACTACTCTGAACTGCTTTAGACAATGCTACGGGCCTTCTTTATATAGGTGATTTCCACCGCCCGAGAAGGTTCTAGAAATTTAGCCCTTAAGGTTGATTACCCTAGAATTATTTTATTTTTCACAATTATTACATTAATATGGTTAGCTCAAAATAATTACAAAATATGTTTTTAGGTAGCCCAAGTTCCAGAGGCCATAACATTTTAATCGTAGCTCCTTTTTTCTATTATAACCACTTTTCAAAAATGGTAGGACCTAATCTAGAGTGCTTGACTCACACAAGTTTTAGTTAGCCGAGGGTCGATCGCTATTCGGAGCCTCTAAGACCTTCAAAATTGAGCTCAAAGATTATGTACCCAAAAACCTCAATAGCTTCACCAATATAGATGATATGGCAATGAAATTCAACTGGTAGGCTGATATGACTAAGATGAACCTCCAATTATGAAATCAGAACATTCTTAGCTCGTACATGACCAACTTACTAAAAATAGTAAGTTTCCATAAATAGCACCTCTGCACAAGATAGCTTGCCCTTATTGAAAAGAAACTAGAAATATTTTTGGGTGATGCAAGATTTCTCTTACACCCATGATGCTCCTGCATCACATAGAATAACCATCCTTCACATGATATGTTGATTTACTTCTCTTAGTGACATTTGTAAAATTAAAATTTTTACAAGTGTCAATATTGACCTCATGTCTAATGTTATAAGAATAGTCTGTCACAAACTTGTCAACTAAATCATTGAATGATTTAATTCCCAGAGATAATTTAGAAAACCAATTCATAGCATGTCCCCCTAAGCTACGTGGGAATAATCTCATAAGATAAGTCTCATTGTGAGCTACTTCAATACAAGCAACACAAAACTCACATATGTGGTCTCAAGGATCCAATTTGCTTTGCATTTATCAAATTTAGGTACCTCAAAGTGAGGAGGCAATGGAACCATTGCTAGATTATTGTCAAAAGGATAAGGATATATATCATCTAATGAGTATCTCTTTGTTGAAGATCATATTTGAATGTCACAAATCTATTGTTGAAGTATTTGAATTTGTTGTAAGACATGGTCCAAAGATATATTAGCTCCTTGTGTATTGTGAGAAATACTATGTTGTTTTCCTCCCATGGCTCCATGATCATGTGTTTCTTGGGAAGCACTAGGTTGTTCTTGATCATTTATTTTAAAGGTGGTTCTTTGAGGAGGGAGACATCAAAATCAACTGGTAATTTTACTCCTTGGTGAGCAAGCATGAGGAAGTATTTCTCTTTATCCATGTATAGAATTCCTTCTAAGGCTTTGTGAAATTGAGGATCTTGCATGGATTCTTTTAGCTCTTGATCTAATTGATCTTCTTCACTCGTAATAAATGACTCTCTATTGGAATATCCTGACCATGGATTTTCGTCATTACTAGGTCTCGCCAATTTGTCTTGGGACTTTGGATTCTCAAGTTCCTTAAGTTTTTGTGATCTAGTTTGAACCATAAAAATGTGAAAGATGAAATTGAGATAAATTAGATGAAAGTTTTGATGTGTATGCTGGATAGATAAGAAGATATGTAAAAAAATCAAAAAATTGTTGAGTGAAATTGATAATGATAATCTAGGTCTATAGGAGATATGGAGATCTATATTATATGAAAAAGACTCAAATATAAAATATAAATTAGTTTCTAGATAAGGATGATAGATCCTGATAGGTGAAACTTGTTGGATATTGCTAATGTATGGGAGGTGATTGAGACATTTAATATGTTTAATCACTACGTTACTAAATGGGCACTCATACTGTTGTCATTTGTGTTTTTTCACTGATGTCAACATATGTTTCTATGAAGGAACCAGACTGGTAATCACAATATATAGACACTATACAGATGTTTTAGATGCTACAAAGTCAGATAAGAGTTTAGGTGGATGTTGTGATCTTATATCTAAGATTGTATCATTAGATGTTTCATATTAAGAGAGATACAAATATTTTAATGAAGACTGGTCATTGGACCATGACAGTGAAAATTGACAGAGATAGTCTTAGGGTCTTTGGTATATCTTTCTAAGGATTTGGATTCAAGGTATGGGAACTTGAAGGATGGTAGACAGGGTAATGGAGAATGTTCATTGGTCAGCGCAAGGTACAAAATGATTGGTGATGTCATCTATGGTGTGTGTTCTGGTGATGGATTACTATGAAGTTGACTCAGGAAATGAAGCGTGTGTTTTGTTTGGCAAACAAAAATTAAGGATGTTGGTCCTTAATTGTTGTAATATAATCATTGTAGACTTGTCTTAGATACCATGTGTATCTTAGCAAGGGTTTATGTAATTATTTGTAATTAGAAAAGCCTCATGGGATGACCTGATCATGGTAAATTATAATAAGGTATATATGTAGAGTCTTTTCTTTGGAAAAGATATGGATGGAATATATGTGATGTAAAGAAGTTGAAAAATCTACGAGCTTGTGTCTGCTGTATGTAGAGCAGAGGTTTACTGGTGGAATTCATTGGAATTGATCAAGAAAAGATAGTTGCTGGACTCCTAATAGGGTCTGTCCTCTAACAAGGACTATGTGCTGTAATGTTTCAATAAGCTCCTAACAGGGCTATATCTTCTAAGAAGGATAACTATACTCTCAGTACATCATTTGTGGGTGCTAATTCCCACCAGGGTTTTTGCCTTTAATAGGGTTTCCCGGAAACCAAAATATTATGTTATTGTGTTGGCATTCATTGTGTTCATTGGATCTAATATTGTAAAGCTTAAAGATTAAATTTTAATATTTTGTTATACAACAAATTCACCCCCTCTTATGGGTGAGGATAACTATGCTAATAAATAATTAAAATTAATTAATTATCTTAGCAAGGATGATGTGTCAAGTGAGTTGGACTCAAAAATTTAGTCATATAATAATTGTATAATTAAATAACTAATTAAATCACTTTAATAAGACTAATTAGAAGACTTAGGATAAAATGAATAAGGTAAATGAATATACTAAATAAATTAGAAGACTAAATCATTCTGTTATTTAATTTTAATTTTTCTAATGTATTTGATTCTTGACTCCTTAGTGGTATCATAACTAGTGATTATGTAATGGACATTACTTGATGTACTTAATTATTAGTGATTTAATTGTTATTAATAAAAGTTATTTATTTTTTGTTTAAAAGAATTATTGTTATCTAAATTGACATGAGTGGATAAATGTGTTCTAAGAATTCTTAGTTGTTCTTATTGACTAAATTAATCTTTTTGAAAATTACATTTCTTTTAAATAATTATAGTTTTCATATAAGTAAAGCAATCTTATCTATGTGCATCTTTTATCAAATTATCAAATAATATCACCATTTGAACATTTGTGTTCAACTATAGGATTTTAGGATGAGAGCTCTTTAATTCTTAGAGACTAGAGGATGAAATATTTTTAGTCACTTAAGGAAATTATCATACAAAACTTGTATTTGTATTTCAAATATTATTTTAAACTTAATCATCTTTTCATGGTTTATATTTGTAGGATTGTGTAGAAAAGACTTTCAACATACAACAACGTATTCTAGATCTATTCATCCTTTAGATATCTAGAATATCTAAAAGTACTATATTAGTATTTTATTGCACATTTGTCTAAACAGACCAATTTTTGTAAATCAACTATTTGAGCTATGTTATGCCACCTAAATTAAAAACACAAAAATGTAACCCACTTTAGAATTTTGAGACCTTTCCGAAAAAGTAAAATTTTATGAAAAATATAATAATTTGCGACCATAAATTAATTTTCATGAAGTCTTAGGGATTTTATAACTCACGGAAAAATGATCAGAAAAATCTAATTTTTGGGCTGAGACACCTTTCATCCATTCCCAACCTGCAAAAAAAATTTAGACCAAAACTCCAAGCCGTTTGTGAGATATGATCAAATCTTGCAAAATGCTAGGGTTTTTGCCTTCAACTCAACGTGCACAAGGGTTAGCATTAAAAACCAAAGTGAATATCCAAAAATTTGTGGGTTTGCCCCATGGTGGGCACCAAAAATGTGTACCAAAAAGTGAGGTCACTTCTATGAACCATTACACTTGAGGGAATCCATGAAGAAGGAGATCTCAAGAAGCGATTTATAGCTTCCTATCCATGATGTGCAAAAACCATGTAGATATTATAAATGGTGGCTCTCAAATGAACCTTAAAGAAAGTCTCTTGCAAGGTGCACCATGAAATAGAAGATTCAAATGATAATGAAAAGTAGATCTAAGATGAAATGCAAGATCTAAGCTAAAATGATATGCAAGAATGCAAGAAAAGTAGATGTAAGATGATATGCAAGATCTAGGATAGAATGAAAGTAGATCTAAAATGAGATGCAAGATATAAGATAAAATGATATGTAAGATTGAAAAGAAAGTAGATATAAGCTAGATGGATTAAGCTAGATGTAAGAAATAAAATGAAAATGATGATGCAATGCTTCAATATGAAAGATCTAAGAATGAAATAGCTCCGAGATGCCAAGATTTGCAAGACTCCAAGATTCCAAGATGCTAAGATGCCAAGATTCTAAGATTGCAAGATGCCAATACTCCAAGATGCTAATATGCCAAGACTCCAAGAACCTGCAATAAAATCTCAAGATCTCAAGAAGGTAAGAATGATATATGGATGATAAAGAAAGAGATGATCTAATGCAAGAGATGGATGATAAAGAATGAGGAGAGAGTCTCCTTTTAAATGAATTTAAAAATGAACAGACAGTCAAGATTAAGAGGAAATTTTTTTTATCAAAGGTGGAGATTAAATCTTGGTTGATCCATGTGCTCAAGATTTTCAAGAGGCAAAATCAATGGACATGATTAAGAGGCAAAATAATGAGTGGTTGAGATAAAGAGGCAAAGGCCTTTTTTAAAAGTCAAAAGATTCCATCTCATTAGAAAGTGCAATTTTATTTTTATTTTAATTTTAGCAAAGTGGTTTCCATTATTTAATTAAAAGAGATAGTTTCTTTTAATTAAATGTGAGCTTAGATAAAGTGATTTTATTATTTTATTAATTAAATCTTAGGATAAAGTGGTCAAACTTTAAGATATAATCAAATAAATGATAAAATGATGATTTGATCAAGAAATAAGAGATTGAATAAATATACAAAATTGATTAAGCACAAGATTTAGTCTAGTATTTAAATTTTAATGTTAGAGTAGAGCTCAAGGTTTACTAGACCATTTTTGAGTGATTACATTCTCTACACATCTTTTCCAAAAGAAAAGATCTGACATATATACCCTATTACATTCTACATGATCAGGTTGACCAATTAGGATTTCCTAATATACAAATAATTACATAACTCCTTGGTAAGATACACACGGTATCTAAAAAAAGTATACAACAATTACAATTCAACAATTAAGGACCCACATCCTTAAATTATGTTTTCCATCCATAATACACGCTACATCTCTCAAGTCAGCTTCCAAATAGGTCTTCTCAAGAACACACACCACAATTGATGTCATCATGCTTCCCATACCTTGCACAGACCATCAAACATTCTTTAATACCCTATCTACCATCTCTTAATCTCACATACACCGAATCATCATAGTTTGTAAGATATACCCAGAACTCAAAGACTTACTATGTCAGCTTCCACTGTCATTGTCCAGTAACTAGTGTTCACTAAATCTTCTGTAACTCAGCCAATATGCAATATTACATCATACGATCTTAGATATAAGATCCAAAAACCTTCTTGTACACACAAAATGACTTTGCACATTCTAAAACATTTGTACAATATCTATACACTGTAATAACCAACCTGTTCTCTTCTTAGAAACATATGTTGACATCAGTGATAAAACACGAATGACAACAACAATAATTTCAACATTACTCAATGTAGTGATTAAACATATTAAATGTATCCACAATCTCCCCAATGCATTAGAAATATCCAACACAGTATACAAAACAAACTCCTTAGGAAGCAGATAGTGTCTCCACTTCTTTAATATCTGAACTATAACATAAAATTTCTGATCATAAACCAAATATTTCCTCTTGGCATCATTTAACTTCTCATTGAAATATGCAACATGTTTACCTTCTTTGCTCATAACAACTCCTATTGTAGTACTACTAGCATCACATTCGACTTGAAACACCTTATTAAAATATGGAAGTGCTAAAATAGGTTGTTCTGTAACTTTCTGTTTGAATAGTTTAAATATCTTATCCGCCCTAGTAGTCCACTTATATTCTTTCCCATCTCCTCTCATTTTTTCAGTCAAGGGTCCACAAATACTGCTAAAACTTTTGATAAAATTTCTGTAAAAGATAGCCAAACCATGAAAATATCTTACCTTAGTAGCACTCCTTGGAGTAGCCCATTTGAGGATAGCCTTCACTTTCTTTGGGTCCATTTTTAGACCTTCTGCTAAAGCTAAAAATCCCATATACACTAACTCCTTCTTCAAAAAATTGCACTTCTTCAAATGAATCAATAATTTGTCTTCTCTCAGCTTCTCAAATACCATACGAATATGCATTATATGCTCGACTCGAATGTCTTACTAAAGATCAAAATATCATATAGGTAAACAATGACAAACTTACCTAGAAATTATTTCAGAACCTCATTCATGAGCCACATGAAAGTGCTTGGTGCATTGGTTAGCCCAAAATGCATGACTAACCACTCATAAATCCTTCCTTTGTCTTGAAAGCAGTATTCCATTCATTTTTTTTCTTTGATCCGAATCTGATGATATCTACTCTTCAGATCTATCTTTGAAAAATACACAGCTTCACTGAAAAAGTCCATAATATCATCCATTTGTGGAAATGAAAACCTATAATTGATTATGATCTTATTTATAGCCCTAAAATCTATACACATCCTCCATTCTCAATTCTTCTTTGGTGATAATATTGCCGGTATAGAATAAGGACTCAAACACTTTCAAATATACCCCTTCTGCAACAACTTATGTTTGTCTGTTCAACTCTTCACTTTCTACTGGTGTCATTTTGTGTGCTGTCTTATTTGGAAAATTGGCTCCTGGAATCAAGTCCATCTGATGACTGATCTTCCTTATCGGTGGTAATTGATCAGACACATTATCAGACATGATATCCTGAAACTCACTCAACAAATCTGTAACTTCTACAAGTACATCTCCTACTTCCTCTTTACTATCTTTTAGAATTAAAGAAAAACACATATGCTCATGCCTCATACCCTCTAGGAATTTTCTTCCATCAATAAAACTTATTCTTGCCTTACCACATACCTTTTCTTCTGTTTCCTTCAATGGCTTTAGCTTATGTCGCACTCCATTTGTCAGGGAATAGGTATTCACACAACCATAATGTAAAACATTCCTATCAAACTACCATGACCTACCCAACAACATATGGCATGCATCAATAGGTATGCTATCACATAGTACCTCATCATGGTATCTGCCAATCTTGAACTTCACTAGGCACTATTCATTAACCATGACCTTGTGGTCATCCTGCACCCAGGCAATCCGGTATGGAGTGGGTATTTCTACCTCTTGAGCTTCAACTTTGTGATAATCTCTTTTGAGACCAAATTGTCAGTGCTTCCACTATCAATAATCACATCACAACACTTATCCTCACACTTGCATCTAGTGCAAAACTAGTTTCTCCTTTTCTTAGGTTCATTCTCACCACTCAGCATGACTTTTCTGTTAATTAGCATTTTTACTCTTTCAGCATCTTCAGAATGTTATGATTTGACATGTTCATCCACATGTGCAACTCTAGCCCATCCTTTAGTTCTGCTATCTATCCTTGGCATTGTGGACATTCATATGCCCTATGACCTTCTTCTCCACAATGAAAACATGTTCCATGAAAGCCTCCTCTTCTAGATCCTTGTCCTCTTCCTCTTACTCTCTGATCTCTATTATTCTAATCATGGAAACAATTGAAAATATTTTCTCTCTAATTTTGATTGCTACTAGCCTCATCCTTCTTTTTCTAATCTTCATTTCGTCCTCCATAAGACTGTCCACTGGATCTTCCGCCACGACCTCTTCTGCTTTGTTTGTTTTCAAACTGCTTGTTCAACTTTTCCTCTACTTTTAAGGAAAATTTGTATGCCTCCTCAATAATGTTGATTCAAACCAAATTCAAATTCTCTTGAATGCTCAGCCTCAACCCATTAAGGTAACAGGAAAATTTCTTCTTATCATATTTCACATGGCTTGTTCTAATGAGGATTCGATAGAAATCCTCTGTATACTCCTGAACATATTTCCCTACTTACTTCAAACCTTTCATTTTCTTCAATTGATCAAGCTCATAATCATCAGGAATGAACTTTTTCTTCATTTTATCTACCCTCTGATCCCATCTTGTGATTTTCTCCTTTGCTCTTCTATTTTTATCCAATTGAATCTCTTACCACCAGATCTTCACATGACCCTTCAATCTGGCCTTTGCAAACTTGACCTGATCAAGATCCTTGATATCTTCATACTCAAAATATTCTTCTAATTCATTGATCCAGTTGATCAATTCCTCTAGCTTAAGATTTTCTGAAAATGTAAGAACCTCAATCTTAGGTCTTTTCCTGATCTTGGAAATGACTCGAAAAAGTCTTTCTTCCTCTTGGTTCAGAATTTTGCCTTCTCCTTCCTGATCAAAATTTCCTTCTTCTTCAACTTCATCCTCACTTTTGTCTCTAACTATAAGATTCATTCCTCTACGAATATCTTCTTGCAATGCTCACACTTGTCTTTGGAGGGCTCTAACCTCAGGTGTTACACCACCAACTCTTCTGCCATGTTCCCTTCATTGAGGTATTTTCACGCTTTGTTGCTAAAACCTTAAACCACGGTCCTGGTGCAAACTACCTCACATTCGACGATCTATTTACACACTTAGGAACTCCTTCTCTGATACCACTTGATGAAGGGTGCTCCCCTTAATACCACAAACACATAACAAAAAATGGGCTTCTTATTATCTCCACAAGTGTGGACTTATAAATTTCAGAATTACAATATGTAAAGCCACATGGGCATTTTCCTTACAATATTCTATAGGACAAAGCCTCAAATGACTACTGAGAACTACTATCCAGAACTACTCTGAACTGCTTTAGACAATGCTACGGGCCTTCTTTATATAGGTGATTTCCACCGCCCGAGAAGGTTCTAGAAATTTAGCCCTTAAGGTTGATTACCCTAGAATTATTTTATTTTTCACAATTATTACATTAATATGGTTAGCTCAAAATAATTACAAAATATGTTTTTAGGTAGCCCAAGTTCCAGAGGCCATAAAATTTTAACCGTAGCTCCTTTTTTCTATTATAACCACTTTTCAAAAATGGTAGGACCTGATCTAGAGTGCTTGACTCACACAAGTTTTAGTTAGCCGAGGGTCGATCGCGATTCAGAGCCTCTAAGACCTTTAAAATTGAGCTCAAAGATTCTGTACCCAAAAACCTCAATAGCTTCACCAATACAGATGATATGGCAATGAAATTCAACTGGTAGGCTGATATGACTAAGATGAACCTCCAACTATGAAATCAGAACATTCTTAGCTCGTACATGACCAACTTACTAAAAATAGTAAGTTTCCATAAATAGCACCTCTGCACAAGATAGCTTGCCCTTATTGAAAAGAAACTAGAAATATTTTTGGGTGATGCAAGATTTCTCTTACACCCATGATGCTCCTGCATCACATAGAATAACCATCCTTCACATGATATGTTGATTTACTTCTCTTAGTGACATTTATAAAATTAAAATTTTTACAAGTGTCAATATTGACCTCATGTCTAATGTTATAAGAATAGTGTGTCACAAACTTGTCAACTAAATCATTGAATGATTTAATTCCCAGAGATAATTTAGAAAACCAATTCATAGCATGTCCCCCTAAGCTACGTGGGAATAATCTCATAAGATAAGTCTCATTGTGAGCTACTTCAATACAAGAAACACAAAACTCACATATGTGGTCTCAAGGATCCAATTTGCTTTGTATTTATCAAATTTAGGTACCTCAAAGTGAGGAGGCAATGGAACCATTGCTAGATTCTTGTCAAAAGGATAAGGATATATATCATCTAATGAGTATCTCTTTGTTGAAGATCATATTTGAATGTCACAAATCTATTGTTGAAGTATTTGAATTTGTTGTAAGACATGGTCCAAAGATATATTAGCTCCTTGTGTATTGTGAGAAATACTATGTTGTTTTCCTCCCATGGCTCCATGAGCATGTGTTTCTTGGGAAGCACTAGGTTGTTCTTGATCATTTATTTTAAAGGTGGTTCTTTGAGGAGGGAGACATCAAAATCAACTGGTAATTTTACTCCTTGGTGAGCAAGCATGAGGAAGTATTTCTCTTTATCCATGTATAGAATTCCTTCTAAGGCTTTGTGAAATTGAGGATCTTGCATGGATTCTTTTAGCTCTTGATCTAATGGATCTTCTTCACTCGTAATAAATGACTCTCTATTGGAATATCCTGACCATGGATTTTCGTCATTACTAGGTCTCGCCATTTTGTCTTGGGACTCTGGATTCTCAAGTTCCTTAAGTTTTTGTGATCTAGTTTGAACCATAAAAAGGTGAAAGATGAAATTGAGATAAATTAGATGAAAGTTTTGATGTGTATGCTGGATAGATAAGAAGATATGTAAAAAAATCAAAAAATTGTTGAGTGAAATTGATAATGATAATCTAGGTCTATAGGAGATATGGAGATCTGTATTATATGAAAAAGACTCAAATATAAAATATAAATTAGTTTCTAGATAAGGATGATAGATCCTGATAGGTGAAACTTGTTGGATATTGCTAATGTATGGGAGGTGATTGAGACATTTAATATGTTTAATCACTACGTTACTAAATGGGCACTCATACTGTTGTCATTTGTGTTTTTTCATTGATGTCAACATATGTTTCTATGAAGGAACCAGATTGGTAATCACAATATATAGACACTATATAGATGTTTTAGATGCTACAAAGTCAGATAAGAGTTTAGGTGGATGTTGTGATCTTATATCTAAGATTGTATCATTAGATGTTTCATATTAAGAGAGATACAAATATTTTAATGAAGACTGGTCATTGGACCATGACAGTGAGAATTGACAGAGATAGTCTCAGGGTCTTTGGTATATCTTTCTAAGGATTTGGATTCAAGGTATGGGAACTTGAAGGATGGTAGACAGGGTACTGGAGAATTTTCATTGGTCAGCGCAAGGTACAAAATAATTGGTGATGTCATCTATGGTGTGTGTTCTGGTGATGGATTACTATGAAGTCGACTCAGGAAATGAAGCGTGTGTTTTGTTTGGCAAACAAAAATTAAGGATGTTGGTCCTTAATTGTTGTAATATAATCATTATAGACTTGTCTTAGATACCATGTGTATCTTAGCAAGGGTTTATGTAATTATTTGTAATTAGGAAAGCCTCATGGGATGACCTGATCATGGTAAATTATAATAAGGTATATATGTAGAGTCTTTTCTTTGGAAAAGATATGGATGGAATATATGTGATGTAAAGAAGTTGAAAAATCTACGAGCTTGTGTCTGCTGTATGTAGAGCAGAGGTTTACTGGTGGAATTCATTGGAATTGATCAAGAAAAGATAGTTGCTGGACTCCTAATAGGGTCTGTCCTCTAACAAGGACTATGTGCTGTAATGTTTCAATAAGCTCCTAACAGGGCTATATCTTCTAAGAAGGATAACTATACTCTCAGTACATCATTTGTGGGTGCTAATTCCCACCAGGGTTTTTGCCTTTAATAGGGTTTCCCGGAAACCAAAATATTATGTTATTGTGTTGGCATTCATTGTGTTCATTGGATCTAATATTGTAAAGCTTAAAGATTAAATTTTAATATTCTGTTATACAACAAATTCACCCCCTCTTAGTTGTATTGTGGACTGTTATTCCTAACAAAACTCACAAAATATTTTGATGTTTTTTTTTAGATAATTGTCAACACTAAGAAATTGATTTGGAAAGATATGGTTGGAAAGATAATGAAATCATGAAAATGATGTTCAAACCGGGTGATAAAGTCTTGGAGATTTCAAAGGTTTCCAGAATCAACAAGAAGACTAAAATGGGTATTTGAAAATATCTTTTTGGATTGGTCAAACTTTCTACAAAAAAGTTCTATTATAAATGCACAGGAACAAATGTGCAGGACAGTGTAACTATTGCACAATAAAATGTATAAATACACAACTCTATTTGAATAGATGCACATGACAGTTAAATTGATGTGCATGAACAAGAGATAATTGCGCAGTTATGTAATATTTCCAATTTGATGACAAATTTTTGAAACTTTTGATTTTGGTTATTATAATTTTTTGTTTTGTTCTTTTCTAGTTTTTAGCAAGAAAATGTATACACAAACATGCAAAACATAAATGATTGATTCCTAAATTGAACTAAAATGAATGGACAAACACACTTACAATCTTAACGTTGTCAAAGAAAATATCTGCTGTATCCTCACTTGGATAAATTCAGCTATGCTTATCAAAAGTGGATAGCCTAGGAACTCAGAGGCACAAGCTCCTCCTTATAGTGCACTCACTTGTTTAGCACACCAAGTTCCAAATTCAATGGGTCATTACTTCTCAAAGAACCACTATCTCTACTATGAACCGTGAGTAATGTGAGGTGTCTTCACGAGCTTGGGTGACCTCTTGAGTTAACAAATAGAAGGTTTTTGACCACTAAAACAATAGTATGTAGTAAGGGCATCTGTTTAGGTGGCTATGATCACTCTATATTCCCAATTAAGGGGACTCTACCAATCTTTCCAAAGTAATATTTTTACACCTCAACAATGTAGAGAATTTAACGCACCACACGAGTACTAGAGGAGATTTTGGTTGCTATACAAATTAACACTTACATTCACTATGAGACTAATTAAAATGACCTTTTTTTATATACTGGTTTGGAAGGGCTTGGATTTAGTCTGTTACCGGTTGGGTCATTTCTTGGGGCGAGTACCGATTTTCCCACCAAAGATCACTTTTTAAAAGATATAACAATTTCTCTTTCACCCAAGATCTAT
The DNA here is from genome assembly GCA_027943335.1 of Chamaecyparis obtusa. Classification (NCBI taxonomy): domain Eukaryota; kingdom Viridiplantae; phylum Streptophyta; class Pinopsida; order Cupressales; family Cupressaceae; genus Chamaecyparis; species Chamaecyparis obtusa. Next base: position 1,746,997 of record BSBK01003705.1, on the reverse strand, counting down.
GAAGGCAAGGGGAGAGGATACATTGTTATAGATTTTGGGATTAAAAAGTGCTAAAAGAAAGACACATCAAACACTTGATCTATGCTAAAGAAGACACACAAAAATGAAATGCATGTCATATTTTAAACCCAAACAAGGTTATGGTTTTCGCTAACAACCCCATTTCTTCCATGAAACCTGCAAGAAAATTTGTGAGTAGTCAAGAGGGGTCTTCGACAACACATCCCACAAAAAAACTATTGACTAAATGATATAAGACAACAAATCGTTAAGATGTTAGTTAGAAATGTAGATGCAACTAAGAACTATGTTAACCTACAAATCTAAACAAATGTATAGAACGATATAATGAAAGCGCAAAAAACAACAAATGCGCAGTAAAATGGAATGTATGCACACCAAAGATTGATTAATGTACAAAACTAACATAAGAACAGTGAAATGGAATGAAAGCGCAGGAATAGGTGATATTTGTACATAAAGAATAATGTTAGACATGAAATGGCGAGTAGAATATATTGCGGTAGAAAATATATGTGTAGAAATAGAATATGAATGCATAGCTATCTGATATGAATGCGCAGAAAAATCCTGTAGGTCCTACACACGTAAAGCTCATATTTTGATGGTTAAATTCAAGGGTATGCCCCATAGTAGGTGCAACAAATGTATGAAAATTATGTATACTATCCTAGAATTTAAATACTAATCCACTAATTAGCTACAAATTCTATTTAAAGCTGCGTACACAATGAAGAAGACAAAGATAAATTAAACAAAAATATGATTTTTACCTTCACTTACCCATGTAGTTTATCTCAGGTAAAAGCACAATAAGTTGTCACCCTTTTACAAAGGAAAAGGCTAACAACACCAAAATTGAAAAACTTCAAGGGCATAAAAGTCACATTTGTCTTGAGAACTTGAAGATGATGTAAATTGATGAAATGTGTAAAATAGAATAAATTTTATGTCTATAATTTTTAAAAATTAATTTGAACAAAAATTAATATATTTTTTTAATTTTCTAGGTCTATTTTTCATATCCTAAAAAATATAGCAAATCAGGGAGTTTACTTCCCGTCAAATCATTATAAGTAAAACATCATTTTTCCTCCAATTTTAGAATATATTTTAGATGACATGTATATCTAGTACAGGAAAAAAGAAAGAAGTGTTTTCAATCTATAGTTTTCCCGTTATAAGTATTCAAAGTCGAACTTACCTGAAATCAACAGTTTTTGTCTCCCACCACTTTTTCCCTATCAAAACTATACCAAAAACCAAATAAATTACATATTTTTGAAGAGGACTCTCTTCTCTAGTGTTGTCTATGATTTTTAAATTTTTTTGAATTGATTTAGCATTTTTCTATATTTTATGAATCAATGTCTTCTCAAAGTTTAATATACCTACATGTAGTTTTTAATAAATTTGTTTAACATTTTGTAGTTGAAACAATATAAAATTTATATGTCCAGAATTGTAGTTCTGAGATCTAGAAAATGGTACCTTAAGTTTTTTGACATTTTCTATTTTGAGCAGAGAAAGGAATAGCATAAGTGCAAACTTCTAGATTTTTCATATTTTTGGAGGTTTGGTTGCCAACATGGCATGCCACCTAGGCATACTCCACCAAGTCTAACTCAGCCTAGTTGGACTCGACCGAGTCTGACTAGGCCGAGTACCCTTAGGGGTCAGCTCCTTGCGAGCAACCAAATAATGTGCAAACGAGGGACTTGAGATGTTTTTTGATATTAAAAATATCATATAAACTCAGCCGAGTCCTACTCGATTGAGTACCACTCAGCTCAGTCTACTAGGCCACGTAGATGACATTCGGCACCATATGGCACCTACGTGTACTCGGTCGTGTTAGACTCAGCTAAGTCTAACTGGGCCAAGTGATTTGAGTTAGCCTAAAAGATGACACTCAATTGTGCTTTTACCCTCTCCATTGTTCTCCTAGCTTTGAATTCTTGATTTGGTGAGCTCCCAGACTTGTAAATCTACTCCTTTTTTAATATGCTTTTAAAGTGTAGAGATAGTGGACATGAAAATGAAAAACTAGATTAAATCCTAGAATGCTACCTATGCAATGGTGGATGATGTGAGGTTTGATGGATATGGATGCTATGAAATTGATCACAATAACACTAGATTGCTTGATTGCTAAATGATTGCTAAGAAATATAGTTCTCAAATCTAAAAAATGCTAATTATCACTAAATGTTGGCCTCACAAAGGAGGAGGAAGGCTCCTTTTATATATTTTTGAAGACCTCAAGCCTAGGTGGAAAGATTCAAGGGTGGAGATTGAAAGATGGAGGATCCTATGGCTTAAATTGACTTGGTTGGGGGAGTTGAGAGAAATGTGGATTCAGTTGGAATGCGAGAGGAAGAATATGAGAGATGTTCCTTCTACATTGACAAGAGAGAGTTTAAATGGAAGAGAAAGATACATGTTGAGTGTCTCACAAAGACCCTTGAGAAGAAGGTGGGAAGACATTTTCCTTATGAGGTCTCGTGGTAAAAGTGTCTCATGAGTCACCTTTGACTCCTCGAGGTGGCTAAAGAAGTTTCTAAGGAATAGGAAATGTGACATAGACCAAATTCAAAGAGGACACGTGGTCATGAGACCAAGTCTTATGAGGCCACATAGTCTTTAAGAATAGGACTTATGGGTGAGGATAACTATGCTAATAAATAATTAAAATTAATTAATTATCTTAGCAAGGATGATGTGTCAAGTGAGTTGGACTCGAAAATTTAGTCATATAATAATTGTATAATTAAATAACTAATTAAATCACTTTAATAAGACTAATTAGAAGACTTAGGATAAAATGAATAATGTAAATGAATATACTAAATAAATTAAACAATTTACTTAGTAATAGAAGAAATAATCATTAATTAAATAATATATATTTAATTAATTTATCAAGCCAATTTTAAGTGTATACAAATGCCTTATTTATTCAAGGTCTTATCTTTTAGTACGTACTTCATCACCATATGGTGTGCCACATGAAGATGAATGCCAAATATCTTTTACTCATGTTTATTTTTACCTCTTTCCCCATTGTGTATTCACACATACATTCTTTAGCATGTCATTAGAATTAGGTTGCATCATATGCGTTGGTGCCTTGTAGCATTTATTGGTGAACAAAAACAATGTTAGCCATGTTTTGGTAGGATTATCTCATAGTAAATTATGGTCTAATAAGATTCACAATCTTATAGACTATTTTGCAATTACACATTATTTTTGCATTCATGAAAGTGAACCACAACAACAAACATAATTTTTTTGATTCTAAGAGAATTGTGCCAGCCCTTAATCTTTAAGTGTAAAAATAAATCACGTGACATCATTTAACATAATCAAATAAATAAACTAAAAGATAAATACTATTATTTCATTATTAAAATCATAAATATTTTTAAACATATTTATTTCAAAATATAATTGATCAATTATCAATTAATTATTTATTTACTTTCAAACTTATAAAAAACTATACAATATATCTTTCCACATATAAGCAAACCACTTTCAAATATTGATTACACATTTCTTCAATAATTTAAAACATTAAACAATTTTTTTAATAGAATAATTTTTAAATTTAAATAAAACACAATTCTTAGAGAAAGTTCAAACATATTTTTTTTTACATTATTCCGAGTTTCAAGTGAGCAGTATTATAGGTAATCTAAATACTGTCTATAAATCTGTACGAAAATTCAGTTTTACATATTACAGATTTTTACAGTAGTATCATTTATTGGAAGAATTAGCAGAACTATATAGTGAAGCTCTAAACAGTACTAATTCTAGCGAGTTTAGAAATCATTACATCTTGTAGTTACTGTGAGATCATTATTTTAAACCATAGACCATAGATTGTATTCCTCAGTCTTAAAAGACAAAATGCTAGCTGTATTCGTATAAAAAACAAAGAGAACTTAGGATACCGTTATACCTCTGTATAGCCCACCTAAGATTCTTTTGGACTGATTAAGTTCACAAGGAAAACAAATAATAACGACAAAAGAAGCCTGTAAGGAATATATCAATTTTCCCAGCAGAATATTTAGATCAGAACAGAAAAAAAAAGTTCATAAATGCCTGCATAGAGAATACAAGGAAGGTACATAAATCTGGTCTTCATATCTTTCCATTTTATCTTTGCACTCTACTTTTTACCCTGAAAAACACATCATGGTGCACAAAAGCAGTTGGGAAGTAGAACTTGGTGTGCCTGCAAGCGCAGCATGGAAAGTTTTTACAAAGGATTTGGTGGACGTGTTTCCCAAGTTGCTGCCCAATATTTTTACCTCCATTCAACTGCTGGAAGGAGATGGTGGGGTTGGCACTCTGTTTCTCTTTAATTTTGGTTCAGGTAATCATCTAGCTGCTGCTTACTTTCATCTCCGAATTATTTTTAAAGTTAAAATTATTATTTTTAAATATTATTTTTAAATTTAAATTTAAAGTAGAGTTGAGTTTTCTTGATCTAGAAGAATTCTTTTCAAATACTATAAAAGATTTCAAAGAATTCAAGATAGATTAAATAATATATCATTTGAAAAGTCAGAATTTTATCATTTGAAAAAAAATATTTTAAAAATGATTTCTTTTCAATCCATGTCAACTCAATGGGTATGCTATACTGGAAATATTATCTTATATTTCAATGACAAGAAGTATACAAAATTCATTGAGTTAAAAATTATCATGAAATTTAAATTCAAATTGGATTATATATATATATATATATATATATGCTATTTTTATCTAATTGTAAGAACTCTTTCTAAATACTATAGAAGCTTTCAAAGAGTTCAAGTTATATCTGATAATATATCATTTGAAAATGTCTGAGTTTTATGACTTAGAAAATCTTTTTTAAAAGGGGTACAATTTTTCTAATCTATATAAACTCAATAGATATACTACATTGAAATATAATCTTATATCAATAACAAGAAATATTAGAAAAATATATAAATAACTAATTTTTTTCTTATTAATATAATTTACTACTTAAATAATAAAGATTTACAGAAATAGATCCACTGATCATATTATAAATAAAGGTTTTATTGACTAGATAAAGTAGAAATTTATTAAAGAAGAGAAAATTTAAACAAATTACCACTGATTTAACACCTATTAACTTTAATCTAAACTAACAGTGCTGCAGCTAATTTTTGATAAAAAAAAAAGTGTATTTCCACTAGAATAGAAATTTACTTCTTAGTTTAAATCATGATTCATTTTATATACACGTGCAGATGTCCATAAGGGGATAACTTACCATAAAGAGAAAGTGGTTGAAAAGGATGAAGGAAAATATATTATAGCATTTGAGGTGATTGAAGGAGGGCACCGACAAATGGGATTCAGCTATTACAAAACAAGGTTTGAGATGAAGGAGAAAGGGGAGTCTTCATGTGTTATTGATTGCAATGTCGAATATGAGACTGTTAGTGGGGAGCCTGTTGCCACACTAACAGCTGGTGCAAGTAAGATAGTCTTCAAAGCAATTGAAACTCATATTTTGTCCCCACCTTCTTAAAAAATCACAACATTTTTGTTTGAAAAGTGTTATAGAAACATGTTTCTCCGATTCATCAAAGATTGATGAGATATCTAGAGTTAATTTAGTTATATTTATGATTAAGTTAATAGTTGGTTCTTGTAAGAAAACTGGTTGTGAGTGTTTATAATGTGAGAGTTTTTATGAGGATCATTGAATAATATGATCAAAATTGAAAAATCAATATAAAATATATGTTTTTTTTCTTTATATCTTTGATAAATGTATAGTAAGTCTGTTTTAAGTTTTTTCTAATGTATTTGATTCTTGACTCCTTAGTGGTATCATAACTAGTGATTATGTAATGGACATTACTTGATGTACTTACTTATTAGTGATTTAATTGTTATTAATAAAAGTTATTTATTTTTTGTTTAAAAGAATTATTGTTATCTAAATTGACACGAGTGGATAAATGTGTTCTAAGAATTCTTAGTTGTTCTTATTGACTAAATTAATCTTTTTGAAAATTACATTTCTTTTAAATAATTATAGTTTTCATATAAGTAAAGCAATCTTATCTATGTGCATCTTTTATCAAATTATCAAATAATATCACCATTTGAACATTTGTGTTCAACTATAGGATTTTAGGATGAGAGCTCTTTAATTCTTAGAGACTAGAGGATGAAATCTTTTTAGTCACTTAAGGAAATTATCATACAAAACTTGTATTTGTATTTCAAATATTATTTTAAACTTAATCATCTTTTCATGGTTTATATTTGTAGGATTGTGTAGAAAAGACTTTCAACATACAACAACGTATTCTAGATCTATTCATCCTTTAGATATCTAGAATATCTAAAAGTACTATATTAGTATTTTATTGCACATTTGTCTAATACGAATGATCTCCAACATATTATGAGGTTTCTAATTTATTTAATATTTCTCACTATATGCTCTTAGTTCACCTTGATAAAAATTTTGTTATAAAAATTTATTGTATATTAAATAAGATTATAAAATTAATTTTCAAAGAAATGAAGTGTTGGTGTGTTAGTAGTACATGTTTAGCTTGAAATAATTTTGAATGTAAACCTCTATTTGAAAAATTAGTTTGTTTATGCACTTCAAGCTAGAATGGTCAAGCTCATGGAAAAAATGTTATAATCTAAAGTTGGTATGCACTATGGTTTTTTTTTGTTGATGTTTGTAGCATCGGTCAGATAAATAATACTGACTATATGATTATTATGAGAAATGATTTATTATATATACATATATAATAATATATAATATATATATATATATATATATATATATAAAGTTAGATTATAATTATTCTCATAATAACTAAATAGTTAAATTGATAAATAAATTAATGAATAGACATGTCTCATGAAGGGACATGTCTCTTCTTGTCCTTGTCATATATAAATACAAAGAGATTGATGTATTTGGAAAACACACACAATTGCTATTACATTTGCAATGATCCTAAAAATCTTAACATGGTATTAGAGCCAAGTTGCAAATGTAAGAGATTAGTTTGTTGATGGAGAATGTGTGGTTGTGTTAGAAAATACAGTCTTGGTATGAGGACCATATCGAGCACAAATGCACTATTGGATTTTGTTGAAGTTTTGATATGTTGGTGATAAACAAATTTTGAAGAATCCCACTAGACCGATTGGAGAGAAAATGTCAGGTTAAAAAGTTATGACCGACTGTGTATGGGTCTATGAAAAATATGTAAAAGAGCGAGGTTCCTTCTTTAAAAGCTTAACTACTTGAAGGGAGATCCGATCATATTGAAGATTGTCATAGTGTATAGAACCTTTGGATATTCAAGATAGGTCATGTGAAGAATTATGGTAATGTTCAAGAATGGCGACATCATTTTGTGAATTTGCATGATATTTTCTATATGGGCTCACCTTACAAAATGAAATACATGAAATTTATAAAAGATAAGTATTTCATGTTTTATTAATGAACATAATTTTTGAGTTTGTAATTCATACTCTACTACTGGTTAGTAAAATATTGTATGATTTTATCATTGGTATTTCTGGTCAAGTTAGTTTAGTGAGATATTTGTAATCTCTCTCTCTCACATACCTTCAGGATGGAAGCACAAGACGATTGCATTCAAGGGAGAAAGGAATTGATGCTTGCAAATGAATTGATGATTGAGACTAGATGCAAAGGGAGTCTGATATTTCAAAAGAGGTCAAGAATTTGATAAACTTGAGCTTCGGAGGGAGTAGATGGTTCAGTAACTTGTGACAATCTTGATCATATTGATTGAGAGGGAGTTCAATATTGAAGGTGAAACACTTCTGAGGTAAACTTGGTATAATTGATTATTATACTAATGAATCATGAATGTTTTTAATGGGCCTACCCCCTGTGTAAGTCATGAGGAAGTGACGACTTCCAAATGATTATCAGTTGTATTTACAAAAGTTATTGGAAGGTGACAATCTTACAATAACTTGATCTTCTATCATGATAGACGTCTTGTGATGGATGAAACAGATCATGATAGATGACATCTTCTATTGTGATAGACATCTTGTGATGGCTGAAACAAATCATAATAGATGACATCTTCTATTGTGATAGACATCTTTTGATGGCTGAAACAAATCATAATAGATGATGTGAATGTTCTTATGGTAAGTGCACATTACCTATGAACATTTGTTGAGTACTTGGTGGATATCATGAGACTTGATATTCTGTAGGCCATTACTTTGAGTACTTGGTGAATATCATGAGACTTGATATTCTGTAGACCAATGCTCTTGATATCATGAGATGATATCTTTATGAACTCTTGAGTACTTGGTGGACATCATGAGAATTGATGTTGGTAGGCCATTACTCTAAGCATTTGGTGAATATCTTAAGAGTTGATATTCTGTAGGCCAATGCTCTCGATATCATGAGATGATATCTTTATGAAATCTTGAGTACTTAGGTGAATGTCATGTGTTGACATTCTGATAGGCCAATACTCAAGATATCAAATGGATAGAATCACCGATGGAGGCAATCCACTTAAGGAATTATGTATAGAATCGCCGATGGAGGTAATCCACCTGAGGACTTATGGTTAGAATCACCGACGAAGCAATCCACTAGAGGACTTGTGGATAGAATCATGGATGGAGGCAATCTACACATTGAGACTATGTTTCTATTAATTACATCACGAGGATGATGCCTTTATTGCTTACATCACATAATTGATGCTGTCAAGTGTTCACATTGGATTGATTTATCCTCCCTAGCTAAGAGGGACTGTTAATGTTTGTAGCATCAGCCAGATAAATAATACTTACTATATGATTGTTATGATATATATATATATATATATATATATATATATATATATATATATATATATATATATATATATATATATATATATATATATATATATATATATATATATATATATATATATATATATATATATATATATATATATATATATATATATATATATATATATATATATATATATATATATATATATATATATATATATATATATATATATATATATATATATATATATATATATATATATATACACACACACAAATTGATATTACTATATACATTGATCATACATACATACTGTAAAGGATAAAATATGGATGGGGTCCTAGAACAATGGCTTGAACATAAAAGAGACCCCAAAATCAATATTTTACACTTACATTTGAATTGTATTGATATGGAAAGTAAATATAGATGACTAATGTTGAAATGAAGAGATAAAGGTACTTACCTCTGAAAAAGAACCTATTGAAAACCCTGTTAAACAGTCTCTGAAAATGTTGATTTTTACAATCTTGAACTGAAACTGCGAGATCTACAAAACCCAGAAATATTTTTCAATTCTAAGGGAGGTTGTCTTTGACCCTCATAAAAGGTCAAAGGCTACATTTTTATTTTGAAGGTCGATTCTGACTTTGTTCGCAGATCTTGGAAGTTCACCGGAAAGGGTATCCAAATATGCTCTCAGATCCAAAATTTTGCACCTGTACCTACAAGAAAAAGAGGGTTTTTGTTTGTTTGGGGGGTTTGCCTCGGTCAAACCCCAGTTTGGAATCAACCTTAATATTGACATTGAAATGGAGAATGCTAGCAAGTAGTAAAAGTAGATCTAACAATGAAGCTATGCCATTTAATAGATATGCAATTGTAGTTGAAATGTAATCAAGTATGTTGATATGAAAGCTTGAACATAACATCAACAAATGTAAATCAAACCTCCATGTTTGTATGCTTGGAATCCACTTTGAGGGAAGGATGAAATGGATCTTGAAGATGAACAAAGGATCTTGAAGGAAGATCACACCATCATGATGGCTAGATCTAGGGTTTGAATGATGAATCTTACATGCTTGAGCCAAATCCCTTCAAAGGCTTGAATGCTTGAATCCTTGATCTTCAATGGAGAAATTGAATGGAGAAGAGGACTTGAATGATTGAATGGAAGCTTGCTTGATCACCTTGATAGCTTGAGAGAGGAGATTGCAAACTTGATGCCTTGATCATGAAATTGCTTGCAAACTTGATGGAGAAAATGAGAGAGTAAGGCCTTCTTTTATAGTGATCTAGGGCACAATCCTCTAGAGGGGCCACCTTGGGGAATTAAATTCCAATTAGGCCTCAAACCTTTAGGAATGGACCTAAATTAAATATAATTTAAGAGTTTACCATTTCGGAGACCAAAACAGCAGACCCGGAAGTGAGAAAACAATTCTTTTCGAAACCCGACATCCGGAGATCACAGGAACTTGAAACTTGAACCTAGGGTCAAGGAAAAGCTCAACCCTAAGTAGGTCAAGGTTGAGGTCAAATTTGACCCCGTTAGGTCTTCATTGACCTTAAGGTTACATATTTTAGGGTCTCAGTCAGGATGAGAAATAGGAGGTCTTGGGGGTGCCTAGAGACCTAGAAATGATGTCAGAACAGGGTAGAGTGCTAGGGATAGGCACAAAATCCTATGATGAACATGATGAAGGATAGGAGGACCTATTTTTAAGTCCTACCTAGAAAATAGAGCCATAACATAGGGGAGTTAAGGAGAATCCTTAGGATCCTAACCCTAATTTCACCTAAAATGAAGGAATCATGTGCAGAAAAGAAGTGGAAAATGGGGAAAGAGCCAGATCAAAGCCAGGGACCCATTAAAGGTGCTTAAAATGATCCCAAAACACCTACTCGAAGGGCTAAACACTCTTATAATGGAAGTGCTTCCATTTTAAGATGATACATTAAGCCCCCACTTTAGCAAGAGTATGGACTCGATGCAAACTCTTGGTAAAGGAGAAGAAAGAGGAGATCCAAGTGGATTCACAAGTAGATAAAATAACACTTAGTTAATGACACAAGCCCCTAGACTAAGGATTCCAACTCAACATACATGCATGAGGGTGCCAAAAGAACAAGGGTTAGTACTAAATAACCCAAACCAATTAGCATAAGAAACCTTTCTAAGAAATATTTCTCATACTATTATCATATTTGGAAAGCTATCATAAAAGCATAAATGATTACATAAGAAAGACAAGAGCAACACTATAAATAACATAGCTTCATGATCCAATCCTACTAGCATGAAAGCGAAAAGAGAGAAAGGGAAAATAGTGATTACCTTGTCTAGTAAGATGCCCACCTTACCATGAATCACCTTGGAGGGAGAGCCCAATAGGTTCACCCATAAACTGTGCTTGCAATTGTAATGCATCTTTTGACGGCTTCTAGAATACTCATAGATCCACCTTCTTGTATCACTATGAATATGAAATGTGTGTCTCCTCAGGATTTAGCAACTTATGTGTGTTACCTTCAGAATTAGATTTAGCATATAGATGCGTGTCTTTTCAGGATTTAGTAACTTATGTGCGTTACCTTCCAAGATTTAGAATATTGAAAAATTTGAAAAATGTGTGTCTCCTGAGGATTTAGCAACTTATGTGCATTACCTTCAGAAGATTTAGCATACTGAAAATGTGTGTCTCTTAAGGATTTAGCAACTTATGTGCGTTACCTTCCAAGATTTAGCATATTGAAAATTTTGAAAAATGCGTGTCTCCTTAGGATTTAGCAACTTATGTGTGTTACCTTCCGAGATTTAGCATATAAAAATAGAAAACTATAGTACAAGGGAGACCCTATATGCCCCCCTCCTTAATATGGAAAAAACATACTATTTTGACATGTTAAGGAAAAGAAAGAACAAGGATAAAGCCTTCTTCAACATCAAGACAATATCCACAAACAACACCCAGTCCAAGACAAGAAGGTCATAACTCCTATGAGGTCATGGAAGGGACGAATGCAAAGAGATATCATGCAAGAAGTGAAAAAAAGTAACCCTTATGAGGGATAGCACACTATTCAGTTTCTAGGGTGAGAGATATATCAATCACAGAAACCCAATGTCAAACAACAAAAGAGGTTTTTATCAAGGACATAGATCCTCAATCCAAACCAAAATTTTCATGTATGATTGGATATCAGATAATAGATAGATACTACTTAACAAAGGAAAGAGGCGAATCTTGGAAAGACAAAAAAGAAGGAGATGGCATCGTTGTCCCCCAAGTGTAGGAACAAAGATGGAAGAGGATACCTACTTCACAATTCAAGGAGATATCCTGTTTAGCAACAATGTATACCATATTCTTAGGGAGGGATATTGACCTCTACATCCAAGAGAATAGATAATCGTGAAAAGGATATGTCATTTATGAAAAGGATCCTCAAATGAAAGAGATCTTATCAACAAGACCCCCACCAAAGAGGAGTGCTTTAGATAAAATATCATCTTTCAAAGGTGGGAACAAAGATTCAATCATCAAGCCCCCTATGAAGAAGAGGAAGAGGAATATTTGGAATAAGGGAAACAACTCCAACACCAAGCAAGGGTGAGTGTTTATAAAGAACATAATTTGCAACATAGAGAAGAAGTGACGACTTAGGACAACAACTTCTCATATAAGAAGGTTATCCATAGTCAAAATATTGGTCAATATGATGAAATAATATTGCAATATAAACAAATACCACTAAGCTAAGGAAAGCAGTTCCCTAGACAAAGAGAGAGAAGGAAGAACCTTGCCCCCCAGGGATAAAAGCAAGGGATGTTGGCATTAAGCAGTATTGCTACTAGTGACAACACTTATTTGCATTCTGGATGTAAACCGAGCAGACAGTGTAAACCGAGCAGACAGTGCAAACCGAGCAGACAGTGCAAACCGAGCAGACAGTGCAAACCGAGCAGACAGTGCAAACCGAGCAGACAGTGCAAACCGAGCAGACAGTGCAAACCGAGCAGACAGTGCAAACCGAGCAGACAGTGGAAACTGAGCAAGTTAGTACAAACCGATCAGGACAATGTAAACCGAGTAACATCTTGTCTACCGAGTCACCAATGCTTACCGAGTTCAATACCTACCGAGTGATCAGTATGAACCGTGCCTTCACTTCTACCGAGTGCATGACGATGCCGAGTAATGCAGTAGACGCCGAGTATCAGAAAGTCACCGAGTCAGTGTGAAGGAACCGAGTAACCATATTTGGGCCGACTTAGTAGCACTTATGTTTATTTGTCAAGCCGACTGTGCAATTGTAATTGTAATTAATTGTTTGAGACCTGTATATAAACAATGATGTAGAAATAAAAGAAAAATGCACAAGTAATGAAATATATGATATAGAATATATAAAAGAGTAAGAAAGGTAGAAATAAGCGAATTGCAGAAGGCTTCAGAAGTATAAGATACAGCAAAGACAAATTCATCACAGAAGGTGATCAGTACATCAGCGAATCTCATTCAGCAATCCAGTTGCAAAGCAGAGATCTACTGTTTCATTCTAACAGGTGAATCAGTACTAAATCCTTTAACCGGGTAGACTTAACAGTCTTTGTATAAATCTCTTTACCGAGTGCATACTTCACTGTATGTTTGTAAATCCTTTAACAGGGTGGATTTAGCAATCCTTATTGCTCCTAACAGGGCAGATCATCAGAAGTGATCAAATTGTAAGCCTTAACCGGCCAACTTTATTCTGCAGTATTAAAGCTTTGTGGGTTTCATCCCCACCCCAGTTTTACTTTCTTTTGGAAGGTTTCTGGGTAACCAAATCCATGTGTCATTATTGTGAATGCTTTTAAGTTTCATGCTTTCTGTATGCAAAGGTTAAAAGTAAAATACATGTTAAAATTAGAAGAAAATTTGGAGTTACTGATTCACCCCTCCCCTCTCAGTAACTTGGTTAATTCCTGAATATTTCCAACAATTGGTATCAGAGCTGCATTGGTTCTCAAGACAAAGCTTAACTAGCTTGAGCAAAGATCCAGGACAATGGAGGTATTCAAACTGAACAAGGTGATTGAAAATGAAAAGCTAGATCTGGAAATGGCCATAGCTAAACTCAAAGAAGCAAAAGAACATCTTTCCCAATCCCTAAGAAGAAGGAAGGAACTTGCAAATCAGATGAATGATCAGAATTACATTGAAGAAAAGATTGAAGATCTTCTTCCCTCAAATAACTCAGATGAAGCAAACAATGCTATCAAAGAACTCCTAGAAAAGAATGGGTCTCTGCAGGAAGAAGTGAGAAAATTGAAAAGAGAACAAGAACTACACTCTACAAGATTCTGTGAGATCTTGGAACAGAAAAACAAGTTGAAAGATGAATTAGATGAAAGAAACATTGAAGTCCAAAACAAAACCCTTCAGCTAGAAAACCTAATTGATCAGATCTCTCATACAAATGAAGAAATTCTAAATCTAAGTTCAGAAATAGAAAACACAAAAGAAGAACTCAGATCTGAAAAGGAAATCAATCTAAGATTGATGGATGACCTAAATGCTGAAAAACAAATCAATGAAGGAATGCTGAAAAGTCAAGAAGACTTGAATCAGCTGTATGAACGAAATCTTCATAGGCAAAAAGGAAAAGCAGGACTTGGATACAAAGAAGAAGGCGAATCCTCTAAGCAAGGTACTAAAAGAAATCAAAAACCTACTTGTAATCATTGTGGTAAAATAGGACATACTTCAAATAAATGTTGGAACAATGAAAAAGCAGAATTCAATGGAAAATGTTATAGCTGCAATCAACCTGGTCATAAAGCAAATGAATGCAGGGAAAAACCTAGATTCAGAGGTAATTGTCACAAGTGCAACAAACAAGGTCACAAGGCATCTGAGTGCAGATCCAAGATATTTAATCCAGCAGAACAAATTGTGAAAGCAATGTTTGGATGGGACTACAACACCTGGTGTAGATGTCATTACTGTGGAGAATATGGACACATTGGCATGAATTGCATAAAACATCATCTAAGGAAAAGAGATACTACCATAAGATGTTTCAAATGCACTAAACTCGGTCACATAGCCAGAAACTGCATGAATGCTAATGAAATTGAAGAAGGAAAGAAGAATGAAGCAACTAAGGTCAAGAAACAGGTCAGACAAAAATGGATTCCTAAAGCTACCGAGCAATCCAGTCCAAGTAATGGAATGGATGGCTCTACCAACTCAGACTAAATTTCCAAGGAAGCACTGGAACTGTATTCTCATAGATCAATCTCAAGCAGTTCCAGAACCGAAATTAAAAGAAAAGTCTAAATCAGCATGCAAGATGCAGTGAGATCACAGCAAGGTCGGTATAGTCTTCACCGAGCGAGGTCGGTATAGTCTTCACCGAGAGAGGTCGGTATAGTTTTCACCGAGCAAGGTCGGTATAGTCTTCACCGAGCAAGGTCGGTATAGTCTTCACCGAGCGAGGTCGGAGCATTATGAATTCTCGAGTTCACCGAGTTGCGAAGTCTTTTCCGAGCAATTAATTCTTGGTGGGTGACAGTCTGTCAGAATTCCTACCCTAATTTGAAATGAGCATTAATGACAGAATTGTAAACAAAAAGCAAGTAATCGAACTCATTCTTCACCGCGAATCTTTAAGCACTTTGAGAGCAGAAAACTTCAAGGGCAACCCGACGATTTAATACTCTTGCGAAAGGAATTTTCTGTGAGCTACCATGGCATCATCCAGCACCTCAGCGAAGAAAGGATCAGACATGTTAGTCCAAGGGGAGTGGACAGCACCAGATTTTAAGATCGTGCCCGCAGTTGCAGCCGCCCTAGATCCGAACGGAGCTCAATCTCAGATTCCTCCTAAGGTACTGCTTATCAACGATATCCGTAATCATTTTAACTGTTCTATTCAAGAAATGGGAAACCTAGAACTAGACATTGTGCGTGAGGAACTATGTGTGGATGGTACTTTGAAACCCGAGCACAAACATCTGGAAGATAAGGGTTTAGTCCACATTGCACATCTTCCTCGAAACTTTCAAGATAAATGGGTCAGGTACATTCTCAGCCGAGTACACGATGGCAAGATTTGGCTTGAGCAACCTATTGAGATCACAAGGAAAATGATTCATCAAGTTACCGGTCTTCCCATGTTGAACAAAGTGAAAACTACCAAAACCCTAGGTCGGACGGAACTAGAGAAGAAAACCCTAGCCGAGTGGGATGGTAGAGGCATGAAGGTTAGCAGCATTACCGACGCCGAACTGAAGTTTGGTACACATATCATTGCACACAAGATTTACAGTTCTAGTCGACAGAACAGTGTCTCATGTGAAGCTGTTGACCTAGCATACAAAGTGGTCAAAAACAACTTGACATTTGACCTAGCAGACTTATTGTTGAAACAGTTCAACAAGAACATGGAAAGCATCAAAACTTCCAAAAACAATCCATGTAAGTTTGGATCCTTGTTAGTCTGTTTATTCTTCTATGTTCAGAAATTCTTCCCTTCAAAAGGAAAAGTTGTATGGAGAAAAGATGTGCCAGTACTTTATGAAATTAATGAATACATCGCAGAAATGGGTGAAAACTTTGAAAGCATCATGGATAATTATTTTGAGTCTTTCAAAGAGAAAATGAATGATAGATTCCGGATTCCACAGAAGTTGGTGGAAGATTACAAAGATGACATCTGTTTTATGGTAGATTGTGATAATGTGTATATTCAAGCAGTTAAACCGAGAACTGTGTATGCAAAACCTCTTCCTTATGAGGTAAATATTGATGAAACCAAGAACATTATTGAAGCACTTCTAAATCAGCCTGTCAATCCCAAAGCCCCATATTTTGGAACATATGATGAAGCTAAGATGAGAATTGAACTAAGCATAAAGCTTCCACAGGCGGTAAACAAAGGAAAGAAAAGAATAGCTAAAATGCAAATGATAACCAAGGAGAAAGAAGAAATAGGTGAAAAAGAAGAGGAAAAGGATGAGAAAACAGACGAACCAGAACCTGCAAAGAAGAAAGGAAAAGTTTTTATCACTAAGGCATCTGTGCCTCCCACTGCTGTGTTTACAAGGAGAAATACAAGAGGAAAGGCAGAAAAGGCAGATAAGGACATAGTATTCAAAAAGCCTCCTCTAACCCTTCAAGAAAAGCTCAAACTCTTCAGAGATGGATCAGGATCTGGAGTAAGTAACATAAAATCCTTGAGATATGAAACCAGATCGGAAGCAGAGCAGAAGGAAATAGAAGATGCTGTTGTTGAGAAGATGGGACAGTGGAAATACTCTCTTGAAGAAATTACCCCACAGGTTCCAACAGTTCTATTGAATCCGATAAGAATGAGATGGAGCAATGCAAGGCAAACTATAATAGACATATTTGATCAAAACCTAAGACAGTTGATGCCGAGCCTGAACAATGATGAAGTAAAGAAGGCACTAAAAGAGAATGAAAACAAGATGACACTGAAGTTCAATACTTGTTTGATTTTGATCAACAATATTGAATCGGTTGTGAAGGCTGCAAAAGCCACATGGAAGAACATTTACCACCTTCACCAACCGAGCATTGAAACTGTAATAATAAAGGATATTGAAGATGACAGCGATGAGCAAGAAGAAGACACCGAGGTAGATGATACTGTAAGGATAGCAGCAGAAGTCATTGCATCCCTTCCTACCTCTCCAGTGAAAGTCTCTACATCCAGCCCAGAGACACCTTCAAGCATGGTTGTGACAACTTCCACATTTGTCCAATCATCCCTAGCAACATCAGAGGCAGCTACCATTTCTTCTACCGAGCTGCAGTCTCCTGTACCAGTAAGTTTTCCAGCTTTTGAATCATCAAGTGTAAATATTGTAAGTTCTCCAGTAGAAAGTATACCAGTGTCAATAGCCAGCCCTATTTTATCTACTATCACTACTACAAGAGCATTAAGTACAGATAAGCCTAAGGCTCTACCGAGTATAAAATTTTTGGGTAAAAATATAGTTGAGGATATAGACCTAGACGAAGAGATAGAGATTCCTACACTAGATTTTGCAAATCTCTCAGCAGACCAGATGCAGAATATAGGTGAGATCCTCCAAAGGAAAGCAAAACAAAAGAAGCTTAAGGAGGAGAGAGACAAGGAGTATCAAATCATCAAGGATGCTAAGGACATTTTGTCTGATGCATTAGGCATTAAAGTAGACTCCTCCCAGCATGTTTTGTTACAATTGGCAGAAGCAGTTGAGAAATACAATGAGGACTCATCCGGGACAGAAAAGTTAGTTGAAAGAGCCGAGAAGAGATTCAACAATAAAGTGCTTGAGCACATTGCTCAGCACATAGCTATTAACCAAGTAGAATTGTCTTCAGTTTTGTCTAATACAGAGTCTATTTATTCAAATGCTACCTCTCTTTTGGCCAGACTATGCAATTTTGCCGAGTTTACAAAGGATGTCAAAGATAAAATGAATAAAATGGATGAGGATATGAAGATTAGCATACAGAAGCTGCAACTTGAACCAAGTTCAAGCTCTACTCATCACATGAAAATTTCACATCTATCCAATATGCAGTCTGATCTATTGAAAGAAGACTCAAGGATCCGGTCCACACTGCTAGACATCCAACACATGATCCTTCCCATCATGAATACAATGTATAAGCACATTGAACATTCCAGAACATTGATTCATGACAATCAGTTCTCCATAGCAGATCACATGATTGAACTCTCTGCAGAAATCCAAATTGCCATACAAACATGTAAGATTCTGCAAGAAAGTTGGGACAGAACCCTGGCACTAATAATGAAGGTACATTCTGATTTCTTATCAAATTTTGGATTCTCTCTGTAAATAAATTGTATATGCACCTTTGGCATTATCGTCAAAAAGGGGGAGATATGTATAGAAGGATATGTATACAGTTATAGATTTGTATAAGAAACAGTTAGCACATTGAAAGGGGGAGACAATATATAAAGCCCTATAACAAAGACAAATTTTGAAAAATCAAAATAAAACTCAGCATGATTCGGTGTATATAAATTTTGGCCAATAAGTGTTTTTGTCACTAATGCCAAAGGGGGAGATTGTTGGCATTAAGCAGTGTTGCCACTAGTGACAACACTTATTTGCATTCTGGATGTAAACCGAGCAGACAGTGTAAACCGAGCAGACAGTGCAAACCGAGCAGACAGTGCAAACCGAGCAGACAGTGCAAACTGAGCAGACAGTGCAAACCGAGCAGACAGTGCAAACCGAGCAGACAGTGCAAACCGAGCAGACAGTGGAAACCGAGCAAGTTAGTACAAACCGATCAGGACAATGTAAACCGAGTAACATCTTGTCTACCGAGTCACCAATGCTTACCGAGTTCAATACCTACCGAGTGATCAGTATGAACCGTGCCTTCACTTCTACCGAGTGCATGACGATGCCGAGTAATGCAGTGGACGCCGAGTATCAGAAAGTCACCGAGTCAGTGTGAAGGAACTGAGTAACCATATTTGGGCCGACTTAGTAGCACTTATGTTTATTTGTCAAGCCGACTGTGCAATTGTAATTGTAATTAATTGTTTGAGACCTGTATATAAACAATGATGTAGAAATAAAAGAAAAATGCACAAGTAATGAAATATATGATATAGAATATATAAAAGAGTAAGAAAGGTAGAAATAAGCGAATTGCAGAAGGCTTCAGAAGTATAAGATACAGCAAAGACAAATTCATCACAGAAGGTGATCAGTACATCAGCAAATCTCATTCAGCAATCCAGTTGCAAAGCAGAGATCTACTATTTCATTCTAACAGGTGAATCAGTACTAAATCCTTTAACCGGGTAGACTTAACAGTCTTTGTATAAATCTCTTTACCGAGTGCATACTTCACTGTATGTTTGTAAATCCTTTAACAGGGTGGATTTAGCAATCCTTATTGCTCCTAACAGGGCAGATCATCAGAAGTGATCAAATTGTAAGCCTTAACCGGCCAACTTTATTCTGCAGTATTAAAGCTTTGTGGGTTTCATCCCCACCCCAGTTTTACTTTCTTTTGGAAGGTTTCTGGGTAACCAAATCCATGTGTCATTATTGTGAATGCTTTTAAGTTTCATGCTTTCTGTATGCAAAGGTTAAAAGTAAAATACATGTTAAAATTAGAAGAAAATTTGGAGTTACTGATTCACCCCTCCCCTCTCAGTAACTTGGTTAATTCCTGAATATTTCCAACAAGGGATACCTTTTTCAAAACACATCTTAGAAAATATATCTTGAATAATAGAAGAGAGCAATGGATGAAAAGCTACACCATGAAAACATAACCAATTAAGCTCAAAGTAGGAATATAATGGATTCTAAAAGATAGGAAGAAATATACCTCATGCCCCCCAGTCTAAAGGAGAAAAGATCTATGTTATATACGAATGAGGGGTAAAATTATGAAGAAATCTCAAAGGAGAAATTTCTTTTCTTTTATCTTTATGGATCGAATAATAAGGAGAAGGTACTTTGAAGAATCTTTGCACATCTACATCATGAACCATAGTTTGAACCTCAACATAAGCATGGGAACAACTAGGAATATAAGATGGAGAATTAGGAATCAGATTAGGAAAGATAGGATTAGGATCATTAGTAAAAGTGTAGGAAGTGATATGAATGGAAGACACAACCAGAGGAACACTTGGAACCACATTTGGAAAAGTGGTGGAATAGATATAAGTAATACTATGGTAAGAAGGATGTGAGGTAGGATCTTGATTTCCCATAAAATCACCACTAAGAGGAAGAACATTAAGGGAATTCATATCTTTCTCCATTAATTCCTCATCACTAAAAGGAATCCCAAATGGAGATGAAGGATATATAATGTCATCTTCTTTTGCATAAGGGGAGTGTGTTTTAGAGAATATGTCATCCTTTTGTATCAAAATTCTTCACAAGGAAGGGATAGATCAATGTCTTTATCCAAGGGTTCATCCCAAAAAGTAGAACTATCCATAATGGCTTCATGAGGAAGAGAGTAATCAACATCCAAATCCAAAGGTTCATCCCAAATAGGAGGATTATCCACAATGATTTCATGAGGAAGAGAGTAATCAACATCCAAATCCAAAGGTTCATCCCAAATAGGAGGATTATCATCCCCATCCATAAGGCACATTGTAGGAGTGTCATAAGTCATTAAAGCTTGATCCCTAGAAGGGGAAGAAGGACATCTATTAGGAGAATAATGAACATCGATCTTTAACTCCTCTCCATAAAGAGAAATATGATGGAGATATAGATTAAGGTCATCTTTTTTCTCTAATATATCCTTATAAGGTAATTCAAAAGAGGACAAAGCGACATCACATGCCCTAGATGAAGTTTTGCTAGGTGTAATGCCATGCAATGGTAAGGTAAGAGGAGGATGTTGTGTAATCCCAAAAGTTTTGGAAAATGTTTGAAACAACTTCTGCAACATGATAACAAATAGATCTAGATATATCCAAATGTATTCAAATGAAATTTTACCAACATGAAAAGGAAATCAAAGAAATGTAAATGTTTTTGTATTTTTGAAGAAATTTTGCACTTTTTTTGTATTTTTGAAATATAAATACAAGAGCATAAAAGAAATCTACTCTTATTGTAAGATATAACACAAAATGAAAATCTAACACAATAGGGCATCTAAATCCACAAAAGAAAAGGGGTAAGTATACATCGGGTTCACCAAAATGTAAAGGATAAAATATGGATGGGGTCCTAGAACAATGGTTTGAACATAAAAGAGACCCCAAAACCAATATTTTACACTTACATTTGAATTGTATTGATATGGAAAGTAAATATAGATGAATAATGTTGAAATGAAGAGATAAAGGTACTTACCTCTGAAAAAGAACCTGCTGAAAACCCTGTCAAACAGTCTCAAAAATTATTGATTTTCGTGGTCTTGAATCAAAATTGCAAGATCTACAAAACCCAGAAATATTTTTCAATTCTAAGGGAGGTCATCTTTGAACCTCATAAAAGGTCAAAGGCTCCATTTTTATTCTGAAGGTTGATTTTGACTTTGTTCACAAATCTCAGAAGTTCACTGAAAAGGGTATCCAAATCTGCTCTCATATTTGAAATTTCACACCTTTACCTGCAAGAAAAAGAGGGTTTTTATTTGTTTTGGGGGTTTGCCTTGGTCAAACCTCGGTTTGGAATCAACCTTAATATTGAAATTGAAATGGAGAATGCTAGCTAGAAGTAGAAGTAGATCTAACAATGAAGCTATGACATTCAATAGATATGCAATTGTATTTGAAATGTAATCAAGTATGTTGGTATGAAAGCTTGAACATAACACCAACAAATGTAAATAAAACCTCCATGTTTGTATGCTTGGAATCCACTTTGATGGAAGGATGAAATGGATCTTGAAGATGAAAAAAAGATATTGAAGGAAGATCACACCATCATGATGGCTAGATCTAGGGTTTGAATGATGAATCTTGCATGCTTGCTCAAGCCAAATCCCTTCAAAGGCTTGAATGCTTGAATCCTTGATCTTAAATGGAGAACTTGAATGGAGAAGAGGACTTGAATTCTTAAATGGAATCTTGCTTCAAGATCACCTTGAGAGCTTGAGAGAGGAGATTGCAAACTTGATGCCTTGATCATGAAATTGCTTGGAAACTTGATGGAGAAAATGAGAGAGGAAGGCTTCCTTTTATAGTGATCTAGGGAACAATCCTCTAGAGGGGCCACCTTGGGGAATTAAATTATAATTAGGCCTCAACCATTTAGGAATGGACCCAAATTAAATATAATTTAAGATTTTACCATTTTAGAGACCAAAACAGCTGACCCGAAAGTGGGAAAATAATTCTTTCCGAAACCCAACATCCGGAGATCACAAGAACTTGAAACTTGAACCCAGGGTCAAGGATGAGCTTGACCCTAACTAGGTCAGGGTTGAGCTCAACTTTGACCCCTTTAGGCCATCATTGACCCCTTTAGGTCTTCATTTACCTTAAGGTTACAAATTTTAGGGTCTCAGTCAGGATGAGAAACAAGAGGTCCTAGGGGTGCCCGGAGACCTAGAAATGATGTCTGTCAGAATAGGGTAGAGTGCTAGAGAGAGGCACAAAATCCTATGATGAACATGATGAAGGATAGGAGGACCTATTTTAAGTCCTACCTAGAAAATAGAGCCATAACAGAGGGGAATTAAGGAGAATCCTTAGGATCCTAACCCTAATTTCACCTAAAATGAAGGAATCAAGTGCAGAAAAGAAGAGGAAAATGGGGAAAGAGCTAGATCAAATCCAGGGACCCATTCAAGGTGCTTGACATGATCCCAAAACACCTACTCAGAGGGCTAAATGCTCTTATCATGGAAGTGCTTCCATTTTAAGATGAGACACATACATACACACACACACACACACACAAAGTTAGATTATAATTATTCTCATAATAACTAAATAGTTAAATTGATAAAATAAATTAATGAATAGACATGTCCCATGAAGGGACATGTCTCTTCTTGTCTTTTTTAATGTATAAATACAAAAATATCGATGCATTTGGAAAACACATACAATACAAGAAGTGCTATTACATTTGAAATGATCCTAAAATTTTTAACATTTTTAAATGTCATAGAAAAGAGAAAGTACCATTCCAAATCCTACCAAGCACATGTCCTTATATAAGGAGAAGAAGAAATGGTAGGACTTAAAAAATCCTCTATGAAAGACATTGGTAGATTATGTCCTTATATAAGGAGAAAAAGAAATGGTGGGACCTAAAAAACTCTTTATGAAAGACATTGGTAGATTTTTGGAAGAATATTCGGGGAAGTCCCGTGGTTTCAAAGTTGTATTAACTTTCCATAATGACTTGGAATTGTTTTAGAAGTATATTTAAGAATTAAATTTTTAAGTATGACAATAGAAGAGAGATTAAGGGGAAAAAAAGATAAATAGAAAAGAAGGTACAAAAAATTGTTCAAGAATAGATCATTCAACATGAGCTAAATAAAGTGTTCTTGTAGAAAGAAGATAATTTATAACTAGAGGCATAACACACTATAGAGGCTGAAAGGAATGATTTTTAATTGGGAAATTAATATAGTTATTTAGACTAATCTCTCACATCAAGAAATTAGTTGTTGTGATGAATGAAAAATGAAGGTTAAATGGTAAAATGCAGATTTAATGATTGAAGAAGACATTCTAATGATTTCTAATGGTGTCTTAAAAATACCTATTAATATTTTAAGAATTGAAAAGATGCAATACTTTTTATGTGACAATTGTTTGAACATAAACATTTGAAGTTGATGAATCAACTGATTCTTATTCCATCATTTAACTTTTGTTTTTGTAATCTTTCAAGGATGTCCAAATTAGCAATCAAAGAAATTTGTTTTGATTTACATCTCAAGAATAAAGGGGAATAATATTAGTCTTGCATTACTTTCATATATCATTGTTATAATATTTTTTATAATAAGAATAATTCTAATACAATTAGAAAGATGAAAGGTAACAAAAAAAATGGAAAGAGGATACTTTATCTCAAATGCAACATTGTTCATACATGCGAGCATAAGATCATGGTGTCATAAACAAAAATACATAAATGGAATTCATTGCGAGGAAATCAAAGTTTAAAGCTTTTGATGGGCTCAATTTTATGGTTGATAATATATTGATCATTCCATACACTTCAATAAGATACAAATCTACGTAATTAAGAAAGAACATAACACATATAATGAATTATATGTCATGAAAACTATAATGGTTATAGGTTTTATGTTGCCTTTTTTTCATTAGTAAGTTTTTGTGTAATCATAAATGTATGGATTATAATTTACATTTGGAGGAAAATATTTGCACTTGAAAGTGTCACTTACATATCATTTAGAGTAGTCATAGATGAGATGATTCTACATAAGGAATAAGTTACTTGGGCATCAAGATGTTTGGTGATGGAGAACATGCATACTTTTTTTTATTAGTAAATTACTACCTTTTAAGCTTCTAAACACTCCACAAATTCAAATTCATGAATTGAATGGCCCAATATAGGTGCAAAAACTAAACGCACAATGGCCTAGAGGGATTTGAACCTTGGTGACACCCTTGCCAAGAAAGAGTTTCAACTTCTATTCTGAGTGGGTCACCCTTAAACTGTAGTGCGTTGGGTAAAATTTTTAACATGACTGGTGGCACCATCACATCACATCCTATGATACCATGTGGGTTGGGGGACACTAAGCCTCATGAGCTTGTGCTTTACCATATTCTAGTAAGAAATACATTCATCATTTGATATTCCCCCCTAAATTAGAGTGTAGTATGGTGTTCAGTAGCATGTATTCAACATTGCTACCACCTAAAGGATGTCAAAATATCATATCATTGGAACTAGGAATTAATCCTACTATGATCTCTCATTACCACCACTTAAGTAAATATAAACATGTAATAGAGGAGGTTTGTAAAAAATGTTAAATATGTATTACATTAAATCTATCCCATTTTACATTTTAGTAGTCCTTGATAAGAAAGAAGATGGAACCACGAGGATGTGTATTAACTCTAAATTATTGGGCCAAAATACATTTGGATACCCATTCCTAGAATTGTTGAGCTCATTGTTGAGATACATGTGGTAATATTTTTCTCATTTAAATTGATTCAAGATTAAGCTACCTCAATTTTACATCTACATTAACAATGTGTAATTTTTTTAGATGTTATTATGGACAATTTTAATTCCTTCCATGCTATATTGCATGAATAATAAACTATCAAATTTCCAATCCATGATGAACTAGGCATCCTATCAAATCCATTGATAAAACTTGTTTTAATAGTTTTTTAATTATAATTTTGGATGTGTAAAAAGGAATGGAACAATTACAAAAGGCACTTAGATTTGTTCCTTGGAATTGTAGAGAGATATGATCCATTTACAAGAGAATTTACATGTGACCTTGTTGTCATACATATTTTATAATTGGGACTTATTATTAGTGGTCAAACATGTAGGAAGAAAAAACACAGTAAATATTTGCTAAGCTTAAGAATCCTATGAATTATTGTCCTTTAGAGAGGGATTTATTCAATGTTTTGGAAAGGTTTAGACAATTAGTTGGCAGTAGATGTGTGATTGAATGGATTATCACAAATTGGAGTTCTTGGATAAAAATATATTTGAATGATAGGTGACAAAAAAAGGCAAGAATTTTTTTTAATTAAACACCAAGAAAACACAATACAAAAGGAGTTAACCATTAGTTTAAACTATGAACAAATGGGCATAAAAATCCCTATTCTATATCCATATATATATATATATATATATATATATATATATATATATATATATATATATATATATATATATATAGATAGATATATATATATATATATTGAAACCATGCACAATTACATTACTAGGCATATTGAAAGACTCAATTTGGGTGACTGTTGTCACCATAAGTACCAGTCCATGCTGCCCATCCCATGGGTCCATCCATTCATATAGGTTGTTTTCCCTCCTAAGTGTGAGCCAAGTAAGGATACATGAAAAATTGAGCGACTTGAAGGGCCACCACCTATTATTGAACTTCATGATGCTTTACTTCATACTATTGTGCCTCATGATGATGTAGTTCATGTTGTACATCATGATGCTATGCGTCATATTGTTGTGCCTCATGCTAGTGTACCTCTCTAAGCCTAATCTCAATCATCTCCATCATGAAGTTATGAATCACTATTTCAAATGGAGTTCTATATTCCTCTTGCTTAGCCGAGGTGAAACCATGCCAAACTACCCATTTAAAAAATCTTGATAGTTTGTCTTTCATGAGGTCCTCAAATTTTGTCTTGGACAAACTCAGCACCACTGTAACCTATGATAAAGCATCATGAAAAATAAGCCTCCTCAAAGACTCAGTAAGCAACCTGCTTCTAGCATTAAACAAACTATCATTCCTAAATTTCCATATAGTCCAAATAATTTATGCTAAAAGAATAGACCAAAATAGATTGTAATCTTTCTTAAGGTTATCTAAAAAGAGGCCCCAAACTTCTTTAGCAAAAACATGATTTAAAAAAAAAAAATATTATACAAAATATATGATTGGAAAAAATAGGGCAGTCATTGATTTATTTCCTAAAATTCTTATTATTTGTTCTATTTTTTCATCTATAATTATTGAAATGCTTCTATCATAGTAGAATATGCCAAGAATGCATTGGATACTAACATCTTGAATCAAGGTCTAAAAGATGATCATTTGTTTTAGAATCTAAAATCAAGGAAAAAATTTTGAGACTTAAATGGAAAAGATGATCATTTGTTTTAGAATCTAAAATCAAGGAGAAAATTTTGAGAATTAAATGTTGCTTTAGTAGTGTTTCCTTTTTTTTGATGGCTTGTTTACTTTACTTTTTGGCTTATGTTTTTGGGAATTATAAGTATGAGAAACCATATATGTTGCCTCCAAAGAAAGTATTAAAAACCTTATTAAATCTTGACAAGGTTGTCTTATGATTAGAAATTGCATGTCTTCCTTTTTATTCTAGATTTCTTTAACAATATTAAAAGTATTGTCAAAACACAAAGAGATTTTCACAACCTCTTAAATTCTAGAAAATTTGTCTCACTTTAAAAGTTGAGTTTTCTTTTACATGAATTATTTTTATCTATTTCTAAAATTTCAAAATTTAATGAAGTTTTCAGTCACTGCCAAGATTGTCAAAACTTTTAAAAGTTTTGATGAAACTCTACGTGTTTATCAAAAGCTTCAAAGTGTACATCTTTGTACACTCCATAGTTAAGCGTGCTTGAGTTGAAGTAGCATTGGAATGGATGACCTCTGAAGAAGGTCCAATGCTTCAGTTTTGTGAACATCACCTAGATGTCACAAGTGCTAAATGTTCCATTCATTCTCATAAAAAATAGATTCTTATAAATAATTACTCATAAAACATTGGTCAATAAATTTGACTCTAAAAATACATAGTTGAATCCTAATAACAATATCACCATTTCTTCACTTTTAGACTTCTAAAAATTTATATATATGTTTCTAATTAAAAATAACATATAAAAAGATTACCAACTTTCAAACATTGATTATATATTTCTTCAAACATTTAAAACATTAAAAACTAATAAAAAAATTAATTTTTAAATTTAAATAAAACTTATGTTCTTTGAGAAAGTTAGAACTTATTTATTCTACCATTATGGCAAGTGAACAGTATTATAGCTACTCCTACCCATATTGTTGTGAAGGTGTAAACACTACCAATGCTACCATTTGGGCGCTAGAATTAGACTGGATATTCCGGAATTAGATTTCTGGATAATGTCGATTCCATGTTTGTGTCCATCCAAAAAATTGGAATTAGAATTTTGAAATTCCAGTTTTGCCCCCAAAATGGGCATTTCATTTTCCACTCAAATAGGTGGAATTGGAATTTCGAATTCCAATTCCAATTTTTATAAAACCAAATTTAATATTTCGTGGGATCTGTGACTATAAGGATGTATATATACACATGTGTGTATATATACACAAATGTGTGTATATGTATATACACACAAATGTGTGTATATGTATATACACACAAATGTGTGTATATGTATATACACACAAATGTGTGTATATGTATATACACACATTTGTGTATTTATGTATATATAAATACACATGTGTATATGTGTATATACACACATATGTATATATATACACATGTATGTATATACACATGTATGTATGTATATATATACACATGTATGTATGTATACACACACATGTGTGTATATATACATGTGTGTGTATATACACACATGTGTACATATATAAACACGTGTGTGTATATGTGTGTATGTGTATATGTGTGTATATACACACACATGTGTGTATGTGTGTATATATACACATGTGTGTATATGTGTATATACACACACACATGTATGTGTGTATATATACATACATATACACACCATATTTAAAGAAATTATAATAAAGAATTAAAATTCCTTATGCATCTTCTTAATCATCTTTCGAGTGAACCAAATGGGTCAGCCCATATTCCGGACATCATTTTCAGAATTTGTATCTTCCAAAATTGTAGCATCTTCCAGAATTGATTGGAATTAGCATTTGGTATTCCAGCACCCAAACGGGCCCTACATATTGTTAGATTCTATTTTCCCAGTATCAAAAGATGAAATGCTAGCTTTACTCTTATTAAAAAAAGGAAAAAAAATATAGGATGACGTTATACCTCTGTTCAAAAACAATAACGACAAAAGAAGACTGTGCGAAATATATCAATTTTTCCAGCAGAATATCTAGATTAGATTAGAGAAAAATAAATGGATGCTGAAGTTTTCTTCATATATGACTCCATTGAGAATGCAAAGAAGTTATATAAATAAACCTAGTCTTCACATCTTTCCTTTTAATCTATGCACCTTTCTTTTTACTCTGAAAAAAACCATCATGGTGCATAAAAGCAGTTGGGAAGTAGAAGTTGGTGTGCCTACAGGCACAGTATGGAAAGCTTTGACAAAGGACTTGGCGACCATATTTCCCAAAGTGCTACCCAACATGTTTACCTACATTGAATTGGTAGAAGGAGATGGCAGAGTTAGCACTATATATGTCTTTAATTTTGGTTCAGGTAATCATTTACCTGCTTGTTTCTTTCATCCATTTCTCTCACTTGTATGCTTTATTAAATCAGGGTAGAACTTTATTAAATTAAATAACAATTTATTATCGGTTTCACCTATTTACTGATTCACTATTTATGGCAGCTAATTATTTAAGCAAAAATATGCGTATTTCAACTATAATAGAAGTTTATTTATTAGTTTTAATCATAATTCATTTTATATATACATGTATAGGTGTCCATAAGGGAATGTGTAAAGACTGAAATTCCAACATGAATGTCACATCAGCAAAAATAATATAATTTAAGGAGTTGGTCAACAAGTCAAAGGTCGAATACATAAAATGACAAGATACCAATAGATTCTTTATATTATAAGAATAAAAGAAGTACAAATACGACCATAACTATCGAAATGATAAAGCATACCCATGTCCAAAGATAAGCGGAATGTTGACCATTTGTTGAACGTCCTAATGAAATCATAATAAGAGATGTCACATCAAATACAAGCAAGTACAAACTATCAAGTCAGGATAACAACCCAAGAGATTTTTGTTCAACTGTCAAATCACATTAGTAAAAGATTAAGATTAGATCAAATATGGACTTCTATTTCTAATGATAAAGGTAACCATCAAAGTCAAGAAATACCACCATGTCAGATACAAAGAAGGTATAGCACTGTAAAGGAAAGTCCTTCCTGAAAGAAGCTTTAGACACCTATTCTCAAAAGTCAGCTAGGGTGAGAATATTGTGAGAGTGCATTTCCACCCTACCACGAAGTAATTATGCTTCCCTAGAATCTTTCCTGACATGAAAGATACCTAGTCCAGCTAGAAGTAATATAAGTAAGTAAAACTGACTGAAGTAATAGAATATGTGCTATTTGATAGATCCACATTCAATTTCCAATATAACATGTCATGGACTTCCAAAAGCATACCTTGAAAATCTACTTCCATTTCATACATATGGAAAATATTGTGCAAAGATTCTCATTTAATGCATAATACATCATGTTTCATGGGTTCTTTCAACATACATATAGGAACATAACAAAATCCTTCTCTTAACTATCAAAACATGTTAAGCTCATAATTCCGTCAATATCTCTTTTAGTTTAAATGATAAATATAACTTGAATTCATCAGAGTACACAGAGAAAACCCAAGAATACACATATAAAAAATTCATTTCATTTAGGAAGCATAAACTATATCAATGATTAATAGGTACATTGCAAGTAGGTCTAATGAATTTACATGTCTAAGCTTTCCTCTATAACTTGAATTCATCATAGTACACAGAGAAAACCCAAGAATACACATATAAAAAATTCATTTCATTCAGGAAGCACAAACTATATCAATGATTAATAGGTACATCACAAAAAGGTCTAATGAATTTACATGTCTAAGCTTTCCTTTATATATCTGCTCATTAAAATTTGACTTTCACCTTTTTTTTTTTTTTTAGTAGTGTAATAATAAATAACCATATTCTAAATCATTATGATCAAGACATGGATAAGCCAAATGCATCAGTCAAGCCTATTAAATTAGAAGCATCAAGTCTTTCTTGAACAACATGTTGAGATCTCAATTCTTTCTCACTCACATACATAGATATACCAAGAGATTATTTTAAATGAAGGAACTCACAATAATGGCATAGAAAAAAACAAGATTTCACGATACCTTAATCATATCAAGTTTCACCAACAAGTACATAGGTAGACACATTCAATTTTCAATATAATTTTATCGTAGAATTTCTAAAGGTATACTTAATTAATTGATTCCATTCAACAAAGTGGTTAGCTCCCACTTATAAATCTAGATTTAAAGTTTGAACATATGAAGTTGAATACAATTCTAATTTTAGCAATAAAATCACCCTTAAATAATAAATTATCCAACTAATATATAGTTAAGATTTTGATTACTCCTTTCAAAAGAGATCATCACATTGCATTAATAAGGAGTTTCAAATTCAAGTTTTCAATAAATAGTTAGACCATTATTAATCAAAAGAAAACAAAAAACAAGAGACTTTAATGCCATGTCTATTGGGAGAGATCTTATAAAGATAAATGAAAGTAATTTTAAATCTGCAAGAAAACAAAGACAATTCTCACAACATGAACAATATAGCCATATAGATCAAAAGAAAACAAAAAATAGAGGATTTTAATTCCATGTCTATTGGGAGAGATCTTATAAAGAAAAATGAAAGTAATTTTAAATCTGCAAGACACAAATACAGTTCTCATAGCATGAACAATATATCCATATAGATCAAGGGAGGTTTATATCGTTAAGTAAAAACCAATAAATGTGAAACCAATTCATTTCATCTATTCAACACGATAATTCTCTATTCCCAAAATAAATAATTCCAGAAAACATGGTAATAAAAGTAAATCTATATTTAAAATTTAGGTGAACATACTAATGCTACAAGAAGTATACTTGTATCCTGTCACAATTTAAATGATTAGAGAAATGAACTTGATTCCAGAATTTTCAATCATAATTTCAAATAGAGATGATCGTCAAACATGTTATTTGGTATATTGTCATTTGTTCACTGACTGGGTTTTCAACAATGATGACTAATTTCAATTCCAAAAGTTATTTCAAATTTCTTCCCATCTATGGTGTTTAGCCAGATAATATAAAGAAAAATAATTTTCTACAAGAGAAACAATTTAATCATCTAAATCATGTGAATTTTAATCTTCTATTTATCAACTAATGCAACACATTGAAGAAAAAGTCACAACACATAAAAATAATCAATTATCAATGTCGTTCTATAAAAATGCAATTTAAGATAAATGCCAATCAATAAAAAGATGACTTGCAAGTGCTTACAGTTCCCATTAATTCCTTTGATCTCTGTCCCTCTTTAACAATTTTTCATCTTTCTCGTTCTTTATTTTTTTGCTCTATCTTTCTCTGGTTTCATGCCTCTCTCAACTAATTTTCATCCCTCAACCTTTAATCTCTCCTAAGGATTATGTGTCCTCTACGTTGTTTCTTTCTTTCTCAACCCATCATGTCATGTTCTTCCTTCTTTGTGCCTCTTATTTGAAATCCCTCACACCCAATTCTCCCCTCTTCCAGACTAACTGTACTTTTTTTTTTGACCATTTGTCCTCCCTCCATTATCCTCTCTTGCAAATCTCTCCCTTAACTTCTGTCAGAATTCCCTTGTAAAAGAGTCTCAGTTTCTCTCAATCTAGGTGCGAGACTCCTAGTGAATCATCAACCATCTCATTTTTAAGTTCCCCAAAATAATGGTTAATGAATCCACTCGCATTTTCTTAGTCACTATTAAAGGAAAGGTGGTTGTTTCTATTGGCATGTGATTTTTTGGAGTACTAGGTATCACTTGAGGGTTTTCATTTATGGAAACACTCATGATGGAGTGATCGCATGTTGTGAAGATTGCCACTGGAGTCACAGTCATGAAAATGACTAAGTCCAAAATTATGATAACAGGGTACAACGCCATAGTTTTGGTCCACGATGAAGATATATAAGGTATTATGGCTTGTGAAGTTAACTGAAGGTATTTTGGGATGTGTGCATGGTTCATTTAAGAGTGCATAAGTTTTGGTTACCAGATCCATGAGATACAGTGATCGGAAGGTATGCAAAGATAGTAAAACAATGTAATAGGGTATATGAACAGTTGCAAAGATTAAGGAAAGCATAATGGATATGGTAACATGATAAGTCAAGTAAATAAAGTATATTGTCGACTCTTTGGTAATATAAGAGCTCCAACTCCATGTATATCATTTGCATAAGTTTCTATTATGTTTTGTATGGAAATTATGAGGCCGATTGGAAGGCTAATTCTGTATAAGTATATATTGGTTTTCTGAAAGCAAAGTATGGAATAATTTATGATGATGGAGTAAGTTTGTGAATATAAGAGAAGAAATTAGATGCAAGATCAGTAAGAGGATGAGCTATAATTGGAACTATCTAAGCAAGATAAGTGCTTGTATTGTTCCCCTTTTGAGAACTATTTTTGAAGACAAGTGTTGATTGTAAGAGCAGTTTTCTCACCACCTTTAACCAGGTGTTTTGTATACCCCTAATAGGGTTTTTGTAATCCTCTAACAAGGAAATGTACTATGTAACAATCAGCTCCTAACAGGGCTAGATCTCCTAACAAGGATACTATATTTTAGTACATATTTGTAGGTACCATCCCCACCAGGGTTTTCCCTTTGGCCAGGGTTTCCTTGAGAATAAATCATGGTGTCATGAGTAATTTGTTATGCTTATATGTTCTTTTCATTTCTGCATTACTTTGGACCGTTTATAATTGTTTAAAATTGAAATCAAAGTTCTGTAATACTGATTCACCCCCCCTCTCAGTATTACCTAATCCTAACAATTGGTATCAGAGATTTTGGCCCTTTGAGAGAAAGCTTAAAAGCTTAAGGGAGATTAGAATAGAAATTCAGAAGATTTACAAGTGAACTTTGAAGCTGCACTTGAAGATTTGGATAAGATGAAAGCTGAGAATGGTGGACTAAAATTTAAATTAAGAAAAGTAGAAGGTTTCATGAGAAAACTTAAAGAACAACTTGAGATTGTAAAAAATCAGAGACAAGACCTTATGGAGAAAATCAAAGAAGATTTAGACAATGATACATCAGAAAAAGTAAAGAAGTTGGAGCAAGAAAAAGAACAAATCAATCTCTTGATGATCAAAGAGATTCAACATGAAAAGGATGAAAGGAACAAAGTTGAAGAGTCACTAAAAGAAGCTAACTTGCAGATAGGACAGATGAAGACTGAACTTGACCACTACAAGGATAAATATCAGGAACTGGATAAACACAATCAAATCAATAAAGGTGAACTCACTCAAGCCAAACTACTCATTGCGAAGTTACACATGAGTAATGACAAGAGTGATGAACAAAGAACAGAAGAAAAAATCAAAGGAGACGAGTGGATCCAATGAAGCTAGACGTTCAAAAACTCACGAAGAACCAAAAGAAGCCAAGAATGAGGAAATACCTATTCCTAATGAAAGGCCTACAAATGAAGATCCTAGAGAACAATTTAGACCCTTCAGAGGTAGATGTTTTGGATGCAACAAATTTGGACACATGAAAAGAGATTGTAGAAGTAAAGGTAACTCTAAACCCTTTACTAACTACTATTTTAATTGCTATGAGTATGGACACAAGAAAGCAGATTGTAGAAAACCCAATCAATCCAGGTATAAGAAAGACTATATCAAAGAAGAAACTATAGCCAAGGTTACATGTCATAAATGTAATAACCTTGGGCACACAACAAGGTATTGTAAGCTATAAAATACTCAAGAAAGAAGAAGACCACCTATTTGTTACAAATGTAACAATCTAGGTCACATTGCAAAGTTTTGTAGATACAACGGAGATGACAACATAGGAGGACCAAGGAGATCTAGTGAACCAAAAGGACCACCACCTATGGTCATAAGGAAGAACATTAGTGACAGTGGTAAAAGCCTAAATGATTACATGAATGAATACAAGAAATTAGAGGATGAGAACATACGACAAGTAAAAGTTCTAAATAAGGAAGTGGTTCAGGGAGAGATAGCTGATGATGCCGTGTCTTTGCATGATGAGTCCTTTTAGGTATCAAACTAGAAGGCCTCGTGGCCTCATGGGGAGCATTGGATATAGAAAACAAAAATTATCCAGCCCCTATATACGTGGAGTAAGCTCATGCGAGACTAGGTACGATGTGTACAAATGTTTTGGAATCTGTAGATGAGATTGCAACACTTGAAGATTCATCTTCTATGTTCACGAGTTTTGAATTGATTGGATGCCATGCGAAGTTGAGCTACCTTTTTTTAATGCACACACTCAACTTACGATGAATAAAAGACTTGAAAGATTTCATTTCTACACCATTTGTTGATCGACGAAAAAGGAGAGCAGAAGTGTGAAGGTAGAGCAGTAATCTAGCAGAGAGATTTTGTGTTTGCGTGAATCCAAGCATCATATTTGTGTGTGTTTAAGGCATTTAGACTTAATCTCTTTGGAAAGTCATGGATGCACCAGTAATTTTTGATGTTATAGATAGACCTAGATACAAATTCAAAAGGCATCCATTCAAATCTTGTGAGGATGATCTGGAAGAGGCATTCTCTCAAACCCCCGTAGGTGTGTTACACATAGAGGATATTAGGGCATACATACATTGCAAGTATGAGATTATTGGGGATGTTAACATCTTCTATGAGTTGAACAACATGATAGAAGTAAATGGATCTTTGGCCGAAGAATTCAAACATTTAAAAGAACTTTTAATACTCAAGTTAACCTGACTCACTGAATTCACAGAAGTTAAATGGTTTAAGATCATTCTGAGTAGAGTTCATGACCAATTCTTATGGATAGGTGATCAACCTATTAAGATATGTGCTCAATTGATACATGATATCATAGGGCTTGACAATGAAGGATCCCTACCTGTTAGTGACAAAAACCCAGGAAAAGAAGCTGAAACCCTAACACACTCTAAATGGGACAAGAGGGAAATGAAAGTAAATGATATATATTTACAAGATGTTAGATTGGTAGCAATGCTAATTGTCTATAAGTTGTTTTACAGTTCCAAACTAATTCTGTATCAACTGGAGTTATAATGATGGCATATAGAATGGTTAAAGAAAATAAGAAATACAATCTATGTGAAATACTTGCTCAACAACTCATTGAGAATGTAAAATTTATAAAGAAGGACAAATCTAAGGCATTCAAGTTTGGGTCATTACTAGTTCACATGTACATTCATGTCATTCACAAATTTCCTGGTATGCATCTTAGAGCATGGAAAGATAATGAACCCACTGGTCTACAAGTCTCAGAATACTATAGAAGATAGAAAAAGGATTGGGTTGATGGATAATTGTTTGGCATGATTAAGATCATGCAGAGGTAGATGAAAGAAAGATATAGAATTCCATAAATCTTAGTAGAAAAGTATGAGGACACCATCTATTTCATGGTTGAAACTGATTGTGTCTGCTTTGAGGCAGTTGAGCCTAGAACCAAATGGTGTTATCCTATGGGATATGAGGTAAGTATTGAAATATTAACTATGCAAGTAGAGCATGTATTGGTAGCAGAAAAGGACCCTAATCAAGAAAGATGGGGTACATATAGAGAAAAATATGAAAAAGTCAGAGAAGGACAAGAGAAAGTAACAAGAAAGAGGAAAGTCAGCAAGATAGTGGAAGATATCATTGCAATGATGGGTATTACAAAAGCGCAATTGATATATATCAAAAATAAGATGGAGGCATCTTCTAGTATTGCCATTGATTCACCCATTCCATTAAAAATAGAGAAGATAGTCACTACTGATAACATTGTTGATTTATCAGTCTCTCAAGAGGAAGAAACACATGAAGTTGAGACTACAGTTGTTCCTAGAAGATCTTCTAGGACAGTCAAGCTGGTCAGTCCAAAATGAAAAGAGACAGAGGTAAAGAGGAAGAAGGAAGAAAAGGTCATGGATAAAGAGGAAGAGAAAATGATTCAAAAGAATCCACAATCCTTGTGGAAACCAAATATGAAATTACTGCAGAAAAGGGTTATCAAAGATGGAAATCTGATATCAATAAATAGATACTATGAGAGATATAGCCCTGAGGACCAATCAATCATTGGGGACACTATCATTGAGCATTTGTTAGTTTTCAAAAAGATTTTTTTGGAAGTTGAAGCTAGTGTCTCCAAAGATTTGTACAACAAACTAGAAATCAGAAAATAGTTAGCACACTCAGAGGATGAGAACATAAGAAACAAGACAATCGATGATATGTTGTCGGTTGTGTCTATTCAGGAAAGAGAAAGAATCATAAAGGCACTGAAACCTCTACTAAGAACAAAGACTAGACTAGTCAAGATTATGGCTAGAAAATATGATGAGGTAATTGAAGATACTCAAAAGGCATTAGACCAAGTTCTAATGTATGACATGCC
Source organism: Chamaecyparis obtusa (assembly GCA_027943335.1). Taxonomy (NCBI): domain Eukaryota; kingdom Viridiplantae; phylum Streptophyta; class Pinopsida; order Cupressales; family Cupressaceae; genus Chamaecyparis; species Chamaecyparis obtusa. The sequence goes on along the minus strand of BSBK01003705.1, from coordinate 1,709,369 downwards.
TAAAAAGGTGTCACCTCCTAAGATTTCTAAACCTATTTACTTGGGTTTAGGAGAGAGCTCAAAAGCAATAGATGATAGTGCTCAAGTTAGCTTGCAACCATACTTCTTTGTTGCTGGTGTTCCTGTTAGCCTTGACACGTCGTAGGATGTAAATGATCCATTTATGGACAAGGTGGACAATGCGATGGAGTTTGAAGATCAGGAATAGACAGAAGGAAGAAAATCAAAAGAGAAACTAGAAGAAAGAATATAGTAGAAGAAGTTACAACAAGAAGAAAAGAAATAAAAACAACCTAAATTAGAGGATGATGCTGAAGTTAGACTAGATACATCCCTATTGTTGGCAAGTGTGGCCAAACCAACTAGTTCTGATGTGGACAACATGGATGAAGATGAGCTGATGAAACTTTCATTTATAGATTTTGCTAAAGCTAATGAGAGATTAGTTCAGAAAGGAGACAAGAGAACTAAGATAATGGTCAGGGCTGTAGAAATAGTAAATAAGCTACTTCCATCACTAGTTATCCTAAAAGATAAGGATGAGGTTGAAAATCTCAGTACAGTATTGGATAGCTTTGATAGTCATTTTGACTCATTGATAAAAACAACATAGGAGAAGGCTGAAAAGAACTTCTTGGAAAAGAAGTTGAGTGAAGTTCATAAGTCCATTTCATGGGACTTAGGCATTCTTAAGGTCACCACTCTTAAAGCCAAGAGTTGTGTACAACAAGACAAGAAATTATATAGCTATTGCATAAATCCTTGTAGATATTTGAAGAATGTTGAGGAGGCCATAGCCAAAGACAGGGCTAGCCTTGATAGTATAATGGAAAGTTGTGAGTCATCTTCACAAACCATGGGAGAGATAGATAAGGAGACATCTAGGCTATTAGAAAAGATAGGAGCACTGGAAATGGAGAAAGGGAGAGTTCCAGAAAGATTTGGCTCATTAAGAAGCCTATTGACTCCCAAGCTCTCAATATTGGAGATTCATCTCTTAGAGATGATAAAGGTTGAAAGCTCAATGTTAGTATCTACTCTTATTGAGCTTAAGGCAGTAGAGACAACATCATATGCATTGAATGGATTAATCCATGTTAGTGAACTACTGATAAGTTCATGGATTAAGGAAGTTAAGACCTTGGAAATCTCTTTCCAAGATATCCTAAATTTGGTAAGTAAGCACTAGACCACTTGTGCTTTAGTTCTACAATTTTGAATACCTTTTCCATTGATGTCAAAGGGAGAGGAAGAAAAAGGAAAAATGAGGAAGAGAAGGAAATACACAGAGCTGTATGGTATAATAGAAAATAATAAAAAAGAGAGGAAAAGAGGAGAGTTGCTTTGTGACACCTAGTCATTTTTCTAAGTGTTGCCATCAATGCCAAAGGGAGAGATTGTTGGCATGTGATGTTTTGGAGCACTAGGTATCACTTGAGGGTTGTAATTTATGGAAACACTCATGATGGAGTGATTGCATGTTGTGAAGATTGCCACTAGAGTCTGTCATAAAAATGACTAAGTCCAAAATCAGGATAACAAGGTACAACACCACAGTTTTGGTTCGTGATGAAGATATATAAGGTATTATGGCTTGCAAAGTTAACTGAAGGTACTTTGGGATGTGTGCATGCTTTAGTTAAGAGTGCATAAGTTTTGGTTACCAGATCCATGAGATACATTGATCGGAAGGCATGCGAAGATAGTAAAATAGTGTAACAAGGTTCATGAACAATTGCGAAGATTAAGGAAAGCATAATGGATATGGTAATGTGCTAAGTCAAGTAAATAAAGTATATTTCTGACTCTTTGGTAATATAAGAGCACCGACTCCATCTATATCATTTTTATAAGTTTCTATTATTTTTTGTATGGCAATTATGAGGCTGACTGGAAGGCTAATTCTGTATAAGTATAGATTGGTTTTGTGAAAGTGAAGTATGGAATAATTTATGATGATGGAGTAAGTTTACAAATATAAGAGTAGAAATCAGATGCGAGATTAGTAAGAGGCTGAGCTATAATTGGAGCTATCTAAGCAAGACAAGTGCTTGTATTGTTCCCCTTTTGAGAACTATTTTTGAAGACAAGTGTTGATTGCAAGAGCAGTTTTATCACCACCTCTAACTAGGTGTTTTGTATACCCCTAACAGGGTTTTTGCAATCCTCTAAGAAGGAAATGTACTATGTAACACAACTCCTAACAGGGCTAGATTTCCTAACATGGATACTATATTTTAGTACATATTTGTGGGTATCATCCCCGCTGGAGTTTTCCCTTTGGCCAGGGTTTCCTCGAGAACAAATCATGGTGTCATGAGTAATGTGTTATGCTTATATGTTCTTTTCATTTCTGCATTACTTTGGATTGTTTATAATTGTTTAAAATTGAAATCAAAGTTCTGTAATACTAATTCACCCCCCCTCTCAGTATTACCTAATCCTAACAATTTCTTAAGTTCCCAATCCCTGAAATCACTCCCAACTAAATATCTAATCAATTAGTTTTTACTGTTGATATGGGTTGTAGCAGAATGACATATCAGAAGGAGAAACTGGTTGAAAAGGATGAAGGAAAATGTATTATAGCATTCAAGGTGACTGAAGGAGGACATTGGAAAATGCAATTAAGCTACTACAAAACAAGGTTTGAAATGAAGGATTCTAATTCTTCATGTGTTATTGATTGTAGTACTGAATATGAGATTGTTAGTGGGGAGCCTGTTACCACACTCACAATAAAGGAAAGTAGGATAGTCTTTAACTAGATTGAAGCTCATATTTGGTCCCCACGTACGTAAAAAATTACAACATTTCTATGTCAAAACTGTTATAGAACCAGGTTTCTTTGATTCATCAAAGATTGATGAGATATCTAGAGTTGATTTTGTTGGATTTATGGTTAATTTAGTAGTTGTTTCTTATGAGAAAAGTGGTTGTAAGAATTTATAATGAGATTTTTTATGAAGAGTATTGAAAAATATAATTAAAATTGAATTTTTTTATAATATATATGTTTGTTTCTTTAATATTATTTGATAATGTAAAGTTGTATATATATTTTTTATGTATGTGATCTTTTATCTTATAGTTGTACTAGAATCTGTCTTTGTATAATGAAGGTGTACACATTTAATAATATTTTCATGAAATCATTATAAAATTTATCTTAATTATATGAATATAATTTATTTATTTATTTAATTCATTACCTTCTTCATCTATTGTTTAAATAAATATTATTATTTATTTATTTAATTTATTAGCCTTTTCTATCCTAAGATTAAATAAATTTTCATTTATTTAACTACCTATTTACCAACTCTTTTTTCTCCTATCTATAGAATAAATACATTTAGGGCCTTTTTTTTGCTAGAATTAGACAAGAATTGGGATTGTCAAATTGTGGAATTGACATTTTCGATGTTTGTGTTCAAAACATGAAACTGGAGTAGGGATTTTTTAATTCCCATTTACCCCCAAAACCAACATTTGAATCTTCCATCTAAATAGGCGGAATTGGAAAATCAATTCCAATTCTAGACTTAAATGGGAATTGGGGCTAAAGAAAAATTTATATTATTTTGAAATCCATATGCAAACAATATTTTCCATCTTCTTATTATGAATTCTAGATGAACCAACTAGTTCTATCTATATTCCAAAAACCATTTTCCAGATTTAAAACATCCAAAATTGTCAAATACTGGAATTTGACAATTCCAATGTTATTTAATTCCAGCAACCAAATGAACCCTTATTTATTTTATAAATTACTACGCATCTTCTTTTAATCTCCACCAATCACCTTCAATTACATAGATCACTTTATAAATTTTGAGCTTGTAACACATGACACTTGTCACTTCATTTGGTTTTTTTTTCCCCCTAAAATCAATATCCTCTACCTACCACTCATTTCATAATGCCTTTCTAAATTATTTATTATCCATATTTCCTACATACTCCTTACCTATTCTCAAACCTATCTATTCTACTAGCACCTTTTAAACCTAGCCATTGATTTTAATAAGACTTCTATAAAATATGATTTTCTCCTCATTTGAAGATCTATCTAAACTCTTTGCATACTTGAGATTTTGCAGAACTTGTGCCCTACTATGATCCTTGAGATCCCATAGCTATCATATCATCATTCTATCACTATCATAGCCTTCATATCAACCATCTTCATAGCTTTGCATCAATCAACTATCTCCATTTTCTCATAGCCTATTGTGCATATGTTAACAAATCTAAGAGCACTTACATGTTCAACACAAGATCTTAAAGATAGGAGGACAATGGAGTGAAACATCTCTTGAGTGCATTCGTATGATTTCTTTATGTTTATTTCATATTTCGTGCATTCTTGGGTAAGAGCTATATTGGGTGATGTTGGTATTACTTTTCTTACCTAGGGCTTATGGTTGGACTTAGTGAGAGGTATTTCTAATTTCGTTGTCATCAAAAGGATATCATTTGATGTCCCCATTCATTAGTAATTCGATTGCTTACTAAGAAAGGTTACTTATTTTTTGTTTGAAGGAATTATTGTTACTTGAATCAGAGTGGATAAATATGTTCTAGGAGTTCTTAGTTTTTCTTACAGTCTTTTAAAAAAGAATAATTTTCATGTAAGTAAAGCAACCTTACCAATTTGTTTCTTTAATCAAATTAAATCAATTTTTTTTATTAGTTGAGCATTTGTATTCAACAATAGGATTTTAGGATGGGAAATCTTTAATTCTTAGAGATTAAAGGATGAAATCATTATGGTCTCTTGAGGAAAATACCATATATAAAACTTGTATTTATACTTCAAATACTATTTTAAACTTGAACATTTTTTCATAGTCTATATTTGTAGGATTATGTACAAAAGAGTCTCAATATAGTGAAGATTATTTCAGATGTATTCATTGTTTAGTTGTCTGGAATGTCTAAATGTATAGTAATATTTTGTTGCACATTTGATTAAAAGAACTATCTCCAACATATAGTGAAACTTTTGTTTATGCATGCAAATACTTTGTCTTTATTACATAATTTTTTAGAGTAAATCCACATAATTTATTTAATATTTCTCATTACATGCTCTCAACTTGCCTTTATGGAACCCTTACTATTTAAAGCTATTTAAATTTATTGTATGTTTTATATGATTTTTAAATTAAATATCACGAATGTTTGTGTTAGTAGTGGAGCATGTTTAGTTTTGGAATGGTTTTGAGAGTAAATATTTATTTTGTTGTCATTGACATCATATATTTAGATACATTTTATATTTAATTATTAAAATTTATTTATTTAATTTATATTTAAAAATAATTCCAAAAACTTTCCTTGAACTTTTTAGTGGACTTATATTATTCATTTGAACTTCAATTTAGACTTTTTAGAGGACTTATATCTTTCATTTCTCACTTGATCTATCATTAAAATAAAGAGCCTCCTTTTCATTTCAATTGATTTTCTCCATATCTCTATAAAAAGTAATCATGCAACCACTTCATCTTGAAAGTGGTAGTGGTACTCTAAATGGCCATGTCAAGATGGTTCCAAGAGTTCGACAATGAGCATATTAAAATCATGTAATGTTCCTCATCCTCTTTTACACCAATGGACTTCAATTAGGTATCAAGCATATTGAATGTGATAAGATGATCTAAAATAGATCCTACTTAGTCCATCTTTGGTATATTTTCTTTCACAAGACAACTTATTTACTAGGGATTCAACCCAATAAATTTGAGCTATTTGGTTCAAAAAATTAGCATTATCTAAGGGGTTGAGTTTATAGGTCAAAGCAATGAGTTCTCATTGTAGAGACCCAAGTTAAAATCTCAAAGAGACATATTATATGGAATTCTAACGTGTGACTCTTGGTATTCCATAGTTACCCTCTATTGTGGAGGTGGTTTCTTAATAAGGGGATTTGTAAGTTGCAACTCTTGGTTTCATCCGCCTCATGTTGATGCTCATATAAGTAGATTATTTGCAAACTATTGCCAATTTTAAAAAAAGAAAAGTGTAAACAAAATAAAGTCTTATCACACCTTTAACCTATTGATGTAACTTTGCTCCATTTTATTTATTTATCAGTCTTTAAATATATAACATTTTAATATATTTCTTACACAAGCAAAATCTTAGGCAAATAAAAAGGGAGTAAAATAATAATAAAGACATGTGTCCTTTTTTTCAATAAACAGTTGATGCTTATTTCGAACCTCCCCTTTTTTCAAAAATTATTTTTAATTTTTTTAACAAATATTATTTAAATCTAAAATAAGAAAAGATTTATGTTTATCGTTTCTCTTTAATTTAAAATTCATATGAAAACGCTTCAACTATTTAAACAGAAATTGTGCATAAATAACGAGTTTAGCACCACCAAAAATATTTCCAATTTATTTCTTTAATTTTGATTGACATCTTTCTTATAATCCCTAAACCTCTTAAATTTGTATTCGTTTCTCCATTTTATTTTAAAGAAAGTTAGAGTTGCAGTGGCAACATTGACAAGGCTTATGAATTGTTTGATGCCTGCAGTTTAACTTCACAATTTTAAGTAAATACAATTGGTTGATGTACAACCAAACTCCTCATCTTGTCTCTTATTCCCATTGTTAACATCGCCAGTTGGAAAGTTAGTTATTGACTTTGTTCAAGAAAATCACAGTGACAATCAGCCCAAATTGGGAGTGAGTATCGGTTTGTAAGAAGAGGTGAGTGTGGTCGTGCCCCAACCCTTAATTTTTAAGGGTAAAAACAAATTAAATGACAAAATTTAATTTAATCAAATAAAGATAAAGCCAAAAACTAAATAGTACTATGATTTTTCTAACAGTTAAAAATAATATATTAAACTTGATCATACACTTATACACATTGTTTATATATTTTTTCAAATATTGAAAATGTTAACAAAATAAGAAAATAAAAAAGTCAAATTTTAAATTAAAATAAAATAAAATTCTAAAAAAAGTTAAAATGCAATTATACAGTGGTATCACCATGTCAATAAAAAATAAAAGCTGATGTTTTCTTTCTTATTTAATCTAAAACTTTTAACATTTAAAAATAAATTAAAATTTGTTTAAATTTGATATCTTTCAACAGTTTTTAACATAAATTTTGTTTAAAAAATATAAATATGCTAATCATTCTAACATTATCCCAATTTTTATTTTTTATCTTAAAAGACAAGGTGATAGCTGTATACTTATTAAAAAAGATAAAAGAGCTCAGAGTGATGTTATACCTTTGTATAGACTATAGCCCACCTAAGATTCTTTTGGGCTAAAACAACGACGACAAAATAAGCCTGTGAGGAACGTATAATTTTTCCCAGCAGAATATCTAGATCAGAACAGAAAAAAAAATGGATGCTGAACTTTTCTTCATATCTAATTTATTTGTTGCAGACTTAAATGACATGGCTTTACATGGTTGTCTTTACATAAGATATTATTTACTAAGTAAAGGCTGCAACATTGCAACAGATTTTTGTTCCAATTGTTTTTGATTCTCACGCAGTAGCAGAGTATGTTAGGGTTAGGATTAAATTGTTTATTACATTTTCTATTCTTATATTATATGGATTGTCTTATTGTATGTTCTTTTAAAGAATCATTGTCTCTGAAATATGGATAAATGTGTTACATAAAATCTTAGTTGTTCTTATTGTATGTTCTTTTAAAGAGTTATAGTTTATATATAAGCCAAACAATCTTATCAATTTGTATCTTTTATCAAATTATAAAAAATTTTCACCACAAACTCTTTAATTCATAGAGATTAGAGGATGAGATTGTTTTGGTCTTTTGAGAAAATTGTCATACAAAAATTGTATTTGTGTTTCAAAGATCGTTTTAAAATTAAACATCTTTTCATAGTTTATATTTATAGGATTGTGTAGAAAGGAGTTTCAACTGCTAAAGAGTATTTTAGATCTATTCATTATTTAAGTGTTCGGAATATCAAAATGTATATAGCTATTTTGTTTCACATTTGATATAAGAATAATCTCCAACATATAGTGAAGATTGTGATTATGGACACACATATTTTCTATCATTCATACATATATTTTTTGTGAATAAATCTAGAAAATTTATTTAATATTTCTCATTATATGCTCTCATTTTGCATTCATGGAACATTTCCTATTAGAAGCTACTTAAAAATTATTGTATGTTTTATTTGACTTAAACAAATTATATTTCAAAAAAATTGAGTGTTTGTGTATTAGTAGGGTAAAGGCACCAATAGCTACTATAAGTAACTTCATGTACCTATAGGTATCTTAAATGGCATATCGAATTTCAATGATTTTTTTTACCATCTATATATGTGACTTAATTGCTTAAAGCTAAGGTTTCAACTTTTGGGCATTAACAATGCACATTGTAGGAGTCATTATGGGTGAAAGGGTGAGGTGGTCATTTCAAAGTGTCGACCAATACATGCTTAGAGATGATCCAATAACTATCCACTCAAAATAACAAGTACATGTGGACAAATCTACCAATCGTGGTGCATAAATGCCCTAGTAGTGGTGCACACATGGGCCAATAATGAATCAAAAAAGCTAAAAAAGTGATAAAAAACTTAAAAAATGATCGACTATTAGTACAAAAATGATCGAATATTGGTACGTGTGACTAATTAAGTGAATAATTATTGGGAGGTCACTATGACCATAAATGAGCTGTTATTGGACCTCAAACGCTATTGGTTCCTTTCCCCTAGTTCATGTTTAGTTTGGGAATGATATTGATTGTAAATCTCAATTTAGTTGCCATTGACATTTTATATATAGATTTCATATTTAATTGTTAAAATTTATTCATTTAATTCATATTTAAAAATAGATCCAAAATTTTTCTTCAAACATTTTAATGGACTTATATCTTCCATTTGGATTTGGATTTAGAATTTTGAGGGGACTTATATCTTTCATTTCTCTCTTGATCTACCATGAAAATAAAGGGCCTCCTTGGTCATGTCAAAATATTTTCTCTATATCTCTTAAAAAAGTAATCATGAAACAACTTCATCCATCTCAAAAGTGGTAGTGGTACTTCTAATGGCCATGTTGAGGTGGTACCAAGAGTCCAACAATGAACATATCCAATTCATGTAATAATCCTCCTCCATTTTAACCAATGGAGTTCAATTAGGTAAAAAGAAGATTGAATTTAATAAGATGATCTACAAAAGATCCTACTTATTTTATCCTTAGATAGTATATTTACTTTTAGAAGAACAACTTATTTATTACAATTTTAACCTAACAAATTTGAGCATGTTTATTCTAAATAGTTTTAATAGTGTCTAATGGGTTGATCTTAATAGGACGAAACAATGAGTTCTCATTGTAGAGGACCAAGTCCAAATCCAAAAGGTTTATGGAATTCTAAGTTTTGACTATTGGTATTCTATAGCTGGCTTCTAGTGTAGAGGTTGTGACCTTTTTACACATCATCCCATTGCAAATTGGAACCCCCTCTTTTTCTTTGTAGGTTAGTCTTCTTGTTTAAGTTTCATTTTCTTGTTAATAAATTTATCCTCTCAATTTCAATTTTGCCTAAAAATCTATAATTGACTCATCACCTCAGGGCAAGTCCTTGAGAGCACTTAAGATAGGAATTGAAAATGAGATTATGAAGGATTTCTTGAAATATAAGATTACGAGATGTTGTTACAAGATAAAAAAATGAAAAATTTCTAAAAATTAAAGTGAAAGAAAAAATTAAAAAAGAAAAACTAAAAAACCTTGAAAAAAAACCAAAAAACTTTAAATAAAAAGAGAAATTCAAAAATTCCTTGTCCAAAACACTATTGCTTCAATATCCTTACAAAAGCAAGAAAATTAAAAAAACAAATCCTTAAAATATCGTCCCCCTCATATAAGGATTAATCATTGCTTTCATAAGAACAAAGTGTTCCTCTCACAAGGATTAATCAATAGGATTATCTCCTACCTATCAAAGGATTAATCATTCCTTTTATAAGGACAAATAGTTCCTCTCATAAGGATTAATTGCTGCTTTCATAGGGACAAATCCTCTCTCATTAGGATTAGTCGTTCCTTTCATAGAAACACATCGTTCCTCTCAAAAAATTAATCGTTGGTTCCTTAAGGATTAATTGTCTTCTTCACAGGGCCTAATCAATGCTTTAATAAGGACAAAATTTCGTAAGGAGAATACAAGCAAATTCAAGTTCCCTCTTCCTACGGTCGGCCGTATTTAGTGAGCGCCCATAAAGGAAAGATCTTTTAGTGCAAATTCAAAATTTGAAACAAATTATAAGAAGACCCTAGCGAGAATACTCCGATTTCCAGCTGAGACATGTGAATTTGAGTAGATTGATGGGTGAAAATCAGAGTTGGAAGTAAAACTTTAACTCAGATTATCACTTTAAATGCTATATATAGAAGAGATAGGCAATTTCTGCCCTAGAGGTGTGGAAATCAAACCTAATAGAAGGGCAAAATCAGTCTGATTTGAAATGCGAATATCAGACCCTTCAATAAAAAAATTCATTTTGAAGGGCGATCGAAAGCAGAAAGTAATCAGATATAGGGGTGATTTATGCCCTAGGTAAGAGCGAATTATAGCAGAAAATCATATTTGAGGGCTAATTTGGGCAGACCAATGCATTTCCAAATTTGCATCAAAAGATGAAATCTGATTTATTTATCCAATTCCAAATCCAAACGCAATTCTATAAACACAACAATGCAAGATCTTGACAACACAACAATGAAACAATGACATTATTTGTATATCAATATGTGTGTGTCCTTTTCTTCATGAATATTTAGAAGGGAATAGTAATTTCAAATCTTCGGGATATTATGGGTGTTGCATGCTGCGTCGCTGGTCTGGGCTAGGGCTTCCATACCCTAGCCTAGTCTATGTTCTTATCTACATGTGAGTGGTGGTAGGTGTGGATGGAAGCTTTTTGATCCAATTTTTTGCAGTGGTGTTTGAGGGTTTTTCACAATGGTGTTCAAGAGTTTTTTTTGCAAGGTTTGTCAAGTGTTTGTAGGGTTCTATTGCCTTCTTCTTCGGTGTTGTGCGTATGGTTTTGTGGTGCATTGGTGATTTTCAAGACTATTTTTGTCTTTGTCTTTTGTTCAAATGAAGGAGAATACGGTTTCTAATAGCCTAGTAGTTGTTTGTGCCTGGTCGTCCCATGGATCTTACTCAAGTTTGCAAGCAAAGTCGTTTGACTCATTTTATGTGGGGTCTGTTCTAGTCATTCCTCTCGAATCAGTTTTGAACAATGTTGAATATTAGAGTAAGAATGCGTTGATCTGCAAATTTCTTGGGGTTCGCATCTTCTTTTTTGGCAATGGAAGCGTAGATTTAACATTCATGGCATATTGAGGGGGGATATGGAGCTCATGCTTGCAGAAAACAACTATTTCTTGGTTGTTTTTACCAACATGTTAGATTGGAATAAAGTTTTTGATAGTGTCCCTTATTTTTATAATCATGTGGGTTTGTTTATTAAACCCCTGGCATGTGAGATTCAATTCAGATGAGGATTTCCATCAAATTTACTGTTTGGGTTTGCTTCCCACAACTTCCTTCAGAATTTTGGAGGGAAGATATTCTACTATAGATTGCAGCTCTAATTTGGAAGCTTGTTGCGATTGCTTAGGAAACCTAGGATAAAAAGGTAATCCCTTTCGCTCACATCTGTGGCAAGATTAATTTAAATAATTCATTGGTAGATTCTCTGGAAATTCATTTGGGTTTTTCATCATGGATTCAATAGCTTAATTACGAGTCCCTCTCTTTTTATTGTCATGTAAGTGATGAGTATGGTCATCTCCAATGTCTATGTCCTCGAGTTGACAAGAATCCAAGCCTTTATGTTGGTCGGTCTCCTCCTCCTTCACTTATATAGGCGGATAAAGGGACAAGAGTAAGGCCCATATGAATGATAATGACCATGATAAGGATGGTTTCATGTTAGTTAACCAAGCCGAGAAAAGGGAAGAGGCCAATAGAAACCCTTTAGGGATAGGCAACATAATGAAAAAATCAATTATTTTGAGGTGTTGGATACTTTGGCCTCAGAGGAAGGGATTCCAGTAGATGTTTCTTCTAGTGCAGTTACAATAGGGATGGATATTGTGTAGGAGTAGAAGTTTCCTATTATGAGAAAACCTATTAGGTCACAATAGGATGGCTCTTCGTCTATCCATAAGTTAGGCCTTGATTTGGTCCTTCCTATGTTCTCTTTCATAAGAATGTAGACTGCTCTAATTTAATTGACATTAAACCATCTAATGTAATCTTTACTTGGACTAATAGGAGTGGTGTAGAGGTCATCTCCAAGAGGTTAGACAAGTTTCTTATTGTCTTCTTTTGGGTTGGTGGTAGCCTGAGTACTAATTCTAAAATTCTTGATTGGAGAGGCTCTGATCATTGGTCTATCAAACTTTCAGCTTCTTCTATGGTAGTTCCTAGAAATCCTCCTTTTAAGTTCCAAATTATGTGGTTGTGGGACCCTTCCCTTCATGACTCAATGGCCCAGTGTTGGAGAGATGATAACCCTTCTTATGGAACCACTATGTATTTCTTTGTTAAGAAATCACAATTTGTTAAGAGGCACCTTAAAAAGTGGAACAAATTATGCTTTGGTAACCTTCATGTTATGAAAAGGAATGCTTAGGACTTCCTTGATGTTATCACTCATCAAATCTAGGATCTTGGATTCTTAGAGGACTTGGGTAGAGACAAGTCAGAAGTTGTTAGTGAATTGGAAGAGTGGGAACTTAGGGAGGCCATTTTTTGGAAGCAGAAGGACCATAATGACTGGCTTCAACAAAGGGACCAAAATACTACATTTTACCATAAGTTGATGCATGATTGTCATAAAAAGAGTTACATATCCTCTTTGGTTAATGTTGTTGGGGATCGGTTGACTTCTTTGTCACATAAGTCACTTGAGATCACACAGTATTATGTTGCACTCTTTACAAAAGATTCACATCCTTTTGAGGATCGGGATAATCTTATTTTGGATTGTATTCATCCTCTTGTTAATAATGAGATAAATGATTCTCTTATGCATCAAATATCTTTGTTTGGGTTGGAGGAGGTTGTGTTTGGGATGCATAAGGATAAGGCTTCAAGCCTAGATGGGTTTTCTGTAGAATTGTTTCTTGATAATTTTTGGATACTATCAATTTGGACTTTTTGGAAGTGGTTCATGAATCTTATTGCAGAAAATAAATGATTAAGGCTATGTATTCTACTTTTCTTTTTCTTATTCCTAGGTGGTCCCACAATACTACATGTCCCAAATTTTCACCAACTCTGACACAGAGAAGAACATTTTGATTTTTTTTTTCTTTTGGAAACCTATTGCTGCATAACCATTAAGAATTTGAAGATTATGTAAACTAGTGACTTTTATAATTTTGTTTGTAGTTTATAAATTTATTAAAAAAATAAAATTGGAATTGATTTGCATCCATTTTTCCTTCAACTTCGAAAAGTAATTTGTATAAAAAATCTGCATTTTTAAGGAGTGGCATTTAGATTTTCAAACATAACTTCTTTCATAAAAATGATAAAAAATGTAATTCTTTCAAAGATAGGTTTGTAACACCAATATCTAGGGAATCCAATTGGTTCTGTTCAATTTGGTTGAATATTTTATAGTTTAATGAGTTATGAAGTTACATTAACTATAATTTGAACACTGGTTAAAAAGATAACATAAATACCTAATTGTTAGATATTTTTCATAATTCTTTCCCCTAATTTACTATTTTTCTAGAAGCATTGAACATAGAAGTTATTGAGAGGCTCAATCCTTGGCTTCCCATTTTAATCTCCAATGAGCAAGGAGTCTTTGTGGTAGGAAGACAAGTTATTGATGGAGTGGTAGTTGCTTCAAAGGATATTCAGTCTATGTAAGTTTCCAAAGAGAAATATATGTTCATCAAACTTGATATGGTAAAATCTTATGATCAATCAAGTTAAGTGGAGCTTCTTGTAGAAGATTCTCATAACCTTTGGTTTCAATTCATAGCAGGTTCATTGGACTATGAGCTATGTTACTTTCTGATCTTTCTCTTTTATTCTCAATGGAGCACCTTCAATATTATTTAGAGATTCTAGAAATATTTTCCAATGAGATCCTCTCTCCCCTTATTTATTTATTTATTGATATGGTTGAAGGCTTGGATAGATTTATCATGTCTTAGGTTTCCCAAGGTATGATTCAAGGCTAGACTTGGGCTCATGGGTTGTCCAAGTTTTCTCATCTTTAGTTTGTGGATAACATTACTGTTATGGGAGTTTCTTGCATTCATGAAATAAAATACTTTAGGCAAGTAGTAGATATCTACTTAGATGCTTCAGGTCAAAAGTCAATGATCATAAGTCTTCAATCTATTTTTTAATACTCCTAAAACTATTTATAGGAAGATTGTCATTATCTTCAAGTTTCAAATTGGGTAAGTCCCTTTATTGTATCTAGGTGATCCCCTTGTTGTTAATTGATAATGAAGTCCACTTTGGCAGGCCTTTCTTGATAAATTGTATAGAAAAGTTAATCAATAGACTCATTGGTGGCTTTAGACTGTTGCTAGGGTTGCCCATCTCCAATCCATTGTTAAGGTTTTAGGATCATTGCAAATGTAATAGCACTATCTCATTGTATGTGTTTTCCAAATGCAACAATCTCTTGCATTTAAATATTAAGAATGAGCCAAGAAGAGACATGTCCCTTCATGGGACATGCCTATTCATTATTATGTAATTAATATAATAACAATTATGATTATATATATATGCATATATATATAATATCTCTTGAGTATTATATTAATTTCTCTAATATTTACATAATAATAATAATATTTATTTTATCAATTTAACTATTTAGTTATTATGAGAATAATTATAATATTACTTTATATATACATATATATCAATGTATATAGTAATATCAATTATTATATATATATATATATATATATATATGTGTGTGTGTGTGTGTGTGTGTGTGTGTGTGTGTGTGTGTGTAATAAATAATTTCTCATAATAATCATATAGTCAATATTATTTATCTGAGCTATGCTACAAACATCAACATCCATGATTTAGACTCCTCATAGTTATATAAGTTTTATTTGAAAGTAGATCCTATTTATTTTCTTAAAGATTTTAATGCTCTATCACACCAATTTCTTTGGAGTGGTAATTTGTAGACTTTTAATTAGAGCCTTGTTTAATGGGATGTTGTGTGTTGTCCAAAAAAGGAAGGGGGTCAAGATGTTCAATCTTCTATCTGGAATGGGTGGGATTTAGAGGTCAAATTATATTGGCAATGGTGTATAAGTCAACTTCATCTTTGTGCTTGTATCCTCATGCATAAGTATTTAGTTGTTGTCAACCAAGTGGATGTTTATTGGTATCATTTAGAGGGCACATTATCTATGATTTGGCACACTCTAAAAAACTAGGCACAACTTGTTAAGAAGGGCCTTTTTCGGATCTATCATTGAGGCTCTGAAACTCTAGGCTTTTGATCCCTCTTTTATCATTTAGCATATTTGGTTGGAAAGGAATTGTAGGATTTTTTAGGATAATAAGATGGTCATTAAGATTTTGTTATGGAAAATTGTTCATTCTCTTTAGGAGACTATTTTAGTGAGATGCAACTTTTCTGGAGGTGTAAGTTTTAGAGATGTTTCTACCTACACTCGCCTTACTTTTCCTCTTCAAGGAGGTGCTCCACCAAGTCTTGGTCAGGCTACGAGGAATATTTGTAGACACCCTCTGTGATAAATCAATAGGGAGGGTCACTGGACCCCTCTACCACAAAGAGTTTTAAAAAATAACACTATTGGTTCTTCCTAAGGGAATCCTGGTCATGTAGGTCTTGGTGGGGTTGGTTTTGATAGTTTTGGGGACATCTAATTTATTTTTTATATTTATAAAACCTTCAAATGAATAATCTTATGGAGGCTTTGGCCATCTTCTATGTTGTTGAGCATAGTTGTGTTCTTTGTTGGACAAGGATCATTTGCGAGTGTGATTCTAAGGTAGTGGTATCTTTTCTTAGTACATAATAGTTGAATGGTGTTGGTTAAAAATTATAATTAATTATTAGACAAATTCTTTGATTGAGTGTCTCTTTCAATTTTGTTATTTTTAGGCACATTCCTAGAGAGTAGAATAGTGTTTTTGATTATTTAGGCAATTTGACTTATGATCAAATGTATTCTTGGAATATTGTGGATAACTTGAGAACTTACCTACCAAATTGGATACCTCTTTAGATCATTTGGTGGATAGTGACAAAGCTCTTTAAGTTCTTCGTGGAGCATTCTATCCTTCTTCTCTATATCTTTCTCATTCTTGAATAAATTTTTATCCCTCTTTAAGTTAATGTTTAGAAGAACGGAGTTAGCCAAATAAATTCTTATTAGACCCATATCATTTTGATTCATTGGATCCAAATCTTCTTCTTTCATGCTGGATAACATCTTAGATACAACACTCTATAGATCTTGGTCTAGGATCATGCCTTCTATCTTGAGCTTCCATGACTCAAATTTGCCTCCATTTCCTTCCTAAAATAAGGTTACAAATAACTTTGAAAAACTCCCACTCAAACAAGATTAGTACAAAAATCCTTGTACCTAATAATGGGACCAAAGCTAGCCAAATTTTGACCAATTGAAAGGAATAAAGGTATTCAAAATAAACTTCATATACTAATCTACTTAGGAAAAATTGTGCGTTATTTGTAAATCTTTAAATAGTTACAACGAAGAAGATGCATAATATAGAAAATATAAAAAATAAAACTACAAATAAATGCATATGCAACACATGATACAAACATGGAAATCCCTTTTAGGAGTACAAATTGAGATTCTAAAATACTACCTAGTCTATTGCAATGAACAATTTGGTTACATACACTTGCAAAACAAGTTAATTACAAGAGAACACAAGTGTTGAATTCTAAAATAATTGTAATAGAAAGTGTTGAATTCTAAAATAATTATAATTGCATAAAAATAAATTTATATAATATCATACTACAACACTAATACTAACATGTGTATTTATTGAATTTGCAAATGCAAATTAGGAAGCTTCTAAAGTAGATGCCAAGTAAAGACCACATGGTGTAATCTCCAACACTACATGCATGTAAAAATTCACATTGCATGCATAATACCTCCTTAAGTCAACACATGTATTTAAGTACATGAACACACAAACTAAACACATGCAAAGCACAAGGCACATGCCAAAACATTACACTTGTCATAGCAACTTTTTATTTCCAACTTTAATATTGATTTGAACTAAATCCAACAAATGGGGCCCACAAAATGATATTATAAAAAGCCAATACATTGTGATATTTGATGGGTATAGCATTGTCCCAAAGAAACAATACTAGGTCTAATGTCAACAACTTAGGACAATTAAAAGCTAGGAGTTTGAGATTGTGAGTCAAAATCACACTACCACAATTTAGTTAAAGTGTTGTGATTTTGTCTTGATAATTAATCCCATCTAGAGAAAAGATGAATATTTGGTATTTGAACACGAGATTTCCCTAATGAATATCTACTCAAGGAAACCTTGGTGGTGCTAATAAACAATGATGGGATCTACTATAATAATGAAGAATTTTAATTGATTTGTTGACAATTGGATGATAAATAAATAACATTCAAGGTGTTACATAATATTCTAGATAGAACAATTGATATGTAGAATTTGCAAGTGTTGATGAAAAAGATGCAACTAGTGTGTTCTACTTTGATTAAATAGTTTCATTGCATCATAATGGTCTAGGTTGGCTCTTTTAAAAATGAGCTCTAAGATTATTTTAAATTTTTATCGTACACACCAATAAATAACAATAATTATGCATATAATTTTAGACTTACGGATGTAAATAATTTAAGTTTATGAAATAGGGAAAAATTATGTACATAATCATATTCAAAAAATAAATCAAAAGTATGATCTTGTCCAAAGAAAACAATGATTTCTGCAAAGTGTGACACTTCTGAGGCCATGGAACCAGGGGAGGATATTTTCAATAATCGCCTAAATATTCCCCCCTCACATGGAAAATTGCTAAGAAAGATGTGTAGACATCCCTTGCGAAAGATAAATAGGGTGGGGAAGTGGAGTGCCCCTCCGCAGGGTGTTCTTAAAATCAACACAGATGGGTCTTCCAAGGGCAATCTAGGCCTTGCTGGTATTGGTGGTGTTGGCAGAGATAGTACGGGGGATGTTCAATTTCTGTTTTCAATTTATAAAGGTCATCACACAAACAACCTGATGGAGGCCATAGCTATTTTGTATGCTATGAAGAATGCTTGTGACCTTGGTTGGAGAAGGCTTATCTGTGAATCTGACTCTCAAGTGGTGATACATCTTTTGAATCAGCAACATTCTGAAGTTGTTAGTTGGAAGTTAGCTTTGATTGCGGACCAGATTCATAATTTGTGTACTTCTTTGGAGTCTGTTACTTTTACTCATATTCCCAGGGAATGGAATAGTGTTGTTGATTGTCTGGCGAAGTGGGCTTCTGACCATATGTGTAATTGGAACATTGTTGATAAGACTCAACTTCCGATGGGCTTGTCCCATCAATTTGATCACTTGGTTGATCTTGATAGGGCTGTTTGATGCCCTTTCTTTGTTTGTTCTTGTTTCTCTTTCAGTTTGAATAAATTTTCACCCCTCCTTCATTTAAAAAAAAAACAATAAAAAAACAATGATATTCCAAATAAAATAAAACATCATAAAAATTTGGTGAGTTAACATTCAACTTAATAAGTATGCCGAATAAATCAAAGCAATATTCAAATGTACTGAAGACATCCACAGAAAATAACATATAAAATATGCTCATTGCCTGCTAAAAACCCATATTTAAATAAAAATAATAATATTATTACAGAAATTGCAGTAAAACGAGCATCTCTAGGTATGGAGAAGTAAAAGAAGAAAAAATCTCGAAGGCCAGGTAAAGTACACAATTAAAAACATTGGATTTGCCTTTGGCCCATTCTTGGCCCATCTTACCAGAGCACGTCCAAAAATTCTAGATACGGCAAACCTAAATTAAGATAAACCCCTCGAAGGAAGGCTAAAGTAGACAATTTAAAACAGCACATCCATTGCACAGTTACATGTCAGCCCACTTTCCAAAATGGCAAATACTGTTATTTGCCCCATCTAGATCTTGGACCAAGTTTCATTTTATCACGTTGAAAGAGCCATCCTCTAAATATACACATGGACAAACTAATGAAGATTCTAATAGGAGGTACAAAACGGCCATGTTAACGAATATACACATGGCCAAAACATTATAAATTCAAATGAAAGGGTACAAAATAATACTGTCATTGTATTTTAACAACGCAGTCACTGCTATCTATAGAAACTTTTCTTGAGATTACCATGAAGTACTTCAACTTAATTGAGAACAACTGGAGGGCTTAGGAAACCAATGAAAACTAAATGAATAAAAACAACTATCAGAACCCACTATCCTTGAGATGCGAGTAATATAATGACAAGAAATCGAGCATATCATTGGAGATGAAATCCATAAAGAAGTGGGAGTTAACCGAGGATCCCTTACTCTTCTCTCAAAGATTAAAAAGTTTTGTGCAACTATGTAGATTGCAAGAAATTCAGAGGGTGAAGAGTTTATTTATATCCTTTCAGCACTGCTTTGTCCAACAACAAAAACATTTCAGTCAGTATGTCTCAGTTGATAAGTGGTAAGGTGGAGTTGCAGGTATCTGCAAAAGCATTATGGAAATGCTTAAGCAAGGACTTGGCTAATCTTTTGCCCAAGCTAGTCCCGAAGCTTATCTCTGGTGTGGAAATCTTAGATGGTGATGGTGGTTTGGGAAGTGAATTGATTATGAGATTTCAGTCAGGTAATATAATATAAAGTTTTGTAAGAACAAATCACGCTTTATCTGAATTACACTGCAGTAGGATTTTGATCGTATCAATGTGTCAGATCATATTCTGCAATCTATCATCAGGATAAGAGTGAGACGGTTACAATTGTAAAATGACGCAGCTCTCTCATTCATTCTGATAAGAGATCATGGATCCTGATCCAAAACATTAATGCAATCAAAATCTTACACAAAACAGTATGTAATTGATAATAGATTAGAAATATTCTCTTATTATGTTTTCTGTTTTCCCTGTTTACTGTTTTGATCACCTTGTTAAGCATTTATCAGGCTAATGATGTTTTCATGTTATGTGAAAGTATAGATGGTGGAGATAGTTATCAGAAGGAGAAGATAGTTGAGATGGATGATGTAAATCTTACTATGGCAAATGAAGTATTGGAGGGAGGATACAAGCAAAGGGGCTTCAGCTATTTCAAGACCAGATTTCAACTCAAGGAAATAAGTGCATCTTTAACAAGTGCTGAATGCACAGTGGAATATGAAGCCTGCGGACCACAAATGAGGTCGCCAGAAGAAGCACTGCAAGCCAGCTTCTTCATTGTCAAAACTATGGAAGCTTATTTGCTATCACAGTAAACACATCTAAGACAATAGTTGGTTTTCCTGCACTGTTCAATCATAGCCCTGCCATCAAGTCAGTTAACAAGTTAAGCTACATATAAGTTCATTGCCAGCTTGTTTTCTTCGTGGCATAGATTGTAATGAATTATAGCTTATTTACTTTAATAATTTATTAATCACTTTGTTTTAGAAGGCTTTGCTTCGTTCCTATTAGATATTGATGTCATGATATGGCCTCGTTATGACCATACTTTTGGTATTATATGTTGGCATCAAGCTAGAGCAGGTAAGAGATTCTATGCGATAAATTTATTAAATCATTTTGAGGATTTTCTGAAATCAGGCTAGCACTTTTCGTTTATCTAATAATTATTGACCACGATAAAGAAAATGCATGAATATCTAGACATTGAGGGATAAGAAAGAGAACATTCAAGCTTTTCAGAAGCTTTTAGAGATAGGACGAAAAATCTGTGTTCAACTGTTGATAACAAAGAGATCATTTAGTTGAGCTGTTGGTTACAAACTAACTTAGTTTCTTTCTTTTTTTATTATTATTTTTTGCTATTTTGTTACTTTGTAATTTGAATTTCTGATTGTTGTAAAATTAGTTTACGTTTTATAAAAATAAAGAGATCATTGTTTAATAAGTTCTGCTATCCAACTCTTGGACTAGCCTCTATAAACATCATCTAATAATTTAGTATTTATTTATTTTAATTTTCACTGATTTTTAAATATATTAGTATAAATTATAGATATATCATATTAAAAGACTTGATAACAAAAACACAACATATAATTAAATAAAAAATAATAGAAAATTTATTTATGTATGTGTCCATATATATATATATAGACACACACACATAGATATATACATATATAAGTATGAATTCTTTTAATAAATTCGTTATAAGTTATAGATGAAACATATTTAAAAACTATAATATAAGATTAAATAAAATAATGAACGTTTATGTATGTGTGTATCTATAGATATATGTATGTGTGTACGTACGTGCCTACACACACACACATATAGACATGTGTGTGTATGTATATACATATATAGATACACACTGTGTGTGTTTAGTTTTTAATTTTAATTATATTTTTTTAATGATATTTAGAAATACCTTCACACTTTATAATCATTTTAAAAAAAAATATCAACCATCCAATACAATTATAAATATTAAATTAATATTTTTAAGTAATAATAAATTGATATTTTCTCTTTAATTTAAAGGGAAGTATAAGATGATTTTGAGCCTCTATCAATTTGACTCATTTGACCATTTTAATAATGTCATGTAGTGACTAGTACTTCCTTTTTAAAAAATAAATTAACTTATATGATAAAATATTACTTTAAGATAAATATTTCTAATACATTATGTTATTAGATCATTAATTTTAAGGTAAACTATTTTTTGAATAGAACTCTTCTATCCATATAATCCTTTAGAGTGTCAACGACTACTAGAGTTTCAATGTAAATAAATTTTATATGTCACAATATGTAATCATAATATAATTTTTTCATGACCTTCTAGAGCAAGTAGATTTATGACTTTATAATACAATCTATATTTACAATAATAAATGTGCATACATGTATCTTTTGGTGGAACTTCCCATGAACCCGCGTCAAGGTCTGCGACCCTTAGATTCTTCTCCAAGGAGGCTATCACCCTCCCAACCCTATATGGTGGGCACTCCCCTTTGTAGCCTAAATTAAAAAGCACCACATTGTAGGAGAAAAGATTGAGCCTAAGTCACCTTATGCAAACTAAGTCTAAGTAAGATTAATACATGTTATCAATTCATATCTACTCTAAAATTCCCTAGTGAATCTAGGGAGAAAAATATTATGAAAATTATGTGAGACTAATATGTGAATACAATATGAAATGGGTCCTAAAAACTAGCATGTTTTAAGTACCCATGCACAACTAATCATATAGTTAATCTTTCACAAATAGAGAAAAGGAAAAAACCCTCTACGAAAAAGCTCCTCTCCAAAAAAGAGACATTCTTGAATTTCATGTATATGTGATAGATAACGTAATGTATTAAGGTCTCAACATCAATACCTCCTTATATAGACATTATATGAAAACTTATTCAATTGTCAAGATCTTATTACTGTAGCTATCTGGTAATGTCATTAAGATCTTCTCCATAAAGTATTCATGATTGATAGTTCCTCTCTAATTCTTGACATCACTGGATTCTCAACTTTTTGAAAGTAGGTTTTGATATGTTCATCATCTTCCATTCTTAGATTCTCATAATGTCTCTTACTTGTCAATTTATTAGATAACTTCACTCTGTCATTCTGTAATACCCACCCTAGCATCTTCCTATGCTAGACTGACATGACTATTGCTTTGACACTTTGGATTATATGGTGAATGATGATTATTGTTTAGTTATCATTTTATGAGACATTTGAGCATAGCTATGTATTTGGTTACTATAGTTTATTTGGAAATATTAATGAGTTAGCATTTAATGATGAATGTTTATAAATGAACTATTAGTGAAATGCTTTACATTTATTTATGTTATGATGTTTATATTATGATCTACCTGTGCTGAACCCATTATGATTTGATGCTTACTGGTTGATGTGAGTGTAGGATGAGGAGGGGTAGTCTTAGTTACTCCTACAGGAGGTCCACATGATGTCACACTTTCCCTCCTTGTTTTCCATTGTCTGTTTATATATATATATGTGTGTGTGTGTGTGTGTGTGTGTGTGCATATCAGTTGGTGATGTAGGATGCAGGTATCAGACATTGTCTCTACTTGGCTACACAGGTCTAAGAGTGCCTTCAAAACTCTCAAACTATTGTTGTATGGAGATTTAACCAAGCTACTCTCGAGGTTACCCTAGACTTAGAATTCTATTTAGGAGGTTACCCCTAGTTGGAGAATTAGAATGCAATTTATGTTGTTGTCTTGCGTTTCAATGTTGTTCTGAGTTTATGTTATGAGTTAGAATTAACCTTATTTACATGTATAATACTTATTCTATATTTATGTTATAATTGATTGTATGTTATATAGGTATGTGTATATATGGATGCACAAGCATATACCCATACTTATATAAATAATATTATTTATATATTTTTATTGATTGTGTAAATGGTATTTTTTTAATAATTAAATAAAGTGTATTAATAAATGTAGAAACTGAGAAATACAGATTCAACTTCCAAGACCAATCTGCATGCAAGATACCTATTACAAAGAATGAAGCAAAAGATGGAAAAAGCTGAAACCCCTTTTGTGCTCAAAATGTGAGAGCAAAAATGTATTTAGAGAGAGTAAAACAACATTACAAGTTCAACCTTAAAAGGTGAATGAAGCCCTAAAAAGAAGAAAAGCTAGGTTGCACATTATAATTAATAAAGATATTAATTATAATGCAACTAAGAGATAGCTTAAGTAAATAGAGTAATAAATAACTTAATTAATTAAACCGAAGTGATCTAATTAATAAGTGTAAAATATAATTACTCTAACACCCCACCTTAAGAAGTCTTAGGAGGTACTTGCTAACCTAGCACAGCTATGAAAGTAGGAAATGGGTCCTGGCAACAAGGCCTGATCAGGTACCCAATACAAGGAAATCTCTATAAACTGGAGACAAAGGAGAAAACCTAGTGGGAAAAATCCTCTCCAAAAAGAGATATAAAATCAAGCAAAAGACAAAAAATGACTTCAAGAAACTCTCTCAAAGCCATAAGTACAATGCATGCTGCCAACCCCCCATGAGAGAGGGTCAAGGCTCCAAATCCCCCCCAGAATGAAACAACCCCTAGATCAATGAAAAAACTACCATGACTCTGATACAAAGGAGTGAAAGGCAGTGAACACTAAAAAAGGTAACCTCAAAAGATGAAGTGTCACTGGAAGGCCGAGCTAATGCTCAAAGGAGTAGACATGAGATCCTGAAAGGGAATCGCCAATGAAGGTGGTATGATAGCTGTACTGATACTACCAAGAGAGGAGATGAATGTCCTCTATATAATCCTCAAAAACTGCACCTCGTGGCTTGATAAAAGGAGCAGGAGGGTCTGGCAGTGCTGAAAAAGAGTCCTGCTGAAGAGAGGAAACCTCAAAAAGATGTGGTGAGGCAGTCATAGAAGTGGTCTTAGGAACAACATAGAGGTTCAAGTGACCTGCATGCCCCATATGATGCTCTCGCATAAGAGTAGAGTTGTGCTTTGATAATGGAGATGGTGGACCAAGTGTGAGAAGGTGTAGAGATGGGTGGAATGATCAACTATCTGTGTAGCAACAATGCCTCCTGTTGCACTATCCTAGATGAAGACTGAATCTGCCATGAACTCAACTATCTTCGCTGACCCACTGAGTGTAATCTGATAAATCGAGAGAATTTTGCAGACAGAGATGGAACATACAATACATCATTGAATGTTCCATCCTAAATGCCTATAGAACCTTTCCCGTAGACATCATAATAGTGTTATTCCCCATGAGAATGTGAGGAATAGGAGAAGCCTCAAAAGAAGAGAAGATCTCCAGAGAAGATCCCATATGGTGAGAAGCACTTGAATCCAGTATCCAAGGGACCTATGAAGGGGATGCAACACAAACCTGTAATGCATGACCCTATCCAAAATACTATCCAGATGTCAAAGATGTGGAAGAAGATTGAAAAGAAGACCCTTGTGGGGTAGAAGAGGATGGAGAGGAAACAGTGCTCTTTTGAAGAAGAGCTTGCAAATATGCAATCTGTTTCTCATAGCCATCAAATCTCTTCTGAAAACAATGTGACTCATCATGAGGTCCCTTCTAACAATAGGAACATGTAGGGCT
This sequence comes from Chamaecyparis obtusa, assembly GCA_027943335.1. Lineage (NCBI taxonomy): Eukaryota > Viridiplantae > Streptophyta > Pinopsida > Cupressales > Cupressaceae > Chamaecyparis > Chamaecyparis obtusa. The sequence continues at coordinate 1,683,916 of BSBK01003705.1, read as the reverse complement.
CTCAGTCTTCTGTTTCTCCTTCATAGAAGAAGATGGTGGGCCAGTAGAGTGCTGAGAAGAGGAATCAGATATCTTCTTTGGCTTCTACTTCTATGTATCTTGAGGTGTCTTGGTAAGAAATGCCTATGACTGTGAACCCATAAGTGAATCCATCTAATTGAGCTTGGACTGCTCACAAGTCAACCTATCATAGAAAGTCTCAAAAGAGGGCATAACATGTCATGCACCTTGTGCATCCATAGTGGAGTAGAAGCTAGAAGTGAAAATCTGATAAGGGCCACGAAGTTTTGAGAGTATCAGAAAGATACACTCATCATTTGACTTCGTCTTTCCAATAACCGGTAAAATAGAATGAAGAGACTTGAACTTCATCAAGAAGTCCTCAATGCTGGTGAATGATTCAGGTACCAAGGAGGTGAACTCTGGATCTTTTTGGAGAACCCTAAACTCATTCATTGTGCTAAACAAGGTGGAAAACTTGTTCCACATAGCCCTGGGTGTGGTCAAACCATCTAGGTGGAACAACAACCCATCTGAAATATTTAGTGCAATGAGGCCCATTGCCTTATCCATCCTATTTCTCTACATAAGAGCCTTATAAGGCCTCTATAAAACTGGCTAAGCCTCATCGAGGCATGACCATAACCCTTTTTCCATAAGCAATCTAGTCATCTATCCTTTCCAAGTGTGGTAGTTGTGAGGTGTAAGGCGGGCAACAGAAGAGTCCGCCAATAAGAGAAAGTAGACAGAAGTAGAAGGATCTCTTTGAAATAAATGATAGAAAGAGAATTTGCACCCCCCCACAAAATATTATACTATCTCCCATACGCTTCAAATAAGTATGTAAGCACAAAACAAACAAGGAAAAAACCTGATTTCCAGATGTAGAGAGGAAAAAATGAAGTCTCCACTTTGACACCAAAAATAGCTGATCAAATGGAAAAATCAGGAAATGAACCCTATATGAGAGCGACAGGCTCAGAAAGAGATTTTTGGTGATATATGATATGTCAAATTTTGAGTCCGTATGAGCCCTATAGGACCCAAAAAGGCACAGGTACCCCCAAAATACAAGCTCCCTAAAAAAAATAGTCCTGACAAATATTTTGATGGTTGTATGGCCGTCACGGGACGTTCGGGCGAGCAGAGGTGGCTAGTGGGTGGTGACACCAGCGGAGGTGGCAGCCGAGTGGTAGTCGGGCGACGCGGTTAGAGGGTGGTGCACGGGCTGGGAGCGACGCCTAGGTGGCACGTACGCTGAGTGCCAGTGGCATGTTTGTCTTCACCAGAGGTGTTAAAAATTAAATGCTTTTTTGATTTTTTTAAGAAAAAAATGATTTTTTTTAAAGAAAAAAATGATTTTTTTCTCAATTTCCATGGCCGTACGACCCTAATAGGCCACAAAATTTCTTCCAGATGCCCTAGAGGCCAAATAGGTTGTGTTTTATATGTAAATAGGTATTTTTGGGCCTTTCGGATGCAACCGTGAGGTCGGTTTTTGCCCAAAGTGCTCCAAAAAAAGGAGACCCACCAGATCCAATATAAAAAGTAATAGAAAAAATACTTGATACATAGCTTCAAAAGAACTCGAACAAGCAACAACATAATGGCTCTGATACCATGTAGGAATGAGAAATACAGATTCAACTTCCAAGACCAATCTGCATGCAAGATACCTATTACAAAGAACGAAGCAAAAGATGGAAAAAGCTGAAACCCTTCTGTGCTCAAAATGTGAGAGAAAAAATGTATTCAGAGAGAGTAAAACAATAATTAGAAGTTTGACCTTAAAAGGTGAACAAAACCCTAAAAAGAAGAAAAGCTAGGTTGCACATTATAATTAATAAAGATATTAGTTATAATGCACCTAAGAGATAGCTTAAGTAAACAGAGCAATAAATAACTAATTAAACTGAAGTGATCTAATTAATAAGTGTAAAATATAATTACTCTAACAATAAATGTATTAAATAAAGAGTGGAAATGATATTAATAATAATAAGAATTAATAAAATAAATTTCTCTTTGTAGTAAAACTAGCTATTTAGGAGGGAGTTGAACTCAAGACCTCCTAGAAGTTATGCTAGTTGGTTTTTGTGTATGCTATGTGTTTTCCTTGAGAGTTATTTGTTTAGTTTGCTTGTTATGGTCTTCTTTTGAGCTATTTTAATTAAATTTATTAAAACTTTGTTAAGTCATTTATGGGAATGTTTTTTTAATCTTCCAACCAACTATGGAAGTTGTTGAAGTTTCTTCTCGTAAAGAAACTCCTCCAACCACATACTTGAAGGATAAATAATTGCATTTTGGGGAGTGAGGGGAAGTTAGAGTTTTTTGAATATGTTTGGAGTTTCTTGCATTAATTTTTTTGATAGTTTATTTATATTTTTTTGTGAGTTTTAGGGTGTTCTAGTTTAGAGGACAGGTATGTGTGGATTTCTTGGAGTTTTATTGCCATAGGAAACTTACCAGGAGGCTATCTACTCAAGGCTTGAAGATTAGCAGACAGTCTCCAGCCAAGAGGAGAGGATTCTCCACAGGACCCTAGGTAGGGTCTAAACTGGGATAAATTCTCCAATTCTCTTGTGTGTATGTGTGTGTGTCTATGTTTGTTTTCATATATTTCATAATGTTGGATTGGTATGTGATAGCTTATTATGAATTAAAAAATAAATGTAAATGTTTTATCTTTAGTGTATTTCTACGCATTTTCAGGAAGAAGATTAGGCATGTTTTTATATTATGAAATCTTCCTGGGAAGTTAGGAATGCTTGTAATCATGTAAGAAGGTATATATCACTATTATAGTATGGAATATGGAATTTTAGGAAGAAATAGGAAGGTTTAGGAATGAGATCCAGTCCTTTTTCCTTCTCTATTGCTCTTGTAGGCTTCTCTGTGAATTATTGTTTTACGTTTGATTTTTTTTTTTTGAGTATTAGTTAGTGTTGATGATGTATCTTAGATGTGGTACTAAGGTCCTTGCATTAGGGTGACCTCATGGAACCTTTCCTAGGCACTCTCCATGCTTAAAAAGGTTAGTTTTTGGCCTTTTTGGGTGATTTCAGAATCAGTTTTGAAAAAGTGTTCCACAGTGTCATATGACTATATACACATACCCATAAGAAACTTGGTCAAATGTCATATGGAAATTACTAGAATGTTGTAAGGGTAGTTATGTATTGTTGTATGGGATTTTTTAGAGTTTCATGAGCTCAAAATTTACAGAATTTGGGTTTAGAACCTCTATAACTCATTCCTTATTATTGGCCTGCAAGATGTATCACATATGCATGTCCTTCACTTGTTTTTTTAATTTTATTATGTGTTACTTATGATGTTTCAGTACTTGGCATGTACTTGAGTTCATTTTATGAGGCTAGAACCCATTCTGGTGGAAGGATTTAAATAAATATAACATTTAATTATAAGTTTGATATATTTAATTTCTTATACTTTAAGTTATATTTGTAGAAATAACTTTTAGTATGTTTGAGATAGGTTCCAACTTCATAGGAGTTAAGATGCAGATTTTAGATTTTGGGGATTTTAAAAAAATTCTAGACTTAGCCAAATTACACATACATGAGGGTACCCTAGACTAATAAATAAGCCATGTAATATTGTGTTGAGGCATGTGACAAGTTCTATTTTGTATTTTATGATGTCTTGAGGTATAAATCCTTCCTACAGTTCCTGTTATGTACATGGTTAAGGTTAGGACTCATCCTGAGGGCCTGAGTGCACAGGAGAGTTTACTAAACCTATGAATCAGGACATGGAAGTGTTATCTTGTATCTTTGGCTTGTGATGGTGTAAGGGACTAGGTACCCTAGGTGAGTGGATGACCATAGGTGTTGGAACCCTAAAGTGGTTGCTAGATGATCCTATGGGTGGGTTAGTAAAAAGTGATAATCTAATAATGAATCTGGGAAAGGGGGAAAATAATTTAAGATAATGAATGAAAACATAATAAAGGCCACATAGTCTTGTTGGTGTACTAGGACCATAGGTAAATTCTAGGGAGGATCCCTATTCAAAAATGGGGGTACCAGGGTTACATGGTTGCTAGGGAGGATCTTAAAATATCGGATATGTGATGACACTCACCTAGAGGGTATGCTAGAAAACTAATCCTTGCGATTAGTAAAGTGATATGTTGTTATGTTTGTATTTGATTTCAGATTAGAGTGTTTTGAAGCCTTATAATTCTTAGGGCCTTGTGAGTATCTTGGTTCTATCTCCTAGTATGGGGGTGGAACTTCACCAGTTTCACATGGTTGGGTGGAAAAAATCTTTTGAGGTCTTGTTCGTGGTTGGTGACTTGGATGCATTTAATTTTATGCATTAATGAAGATCTTTCTATGTTGTATCATGTATTCTTTAAAAGGAAGATGAAAAGATATGTTTTAATTCCTTCGAGCCATTCATGTACTTGTATTGTAATGAGATTCATTATTAGAAAAATGTATTATAAAAGAAAAGCAATGTAATCGGGAGGGATAATTCTAGGGGTTTATTTCAATGGAAATTATTTGAAAGATCCAAAGTTGAAATGTCAAGTGTAATGTTGAATTATCTTCTTTATCTCTCCTATGTTGCAATGAAAGGAAATGATTATTATCCTAAGGTTAAAATGTAGTTTTTAAAGAATAGTTCTTCAATGTCTAGGAAAGAGAAATGAAATTGGTTTATGGAGTATGGGATATAATTGTAAATGAAATATTATTTTCTTACCCTATCTCTTAAGTTCTGAAATGTGAAAGTAAAGAAAAGAAATGAAATTAAATTTGGATAAGTTATGTAAATATGTTAGTAAATGAATTCATTAAGGGAACCTTAAGGAAAGTAAATGTGAATGCATTAATGATGTAATGTTAGAAAACAAAAATTGTTAGTTCCAATTTTTGGTCATAAGACTTGATTCCTTATGGGTTCCTTGGCAAGGAAATTACATTTGGTATCAGAGCCTTGGTTGCTACATTGGGAGCTCAAGGTCTATTTACATTTGAAACTCAAAAATTTTCAGCACATTGAATTTTCCTTTTAAAATTGCACTTAAAACTGATATTACACTAGTCTCCTAGGATGCCTCTCGTTACCCGCAAAAGAGCTAAGGATAGAGCTCAAGAGTCTTCCTTGAGATCTCACCCAAAGAGTTCCCATGGGGAATATGAGGGAGAAGCCAATCAAGATAATCATAGAAATGAGAGTTAGAGTAATGAATTGGAAGGAGCCCAAGTTAGACAACTTATGCAACAACTTTTGGATAGACTTGACAACCTTGAAAACAAGTCAATGTTGAAAAAGGAAGCCAAGCTCAACACCAAGATAGGAAAGAGATAGGAGCCCTAGGAGAAGTAAATTTATGCAAGAATATGAGGACAGGGATACCGCTCACATGAGGGACTTTCTCAAAGTGAAGGTACACCTTTTCTATGGCAATGAAGGGGGATCTACTATGGAAACTTGGTTGTTCGACCTTGAGAGGTGTTTCTCTATGCACCCTTTTAGTAGAAATGTCATGGCTAGATGCACTATTATGAATTTGAGGGAGTTTGCATCTACATGGTGGCATATGGAAGAAGACAATATTTAAGTCATTATTAACATTGTTTCATGGGAATTGTTCCTAGAAAACTTAACTTGGATCGATTCATGTTTGATCAGTGGAGGTCCGGGAAGGGCAGCATAATTTCACCACCTCAAGCAAGCCAACATGTTGGTGGAAGAGTATGAAATACATTTCTATGAACTTAAGGCTTTCTTAGGTTTTAGAGATGACAGACCCATTCTTGTCCAATACTTCATCAGAGGTCTGAATGACCGAATATCAAGAGATGTACCAGTCTTAGAACCCAAGAATCTTCAGGATGCCATCACTAAGGCATACCTAGTTGAAAGAAAGGTCAAAGGAAAAGGTGGCTATTCTAGTGGCCAAACATTCAATGCTGGATCAAGTTCTAAGGGAAATTTTTATCAAGGAAATTCCAACTCCAAGAAATAGTGATCCACTTTCAAGGGTGGACAAAAATTTCCTAGGAAGAAATTTTAGAATAACAACCAAGGTAATGGAAAGTTTCAACAACCAAAAAATTGAAGAAATTTTAGAGACAATAAAGGATTCCTCCTCCACAATCCAAAAACTCTTAGACTTTCAATAGAGGAGGTTATAAACAATCTAGTGCTCCTCCTGCAAGGAATTTTGGTCAAAGAATTGGGTGTTATTCTTGTGGACAACAAGGGCACATTACAGTTTATTTCCCTTAGTGTACAAACCCCACCCATCAGAATCAAGAAGTTTCAAAACCAATAGTAGGAGATGTCAGTCAATCTCATAGGGTGTTCCTCCACAGTGGAACATAGACAAGCTAACCACTAGAATACTATCATAGAAACTTTAGGTTTGTTAAAGGGTAAAACTATTTCTATTCTAGTTGACTCAGGATAAACTGACTCCTTCATATCTTCCTCTTTGATAGGAAAAGTGTGGGCTAGAGGTAGCAGGGGAAGGAGTTAAGTGGCAGGTAGAGATAGCCTCAAGGGCTAAAATGACCATAAATTTGTGTGTTCAAAGTTGCAACTTGGGAGTAGGACCTTTCTCTACCAAATGTTGATCTTCGAGTTATTCCTCTTGGATCATATGGAGTTGTCCTAGGAATGGATGTTTAGTAACTCATGAAGCCAGGATAGATTACAGAAAGAAGCTCATTCATTTCTTGGATGATTTGGGAAAGCCCAACATTATTGTGGGAATTCAATGACCTATTTCTCTCTGGATGATATTAGCTATGTGCCTTAAAGAAATACATGAGAAAGGGATGCCAACTTCTTGCAGTCTCAGTGATGATTTAGCTGACAAGAAAGATAGAGAAATTATACTTGAGAACCCTTTACTTCAATAGTTTGTGGATGTATATCCAACTGAGATTCTGGGAATTGCCTCCCAAAAGGGACATTAATTTCTGATGAACTACAACTGATTTAGAACCTGATTGAAGAATCTGTGATATAGAGTTCATTGAGGAGTTGTTGATTAGATAGTAAGATGATTAAATCAGTATTACTTTGTCATAGATGTCAACTAGTATGACATCACTTATCTTGTAAGTTACTATATTGAAACATCTATAGAAAAGGAGTGAAAGAGATGAAGAATAGAAATATCTACATGAGAAAGATGTATATGACAGATGAGGATAAGGAATACATTGGGTAACTTATTGATGAGTCTATGGCCTTATGATATTGACTTGATTATGTTGCATTCATCTATGATGAAGAATAGATCTGAAAGACACAAAGTAGTGTTGTCAGTTGATGAAGCATTACAATATACACTGACGAAGTGTAGTGTATACTGAGCATAGTGTAAACTGAGCTTGTGTTTCACTGACACATTTATTTGTTAACCAAGCAAGGAAAAAAGAACTGAATGATTAGTTTAGCCGATAAGGTTTGATGAGCTAGAAAGTGTATAACTTTGAGGTAATAGATGAAGTTTGTTAACAAGATCAACGACTAGCATAATTCATAGAAGATATGATGGATTGAATTGAAACATGTTATTGACATGTCAGCCGAGGAAGGTTTAAGTAGAAAAATCAATGATGATGATTAAGAAGAAAAATATAATGGAGGAGAAGAAAATGATTTACATGTCTATATAAGAGATAGAGTTTCACATTGAAATAATGCTAGGAGAAGCATAATACAGAATTATAGTGTGTGAACAAGTATTCATGCACATTTGATCAAATTGGTTAAGGAGAACCAAACTACAGAGTATACTGAGCATTAGGAAGCTATTACTGAGTGACAGTAAGTCACTAAAAATTGTTTGAAATAGAATAGATACATTGATCAGAGGATTTGAATGAGCCTAACATTGATCTGTACACATGCAATTAAGTTGTATTAGGGTAGATCACCTACTATTAGATTTTAACCATTGTACATAGTTAAAATCTCTTAACCGAGTGGACTAAGAAAGTCTTTATTATGTAACATTCATAGAATGACCATTGTTATCCTGTCAACCCTATAGTGAATGTTGGTTGGACAATAACGGTTGGTCTAAAATCCTCTAACAAGGTCACACCTAATAGTGTGTTTGTAAACCTTTAATAGGGTTGGGTTCTTCATTGACCTCATTTTAGAAGAGTGAATAATTTTTGGGTTGTCGGTCCCAGGTGGTTTTTCCCTTCATAGGGTTTCCATGTTAAATCTCTTGTGTTTATGTGTTGATTTTGATATTTGTTTGATGTCATATTTGCATGTTACATATTTGGTTTGATCGGTAATCATTATATGTTATTGATTGGTAATCGGTAAAAGAACATACAGTATAGTATATTAAGTTACCGAGCATTAGTAGTTTGAGATAATTTGTTTTGGATTATACATTTTGATTTGGGACACTAGAGAATTGATCCACCCCCCTCTCAGTTATTCTAACAATTTTCGCATAAAAACTAGTGCAAGGAGCCGAACCTATATCTAAAGCTCCTTATCGCATGACCACTTAGGAATTGAGTGAGTTAAAAGTTCAACTAGAAGAACTCTTGGAAAAGGGATTTATGAGACCAAGTGTGTCAACTTGGGAGATCCGGTTATCTTCACTAAAAAGAAGGATGTTTCACTACAGTTGTGCATTGACTATCATCAGCTCAACAAAGTAACCATTAAGAATTGGTACCCTTTCCTGAGAATTGATGATTTGTTTGATTAGATGAAAGGAGCCAAGGTGTTTTCCAAGATTGATCTAAATTTAGGTTATCATTAGTTAATTATTCATGAAGCTATCATTCACCAAACAAGTTTTTGAAGTCGATCTAGACATTATGAATTTACCATAGTACCTTTTGGTCTCACAAATGCACCATAAGTATTGATGAGTCTGTTGGAAATTTGGCTGAGCTAAGTACATAGATGTTGTCATTATGGAAACATATGATCCACATGAAGAGCACAAAGGTCAGAGAGCAAGTATAGCATAACACATTGCAAATTTGTCTAAGTGTGAGACAATGTTTTCACCAGTGCACTCGGACATAGTTTTTGTTTTCAATGTTGACTGGAGTAAATTCAGTGCTTGTACACTTGAACATAGACTCTATGATGTCTAATGATGACCCATATTAGAGCAAAAGTTAGTACAACATATACAAAATTAGTTATGATAGTTTTACTGAAGACAGTGTGAAGTTGATAGGACAGAATATGAAGACAAAATTGGTAAAGAGTTAAGGGATTATTTTTTTTTATCAAAATAATGTCTTAACAATATAAAGGGATGACATAATATATGTTAACCCTTAGATAAATTTATTTGGTAATATGGCAGCCAACCATGTAAAGTTATTAGCCTTAATAACTTGTATAAATGTAATTGTAAATTGTAAGAAGAAGAGAAGTGATGATGTAATATGTGAGATATATGATAGCGATAGTGAAAGAGTAGCAAAGTGATATTGATGCAAGTAGTATAAGGCTATGTAACTTGACATATTTTTTAATTATTGTATATTGTACATTACTTGTTTTGGCAGTGGGCTCAGCTGGTAATCACATTTTGTACTACTAACTCCTAACAGGGTTGAGGCTTCTAACAAGGCCTATAGTCTCTTAATCGGGACTGATACACTATATGCTTGTAATAGAATCCTAATAGGGTCAACATCCTTAACAAGATACTTTTGATTAGTGGATCTTTGTGGGTACCATTCCCACTGGGGTTTTCCCTTGGCTAGGGTTTCCTCAAGAATAAATCATGTGTTATGAGTTCTTTTAGTTTTATTGCTATGCATGTTGTTTAGCTTCTTATGTTATGCATGTGTAAAGATAATATGTTATATCCATAATTGGGAAAAAGATAAAGTTTTTAGAATACTGATTCACCCCTCCCCTCTCAGTATTCCCTATTTTTAATAGAGTCTTATGAATTGAGTATTCAAGATCTTCTTGGAAAAATTTGTCATAATTTTTCCTAGATGATATTTTGGTGTATTCTAAGTCAGTGGAAGAACATGAGAAACATCTTCAACAAGTGTCACAATGCCTTTGTAAGAATCAGTTATTTGCAAACTTGGAGAAGTGTGAATTATTTCAAACTAAAGTTAATTATCTTGGTCATGTTATCTCAAGAGAAGGTATCTTAGTTTATCCACCAAGATACAAGCTCTAGTTTGAATGGCCAACCCCCACCAATGTCTCATAGGTTTGTTAGTTTTATGGGATTTATCTAGGTACTATAGATGCTTCATCCAAGGATTCTCTATAATATCTCATCTCATGTCTTCCTTGCAAAGGAAAGGGAAGAAGTTCAATTGGATTGAGAAATGTTCATAATATTTTTCTAGATCCTAAAGGATAAATTAACCAATGCCCTGATTTTGGCAGTTCCTAACCCTACCAAAAATTATGTAGTTTGTACAGATGCCTCCTAGGAAGGCATAGGGGTAGTATTGATGCAATAAGGAATATTTATTTCTTCTGAGTCTAGAAAACTTAAGGACCATGAGGTAAACTACCCTACACATGATTTAGAGTTAGCAATTGTAGTTCATGCCTTGAATCATTGGAGACACTTTTTATTGGGGCATCAGTTTGAGTTACACACTAATCACCAAAACCTTCAATACATATTTACTCAACCTAACCTCAATGCTAGGTAGTGCCGATGGATGGAATTCCTATGTGAATATGATTTTGGGGTCACATATATCCAAGGTAAGGGAAATGTGGTAGAAAAATTATTTGAACAGAAGGAGACATGAGATATCCATCCTCTCCCTTACGATTGATTTGAGAGGTCAGATCTTTCAGTCACTTTCTTTAGATACCTTGTATCAAGAAGTTAAGGCTGAAATTGTGTCAGGAAGGGCCTTAGAGGGAAGGTACTTAGGGTATTCCTTAGAGGTCAGATGGACTGCTAAGGCAACAAGTTCAAATTTATATACTACATTCAGGTGATCTTAGAAAGTTATCATGCTGGAAGCACATCATGCTCCCTATTCAGCTCATCTAGGTGTCAAGAAGATGTATTTAGACTTGTGACCACTATACTTTTGGTTGGGTATGAAGAGAGATATAGTAGATTTTTTGGCTAGGTGTTTGAATGTCAGAGGGTCAAGGATGAGCATCTTCACCTAGCAAGCCTCCTTCAACCACATTTGATTCCCAAATGGAAATGGGATATAATATCTATGGATTTCATTGTGGGACTCTCGGTCACGTATCAGAGACATGATACTATCATGGTCACAGTGGACAGGTTAAGCAAGATAGTACATTTTTCTCCTATGAAGTCATCCTATACTACTACCTTAGTAGCCAGAGTCTTCATGAAGGATATAGTCAGATTGCATGATGTTCTAGAAAGGTTATCTCTAATAGTGATCTAGTGTTCACTTCA